>CM072780.1:123215000-123641319 GCA_036936925.1 Cenchrus fungigraminus | reverse complement strand
CCCTAAACCCTAAACCCTAAACCCTAAACCCTAAACCCTAAACCCTAAACCCTAAACCCTAAACCCTAAACCCTAAACCCTAAACCCTAAACCCTAAACCCTAAACCCTAAACCCTAAACCCTAAACCCTAAACCCTAAACCCTAAACCCTAAACCCTAAACCCTAAACCCTAAACCCTAAACCCTAAACCCTAAACCCTAAACCCTAAACCCTAAACCCTAAACCCTAAACCCTAAACCCTAAACCCTAAACCCTAAACCCTAAACCCTAAACCCTAAACCCTAAACCCTAAACCCTAAACCCTAAACCCTAAACCCTAAACCCTAAACCCTAAACCCTAAACCCTAAACCCTAAACCCTAAACCCTAAACCCTAAACCCTAAACCCTAAACCCTAAACCCTAAACCCTAAACCCTAAACCCTAAACCCTAAACCCTAAACCCTAAACCCTAAACCCTAAACCCTAAACCCTAAACCCTAAACCCTAAACCCTAAACCCTAAACCCTAAACCCTAAACCCTAAACCCTAAACCCTAAACCCTAAACCCTAAACCCTAAACCCTAAACCCTAAACCCTAAACCCTAAACCCTAAACCCTAAACCCTAAACCCTAAACCCTAAACCCTAAACCCTAAACCCTAAACCCTAAACCCTAAACCCTAAACCCTAAACCCTAAACCCTAAACCCTAAACCCTAAACCCTAAACCCTAAACCCTAAACCCTAAACCCTAAACCCTAAACCCTAAACCCTAAACCCTAAACCCTAAACCCTAAACCCTAAACCCTAAACCCTAAACCCTAAACCCTAAACCCTAAACCCTAAACCCTAAACCCTAAACCCTAAACCCTAAACCCTAAACCCTAAACCCTAAACCCTAAACCCTAAACCCTAAACCCTAAACCCTAAACCCTAAACCCTAAACCCTAAACCCTAAACCCTAAACCCTAAACCCTAAACCCTAAACCCTAAACCCTAAACCCTAAACCCTAAACCCTAAACCCTAAACCCTAAACCCTAAACCCTAAACCCTAAACCCTAAACCCTAAACCCTAAACCCTAAACCCTAAACCCTAAACCCTAAACCCTAAACCCTAAACCCTAAACCCTAAACCCTAAACCCTAAACCCTAAACCCTAAACCCTAAACCCTAAACCCTAAACCCTAAACCCTAAACCCTAAACCCTAAACCCTAAACCCTAAACCCTAAACCCTAAACCCTAAACCCTAAACCCTAAACCCTAAACCCTAAACCCTAAACCCTAAACCCTAAACCCTAAACCCTAAACCCTAAACCCTAAACCCTAAACCCTAAACCCTAAACCCTAAACCCTAAACCCTAAACCCTAAACCCTAAACCCTAAACCCTAAACCCTAAACCCTAAACCCTAAACCCTAAACCCTAAACCCTAAACCCTAAACCCTAAACCCTAAACCCTAAACCCTAAACCCTAAACCCTAAACCCTAAACCCTAAACCCTAAACCCTAAACCCTAAACCCTAAACCCTAAACCCTAAACCCTAAACCCTAAACCCTAAACCCTAAACCCTAAACCCTAAACCCTAAACCCTAAACCCTAAACCCTAAACCCTAAACCCTAAACCCTAAACCCTAAACCCTAAACCCTAAACCCTAAACCCTAAACCCTAAACCCTAAACCCTAAACCCTAAACCCTAAACCCTAAACCCTAAACCCTAAACCCTAAACCCTAAACCCTAAACCCTAAACCCTAAACCCTAAACCCTAAACCCTAAACCCTAAACCCTAAACCCTAAACCCTAAACCCTAAACCCTAAACCCTAAACCCTAAACCCTAAACCCTAAACCCTAAACCCTAAACCCTAAACCCTAAACCCTAAACCCTAAACCCTAAACCCTAAACCCTAAACCCTAAACCCTAAACCCTAAACCCTAAACCCTAAACCCTAAACCCTAAACCCTAAACCCTAAACCCTAAACCCTAAACCCTAAACCCTAAACCCTAAACCCTAAACCCTAAACCCTAAACCCTAAACCCTAAACCCTAAACCCTAAACCCTAAACCCTAAACCCTAAACCCTAAACCCTAAACCCTAAACCCTAAACCCTAAACCCTAAACCCTAAACCCTAAACCCTAAACCCTAAACCCTAAACCCTAAACCCTAAACCCTAAACCCTAAACCCTAAACCCTAAACCCTAAACCCTAAACCCTAAACCCTAAACCCTAAACCCTAAACCCTAAACCCTAAACCCTAAACCCTAAACCCTAAACCCTAAACCCTAAACCCTAAACCCTAAACCCTAAACCCTAAACCCTAAACCCTAAACCCTAAACCCTAAACCCTAAACCCTAAACCCTAAACCCTAAACCCTAAACCCTAAACCCTAAACCCTAAACCCTAAACCCTAAACCCTAAACCCTAAACCCTAAACCCTAAACCCTAAACCCTAAACCCTAAACCCTAAACCCTAAACCCTAAACCCTAAACCCTAAACCCTAAACCCTAAACCCTAAACCCTAAACCCTAAACCCTAAACCCTAAACCCTAAACCCTAAACCCTAAACCCTAAACCCTAAACCCTAAACCCTAAACCCTAAACCCTAAACCCTAAACCCTAAACCCTAAACCCTAAACCCTAAACCCTAAACCCTAAACCCTAAACCCTAAACCCTAAACCCTAAACCCTAAACCCTAAACCCTAAACCCTAAACCCTAAACCCTAAACCCTAAACCCTAAACCCTAAACCCTAAACCCTAAACCCTAAACCCTAAACCCTAAACCCTAAACCCTAAACCCTAAACCCTAAACCCTAAACCCTAAACCCTAAACCCTAAACCCTAAACCCTAAACCCTAAACCCTAAACCCTAAACCCTAAACCCTAAACCCTAAACCCTAAACCCTAAACCCTAAACCCTAAACCCTAAACCCTAAACCCTAAACCCTAAACCCTAAACCCTAAACCCTAAACCCTAAACCCTAAACCCTAAACCCTAAACCCTAAACCCTAAACCCTAAACCCTAAACCCTAAACCCTAAACCCTAAACCCTAAACCCTAAACCCTAAACCCTAAACCCTAAACCCTAAACCCTAAACCCTAAACCCTAAACCCTAAACCCTAAACCCTAAACCCTAAACCCTAAACCCTAAACCCTAAACCCTAAACCCTAAACCCTAAACCCTAAACCCTAAACCCTAAACCCTAAACCCTAAACCCTAAACCCTAAACCCTAAACCCTAAACCCTAAACCCTAAACCCTAAACCCTAAACCCTAAACCCTAAACCCTAAACCCTAAACCCTAAACCCTAAACCCTAAACCCTAAACCCTAAACCCTAAACCCTAAACCCTAAACCCTAAACCCTAAACCCTAAACCCTAAACCCTAAACCCTAAACCCTAAACCCTAAACCCTAAACCCTAAACCCTAAACCCTAAACCCTAAACCCTAAACCCTAAACCCTAAACCCTAAACCCTAAACCCTAAACCCTAAACCCTAAACCCTAAACCCTAAACCCTAAACCCTAAACCCTAAACCCTAAACCCTAAACCCTAAACCCTAAACCCTAAACCCTAAACCCTAAACCCTAAACCCTAAACCCTAAACCCTAAACCCTAAACCCTAAACCCTAAACCCTAAACCCTAAACCCTAAACCCTAAACCCTAAACCCTAAACCCTAAACCCTAAACCCTAAACCCTAAACCCTAAACCCTAAACCCTAAACCCTAAACCCTAAACCCTAAACCCTAAACCCTAAACCCTAAACCCTAAACCCTAAACCCTAAACCCTAAACCCTAAACCCTAAACCCTAAACCCTAAACCCTAAACCCTAAACCCTAAACCCTAAACCCTAAACCCTAAACCCTAAACCCTAAACCCTAAACCCTAAACCCTAAACCCTAAACCCTAAACCCTAAACCCTAAACCCTAAACCCTAAACCCTAAACCCTAAACCCTAAACCCTAAACCCTAAACCCTAAACCCTAAACCCTAAACCCTAAACCCTAAACCCTAAACCCTAAACCCTAAACCCTAAACCCTAAACCCTAAACCCTAAACCCTAAACCCTAAACCCTAAACCCTAAACCCTAAACCCTAAACCCTAAACCCTAAACCCTAAACCCTAAACCCTAAACCCTAAACCCTAAACCCTAAACCCTAAACCCTAAACCCTAAACCCTAAACCCTAAACCCTAAACCCTAAACCCTAAACCCTAAACCCTAAACCCTAAACCCTAAACCCTAAACCCTAAACCCTAAACCCTAAACCCTAAACCCTAAACCCTAAACCCTAAACCCTAAACCCTAAACCCTAAACCCTAAACCCTAAACCCTAAACCCTAAACCCTAAACCCTAAACCCTAAACCCTAAACCCTAAACCCTAAACCCTAAACCCTAAACCCTAAACCCTAAACCCTAAACCCTAAACCCTAAACCCTAAACCCTAAACCCTAAACCCTAAACCCTAAACCCTAAACCCTAAACCCTAAACCCTAAACCCTAAACCCTAAACCCTAAACCCTAAACCCTAAACCCTAAACCCTAAACCCTAAACCCTAAACCCTAAACCCTAAACCCTAAACCCTAAACCCTAAACCCTAAACCCTAAACCCTAAACCCTAAACCCTAAACCCTAAACCCTAAACCCTAAACCCTAAACCCTAAACCCTAAACCCTAAACCCTAAACCCTAAACCCTAAACCCTAAACCCTAAACCCTAAACCCTAAACCCTAAACCCTAAACCCTAAACCCTAAACCCTAAACCCTAAACCCTAAACCCTAAACCCTAAACCCTAAACCCTAAACCCTAAACCCTAAACCCTAAACCCTAAACCCTAAACCCTAAACCCTAAACCCTAAACCCTAAACCCTAAACCCTAAACCCTAAACCCTAAACCCTAAACCCTAAACCCTAAACCCTAAACCCTAAACCCTAAACCCTAAACCCTAAACCCTAAACCCTAAACCCTAAACCCTAAACCCTAAACCCTAAACCCTAAACCCTAAACCCTAAACCCTAAACCCTAAACCCTAAACCCTAAACCCTAAACCCTAAACCCTAAACCCTAAACCCTAAACCCTAAACCCTAAACCCTAAACCCTAAACCCTAAACCCTAAACCCTAAACCCTAAACCCTAAACCCTAAACCCTAAACCCTAAACCCTAAACCCTAAACCCTAAACCCTAAACCCTAAACCCTAAACCCTAAACCCTAAACCCTAAACCCTAAACCCTAAACCCTAAACCCTAAACCCTAAACCCTAAACCCTAAACCCTAAACCCTAAACCCTAAACCCTAAACCCTAAACCCTAAACCCTAAACCCTAAACCCTAAACCCTAAACCCTAAACCCTAAACCCTAAACCCTAAACCCTAAACCCTAAACCCTAAACCCTAAACCCTAAACCCTAAACCCTAAACCCTAAACCCTAAACCCTAAACCCTAAACCCTAAACCCTAAACCCTAAACCCTAAACCCTAAACCCTAAACCCTAAACCCTAAACCCTAAACCCTAAACCCTAAACCCTAAACCCTAAACCCTAAACCCTAAACCCTAAACCCTAAACCCTAAACCCTAAACCCTAAACCCTAAACCCTAAACCCTAAACCCTAAACCCTAAACCCTAAACCCTAAACCCTAAACCCTAAACCCTAAACCCTAAACCCTAAACCCTAAACCCTAAACCCTAAACCCTAAACCCTAAACCCTAAACCCTAAACCCTAAACCCTAAACCCTAAACCCTAAACCCTAAACCCTAAACCCTAAACCCTAAACCCTAAACCCTAAACCCTAAACCCTAAACCCTAAACCCTAAACCCTAAACCCTAAACCCTAAACCCTAAACCCTAAACCCTAAACCCTAAACCCTAAACCCTAAACCCTAAACCCTAAACCCTAAACCCTAAACCCTAAACCCTAAACCCTAAACCCTAAACCCTAAACCCTAAACCCTAAACCCTAAACCCTAAACCCTAAACCCTAAACCCTAAACCCTAAACCCTAAACCCTAAACCCTAAACCCTAAACCCTAAACCCTAAACCCTAAACCCTAAACCCTAAACCCTAAACCCTAAACCCTAAACCCTAAACCCTAAACCCTAAACCCTAAACCCTAAACCCTAAACCCTAAACCCTAAACCCTAAACCCTAAACCCTAAACCCTAAACCCTAAACCCTAAACCCTAAACCCTAAACCCTAAACCCTAAACCCTAAACCCTAAACCCTAAACCCTAAACCCTAAACCCTAAACCCTAAACCCTAAACCCTAAACCCTAAACCCTAAACCCTAAACCCTAAACCCTAAACCCTAAACCCTAAACCCTAAACCCTAAACCCTAAACCCTAAACCCTAAACCCTAAACCCTAAACCCTAAACCCTAAACCCTAAACCCTAAACCCTAAACCCTAAACCCTAAACCCTAAACCCTAAACCCTAAACCCTAAACCCTAAACCCTAAACCCTAAACCCTAAACCCTAAACCCTAAACCCTAAACCCTAAACCCTAAACCCTAAACCCTAAACCCTAAACCCTAAACCCTAAACCCTAAACCCTAAACCCTAAACCCTAAACCCTAAACCCTAAACCCTAAACCCTAAACCCTAAACCCTAAACCCTAAACCCTAAACCCTAAACCCTAAACCCTAAACCCTAAACCCTAAACACTAAACCCTAAACCCTAAACCCTAAACCCTAAACCCTAAACCCTAAACCCTAAACCCTAAACCCTAAACCCTAAACCCTAAACCCTAAACCCTAAACCCTAAACCCTAAACCCTAAACCCTAAACCCTAAACCCTAAACCCTAAACCCTAAACCCTAAACCCTAAACCCTAAACCCTAAACCCTAAACCCTAAACCCTAAACCCTAAACCCTAAACCCTAAACCCTAAACCCTAAACCCTAAACCCTAAACCCTAAACCCTAAACCCTAAACCCTAAACCCTAAACCCTAAACCCTAAACCCTAAACCCTAAACCCTAAACCCTAAACCCTAAACCCTAAACCCTAAACCCTAAACCCTAAACCCTAAACCCTAAACCCTAAACCCTAAACCCTAAACCCTAAACCCTAAACCCTAAACCCTAAACCCTAAACCCTAAACCCTAAACCCTAAACCCTAAACCCTAAAACCCTAAAACCCTAAACCCTAAACCCTAAACCCTAAAACCCTAAACCCTAAACCCTAAACCCTAAAACCCTAAACCCTAAACCCTAAACCCTAAACCCTAAACCCTAAACCCTAAACCCTAAACCCTAAACCCTAAAACCCTAAACCCTAAACCCTAAACCCTAAACCCTAAACCCTAAACCCTAAACCCTAAACCCTAAACCCTAAACCCTAAACCCTAAAACCCTAAACCCTAAAACCCTAAACCCTAAACCCTAAACCCTAAACCCTAAACCCTAAACCCTAAACCCTAAACCCTAAAACCCTAAACCCTAAACCCTAAACCCTAAAAACCCTAAACCCTAATACCCTAAACCCTTAACGGTTCTAGAAAATTAACCCATGTGCCTAAAATTGGCCCGAAGCGTGTGCTATAGCCCACGAAAACGGCCCGAAACGTAGGGCCGTCATTTGAATTCCGTAGCTTCGATTGCAGTGCTTCGGGACATTACGGAACGCCAACAACATGAGTTTTAGGAAAAGCACCGGGTTTAACGGTTCCCGAAAATTGGCCTAGGTGTCTAAAATTGGCCCGAATCGTGTGCTATAACCCACGAAAACGGCCCGAAATGTAGGGCCATCATTTGAATTTTGTAGCTCCGATTGCAGCGCTTCTGGACATTTCGGAATGCCAACAACATGAGTTTTATAAAACCATCGGGCTTAACGGTTCCAGAAAATTAGCGCAGGTGCCTAAAATTGGCCCGAAGCGTGTGCTATAGCCCACGAAAACGGCCCGAAACATAGGGCCATCATTTGAATTTCGTAGCTCCGATTGCAGCGCTTCTGGACATTTCGGAACGCTAACAACATGAGTTTTACGAAAACCATCGGGTTTAATGGTTGCAGAAAATTGGCCCAGGTGCCTAAAATTGGCTCGAATCGTGTGCTATGGCCCACGAAAACGACCCGAAACGTAGGGACGTCATTTGAATTTCGTAGCTCCAATTGCAGCGCTTCTGGACATTTCGGAACGCCAACAACATGAGTTTTACGAAAAACATCGGGTTTAACGATTCCAGAAAATGGGCCCAGGTGCCTAAAATTGGCCCGAAGCGTGTGCTATAGCCCACGAAAACGGCCCGAAATGTAGGGTCGTCATTTGAATTCCGTAGCTCCGATTGCAGTGCTTCTGGACATTTCGGAACGCCAACATCATGAGTTTTACGAAAAGCATCAGGTTTAACGGTTCCCGAAAATTGGCCCCGGAGCCTAAAATTGGCCCGAAGCGTGTGCTATAGCCCACGAAAATGACCTGAAACGTAGAGACGTCATTTCAATTCCGTTGCTCCGATTACAGCGCTTCTGGACATTTCGGAACGCCAACAACATGAGGTTTACGAAAACCATCACGTTTAACAGTTCCAGAAAATTAACTCAGGTGCCTAAAATTGGCCCGAAGCGTGTGCTATAGCCCACGAAAACGGCCCGAAACGTAGGGCCGTCATTTGAAGTCCGTTGCTTCGATTGCAGTGCTTCGGGACATTACGGAACGCCAACAACATGAGTTTTACGAAAAGCATCGGGTTTAACGGTTCCCAAAAATTGGCCCAGGTGCCTAAAATTGGCCCGAATCGTGTGCTATAGCCCACGAAAACGGCCCGAAACGTAGGGACGTCATTTGAATTCCGTAGCTCCGATTGCAGTGCTTCTGGACATTTCGGAACGCCAACAATTTGAGTTTTACAAAAAGCATCGGGTTTAACGGTTCCCGAAAATTGGCCCGAAGCGTGTACTATAGCCCATGAAAACGACCTCAAACGTAGGGATGTCATTTGAATTCCGTAGCTCCGATTGCAGTGCTTCTGGACATTTCAGAACGCCAACAATGTGAGTTTTAAGAAAAGCATCAGGTTTAACGGTTGCCAAAAATTGGCCCAGGTGCCTAAAATTGGCCCGAAGCGTGTGCTATAGCCCACGAAACCGGCCCGAAACGTAGGGCCGTCATTTGAATTCCGTAGCTCCGATTGCAATGCTTCTAGACATTTCGGAACGCCTACAACATGAGTTTTACGAAAAGCATCGCGTTTAACGGTTCCCGAAAATTGGCCCAGGTGTCTAAAATTGGCCCGAATCGTGTGCTATAGCCCACGAAAACGGCCCGAAACGTAGGGCCATCATTTGAATTCCGTAGCTCCGATTGCAGCGCTTCTGGAGATTTCGGAATGCCAACAACATGAGTTTTACGAAAACCATTGGGTTTAACGGTTCCTGAAAATTGGCCCAGGTGTCTAAAATTGGCCCGAATCGTGTGCTATAGCCCACGAAAACGGCCCGAAACGTAGGGCCATCATTTGAATTTCGTAGCTCCGATTGCAGCGCTTCTGGACATTTCGGAACGCCAACAACATGAGTTTTATGAAAACCATCGGGCTTAACGGTTCCAGAAAATTGGCGCAGATGCCTAAAATTGGCCCGAAGCGTGTGCTATAGCCCACGAAAACGGCCCGAAACATAGGGCCATCATTTGAATTTCGTACTCCGATTGCAGCGCTTCTGGACATTTCGGAACGCCAACAACATGAGTTTTACGAAAACCATCGGGTTTAATGGTTGCAGAAAATTGGCCCAGGTGCCTAAAATTGGCCCGAAGCGTGTGCTATAGCCCACGAAAACGGCCCGAAACGTAGGGCCGTCATTTGAATTCTGTCGCTCCAATCGCAGTGCTTATGGACATTTCGAAACGCCAACAACCTGAGTTTTACGAAAAGCATCGGGTTTAACAGTTCCCGAAAATTGGCCCAGGTGCCTAAAATTGGCCCGAAGCGTGTGCTATAGCCCACGAAAACGGCCCGAAACATAGGGCCATCATTTGAATTTCGTAGCTCCGATTGCAGCGCTTCTGGACATTTCGGAACGCCAACAACATGAGTTTTACGAAAACCATCATGTTTAATAGTTGCAGAAAATTGGCCCAATTGCGTAAAATTGGCTCGAATCGTGTGCTATAGCCCACGAAAACGACCCGAAACGTAGGGACGTCATTTGAATTTCGTAGCTCCAATTGCAGCGCTTCTGGACATTTCGGAACGCCAACAACATGGGTTTTACGAAAACCATCAGGTTTAACGATTCCAGAAAATTGGCCCAGGTGCCTAAAATTGGCCCGAAGCGTGTGCTATAGCCCACGAAAACGGACCGAAATGTAGGGCCGTCATTTGAATTCCGTAGCTCCGATTGCAGTGCTTCTGGACATTTCGGAACGCCAACAACATGAGTTATACGAAAAGCATCAGGTTTAACGGTTCCCGAAAATTGGCCCGGGAGCCTAAAATTGGCCCGAAGCGTGTGCTATAGCCCACGAAAACGACCTGAAACGTAGCGACGTCATTTGAATTCCGTTGCTCCGATTATAGCGCTTCTGGACATTTCGGAACGCCAACAACATTAGGTTTACGAAAACCATCACGTTTAACGGTTCTAGAAAATTAACCCATGTGCCTAAAATTGGCCCGAAGCGTGTGCTATAGCCCACGAAAACGGCCCGAAACGTAGGGCCGTCATTTGAATTTCGTAGCTTCGATTGCAGTGCTTCGGGACATTACGGAACGCCAACAACATGAGTTTTACGAAAAGCTTCGGGTTTAACGGTTCCCGAAAATTGGCCTAGGTGTCTAAAATTGGCCCGAATCGTGTGCTATAGCCCACGAAAACGGCCCGAAACGTAGGGACATCATTTGAATTTCGTAGCTCCGATTGCAGCGCTTCTGGACATTTCGGAATGCCAACAACATGAGTTTTATAAAACCATCGGGCTTAACGGTTCCAGAAAATTAGCGCAGGTGCCTAAAATTGGCCCGAAGCGTGTGCTATAGCCCACGAAAACGGTCCGAAACATAGGGCCATCATTTGAATTTCGTAGCTCCGATTGCAGCGCTTCTGGACATTTCGGGACGCTAACAACATGAGTTTTACGAAAACCATCGGGTTTAATGGTTGCAGAAAATTGGCCCAGGTGCCTAAAATTGGCTCGAATCGTGTGCTATAGCCCACGAAAACGACCCGAAACGTAGGGACGTCATTTGAATTTCGTAGCTCCAATTGCAGCGCTTCTGGACATTTCGGAACGCCAACAACATGAGTTTTACGAAAAACATCGGGTTTAACGATTCCAGAAAATGGGCCCAGGTGCCTAAAATTGGCCCGAAGCGTGTGCTATAGCCCACGAAAACGGCCCGAAATGTAGGGCCGTCATTTGAATTCCGTAGCTCCGATTGCAGTGCTTCTGGACATTTCGGAACGCCAACAACATGAGTTTTACGAAAAGCATCAGGTTTAACGGTTCCCGAAAATTGGCCCCGGAGCCTAAAATTGGCCCGAAGCGTGTGCTATAGCCCACGAAAACGACCTGAAACGTAGGGACGTCATTTCAATTCCGTTGCTCCGATTACAGCGCTTCTGGACATTTCGGAACGCCAACAACATGAGGTTTACGAAAACCATCACGTTTAACAGTTCCAGAAAATTAACTCAGGTGCCTAAAATTGGCCCGAAGCGTGTGCTATAGCCCACGAAAACGGCCCGAAACGTAGGGCCGTCATTTGAAGTCCGTTGCTTCGATTGCAGTGCTTCGGGACATTACGGAACGCCAACAACATGAGTTTTACGAAAAGCATCGGGTTTAACGGTTCCCGAAAATTGGCCCAGGTGCCTAAAATTGGCCCGAATCGTGTGCTATAGCCCACGAAAACGGCCCGAAACGTAGGGACGTCATTTGAATTCCGTAGCTTCGATTGCAGTGCTTCTGGACATTTCGGAACGCCAACAATATGAGTTTTACAAAAAGCATCGGGTTTAACGGATCCTGAAAATTGGCCCGAAGCGTGTACTATAGCCCATGAAAACGACCTCAAACGTAGGGATGTCATTTGAATTCCGTAGCTCCGATTGCAGTGCTTCTGGACATTTCAGAACGCCAACAACGTGAGTTTTAAGAAAAGCATCGGGTTTAACGGTTGCCAAAAATTGGCCCAGGTGCCTAAAATTGGCCCGAAGCGTAGCCCACGAAACCGGCCCGAAACGTAGGAAAGTCATTTGAATTCCGTAGCTCCGATTGCAATGCTTCTAGACATTTCGGAACACCTACAACATGAGTTTTACGAAAAGCATCGCGTTTAACGGTTCCCGAAAATTGACATTTCGGCTATAGCACACGATTCGGGCCAATTTTAGACACCTGGGCCAATTTTCGGGAACCGTTAAACGCGATGCTTTTCGTAAAACTCATGTTGTAGGTGTTCCGAAATGTCTAGAAGCATTGCAATCGGAGCTACGGAATTCAAATGACGTCCCTACGTTTCAGGTCGTTTTCGTGGGCTATAGCACACGCTTCGGGCCAATTTTAGGCTCCGGGGCCAATTTTCGGGAACTGTTAAACCTGATGCTTTTCGTAAAACTCATGTTGTTGGCGTTCCGAAATGTCCAGAAGCACTGCAATCGGAGCTACGGAATTCAAATGACGGCCCTACATTTCGGGCCGTTTTCGTGGGCTATAGCACACGCTTCGGGCCAATTTTAGGCACCTGGGCCCATTTTCTGGAATCGTTAAACCCGATGTTTTTCGTAAAACTCATGTTGTTGGCGTTCCGAAATGTCCAGAAGAGCTGCAATTGGAGCTACGAAATTCAAATGACGTCCCTACGTTTAGGGTCGTTTTCGTGGGCTATAGCACACGATTCGAGCCAATTTTAGGCACCTGGGCCAATTTTCTGCAACCATTAAACCCGATGGTTTTCGTAAAACTCATGTTGTTAGCGTTCCGAAATGTCCAGAAGCGCTGCAATCGGAGCTACGAAATTCAAATGATGGCCCTATGTTTCGGACCGTTTTCGTGGGCTATAGCACACGCTTCGGGCCAATTTTAGGCACCTGCGCTAATTTTCTGGAACCGTTAAGCCCGATGGTTTTATAAAACTCATGTTGTTGGCATTCCGAAATGTCCAGAAGCGCTGCAATCGGAGCTACGAAATTCAAATGATGTCCCTACGTTTCGGGCCGTTTTCGTGGGTTATAGCACACGATTCGGGCCAATTTTTGACACCTAGGCCAATTTTCGGGAACCGTTAAACCCGGTGCTTTTCCTAAAACTCATGTTGTTGGCGTTCCGTAATGTCCCGAAGCACTGCAATCGAAGCTACGGAATTCAAATGACGGCCCTACGTTTCGGGCCGTTTTCGTGGGCTATAGCACACGCTTCGGGCCAATTTTAGGCACATGGGTTAATTTTCTAGAAC
This sequence comes from Cenchrus fungigraminus, assembly GCA_036936925.1. NCBI lineage: Eukaryota > Viridiplantae > Streptophyta > Magnoliopsida > Poales > Poaceae > Cenchrus > Cenchrus fungigraminus. The sequence goes on along the minus strand of CM072780.1, from coordinate 123,627,921 downwards.
CGTTAAACGTGATGGTTTTCGTAAACCTCATGTTGTTGGCGTTCCGAAATGTCCAGAAGCGCTATAATCGGAGCAACGGAATTCAAATGACGTCGCTACGTTTCAGGTCGTTTTCGTTGGCTATAGCACACGCTTCGGGCCAATTTTAGGCTCCGGGGCCAATTTTCGGAAACCGTTAAACCTGATGCTTTTCGTATAACTCATGTTGTTGGCGTTCCGAAATGTCCAGAAGCACTGCAATCGGAGCTACGGAATTCAAATGACGGCCCTACATTTCGGTCCGTTTTCGTGGGCTATAGCACACGCTTCGGGCCAATTTTAGGCACCTGGGCCAATTTTCTGGAATCGTTAAACCCGATGGTTTTCGTAAAACTCATGTTGTTGGCGTTCCGAAATGTCCAGAAGCGCTGCAATTGGAGCTACGAAATTCAAATGACGTCCCTACGTTTCGGGTCATTTTCGTGGGCTATAGCACACAATTCGAGCCAATTTTAGGCAATTGGGCCAATTTTCTGCAACCATTAAACATGATGGTTTTCGTAAAACTCATGTTGTTGGCGTTCCGAAATGTCCAGAAGCGCTGCAATCGGAGCTACAAAATTCAAATGATGGCCCTATGTTTCGGGCCGTTTTCGTGGGCTATAGCACACGCTTCGGGCCAATTTTAGGCACCTGGGCCAATTTTCGGGAACTGTTAAACCCGATGCTTTTCGTAAAACTCAGGTTGTTGCCGTTTCGAAATGTCCATAAGCACTGCGATTGGAGCGACAGAATTCAAATGACGGCCCTACGTTTCGGGCCGTTTTCGTGGGCTATAGCACACGCTTCGGGCCAATTTTAGGCACCTGGGCCAATTTTCTGCAACCATTAAACCCGATGGTTTTCGTAAAACTCATGTTGTTGGCGTTCCGAAATGTCCAGAAGCGCTGCAATCGGAGCTACGAAATTCAAATGATGGCCCTATGTTTCGGGCCGTTTTCGTGGGCTATAGCACACGCTTCGGGCCAATTTTAGGCACCTGCGCCAATTTTCTGGAACCGTTAAGCCCGATGGTTTTCATAAAACTCATGTTGTTGGCGTTCCGAAATGTCCAGAAGCGCTGCAATCGGAGCTACGAAATTCAAATGATGGCCCTACGTTTCGGGCCGTTTTCGTGGGCTATAGCACACGATTCGGGCCAATTTTAGACACCTGGGCCAATTTTCGGGAACCGTTAAACGCGATGCTTTTCGTAAAACTCATGTTGTAGGTGTTCCGAAATGTCTAGAAGCATTGCAATCGGAGCTACGGAATTCAAATGACTTTCCTACGTTTCGGGCCGGTTTCGTGGGCTATAGCACACGCTTCGGGCCAATTTTAGGCACCTGGGCCAATTTTTGGCAACCGTTAAACCCGATGCTTTTCTTAAAACTCACGTTGTTGGCGTTCTGAAATGTCCAGAAGCACTGCAATCGGAGCTACGGAATTCAAATGACATCCCTACGTTTGAGGTCGTTTTCATGGGCTATAGTACACGCTTCGGGCCAATTTTCAGGATCCGTTAAACCCGATGCTTTTTGTAAAACTCATATTGTTGGCGTTCCGAAATGTCCAGAAGCACTGCAATCGAAGCTACGGAATTCAAATGACGTCCCTACGTTTCGGGCCGTTTTCGTGGGCTATAGCACACGATTCGGGCCAATTTTAGGCACCTGGGCCAATTTTCGGGAACCGTTAAACCCGATGCTTTTCGTAAAACTCATGTTGTTGGCGTTCCGTAATGTCCCGAAGCACTGCAATCGAAGCAACGGACTTCAAATGACGGCCCTACGTTTCGGGCCGTTTTCGTGGGCTATAGCACACGCTTCGGGCCAATTTTAGGCACCTGAGTTAATTTTCTGGAACTGTTAAACGTGATGGTTTTCGTAAACCTCATGTTGTTGGCGTTCCGAAATGTCCAGAAGCGCTGTAATCGGAGCAACGGAATTGAAATGACGTCCCTACGTTTCAGGTCGTTTTCGTGGGCTATAGCACACGCTTCGGGCCAATTTTAGGCTCCGGGGCCAATTTTCGGGAACCGTTAAACCTGATGCTTTTCGTAAAACTCATGTTGTTGGCGTTCCGAAATGTCCAGAAGCACTGCAATCGGAGCTACGGAATTCAAATGACGGCCCTACATTTCGGGCCGTTTTCGTGGGCTATAGCACACGCTTCGGGCCAATTTTAGGCACCTGGGCCCATTTTCTGGAATCGTTAAACCCGATGTTTTTCGTAAAACTCATGTTGTTGGCGTTCCGAAATGTCCAGAAGAGCTGCAATTGGAGCTACGAAATTCAAATGACGTCCCTACGTTTAGGGTCGTTTTCGTGGGCTATAGCACACGATTCGAGCCAATTTTAGGCACCTGGGCCAATTTTCTGCAACCATTAAACCCGATGGTTTTCGTAAAACTCATGTTGTTAGCGTTCCGAAATGTCCAGAAGCGCTGCAATCGGAGCTACGAAATTCAAATGATGGCCCTATGTTTCGGACCGTTTTCGTGGGCTATAGCACACACTTCGGGCCAATTTTAGGCACCTGCGCTAATTTTCTGGAACCGTTAAGCCCGATGGTTTTATAAAACTCATGTTGTTGGCATTCCGAAATGTCCAGAAGCGCTACAATCGGAGCTACGAAATTCAAATGATGTCCCTACGTTTCGGGCCGTTTTCGTGGGCTATAGCACACGATTCGGGCCAATTTTAGACACCTAGGCCAATTTTCGGGAACCGTTAAACCCGAAGCTTTTCGTAAAACTCATGTTGTTGGCGTTCCGTAATGTCCCGAAGCACTGCAATCAAAGCTACGAAATTCAAATGACGGCCCTACGTTTCGGGCCGTTTTCGTGGGCTATAGCACACGCTTCGGGCCAATTTTAGGCACATGGGTTAATTTTCTAGAACCGTTAAAAGTGATGGTTTTCGTAAACCTCATGTTGTTGGCGTTCCGAAATGTCCAGAAGCGCTATAATCGGAGCAACGGAATTCAAATGACGTCGCTACGTTTCAGGTCGTTTTCGTTGGCTATAGCACACGCTTCGGGCCAATTTTAGGCTCCCGGGCCAATTTTCGGGAACCGTTAAACCTGATGCTTTTCGTATAACTCATGTTGTTGGCGTTCCGAAATGTCCAGAAGCACTGCAATCGGAGCTACGGAATTCAAATGACGGCCCTACATTTCGGTCCGTTTTCGTGGGCTATAGCACACGCTTCGGGCCAATTTTAGGCACCTGGGCCAATTTTCTGGAATCGTTAAACCAGATGGTTTTCGTAAAACCCATGTTGTTGGCGTTCCGAAATGTCCAGAAGCGCTGCAATTGGAGCTACGAAATTCAAATGACGTCCCTACGTTTCGGGTCGTTTTCGTGGGCTATAGCACACGATTCGAGCCAATTTTACGCAATTGGGCCAATTTTCTGCAACTATTAAACATGATGGTTTTCGTAAAACTCATGTTGTTGGCGTTCCGAAATGTCCAGAAGCGCTGCAATCGGAGCTACGAAATTCAAATGATGGCCCTATGTTTCGGGCCGTTTTCGTGGGCTATAGCACACGCTTCGGGCCAATTTTAGGCACCTGGGCCAATTTTCGGGAACTGTTAAACCCGATGCTTTTCGTAAAACTCAGGTTGTTGGCGTTTCGAAATGTCCATAAGCACTGCGATTGGAGCGACAGAATTCAAATGACGGCACTACATTTCGGGCCGTTTTCGTGGGCTATAGCACACGCTTCGGGCCAATTTTAGGCAGCTGGGCCAATTTTCTGGAACCATTAAACCCGATAGTTTTCATAAAACTCATGTTGTTGGCATTCCGAAATGTCCAGAAGCGCTGCAATCGGAGTACGAAATTCAAATGATGGCCCTATGTTTCGGGCCGTTTTCGTGGGCTATAGCACACGCTTCGGGCCAATTTTAGGCACCTGCGCCAATTTTCTGGAACCGTTAAGCCCGATGGTTTTCATAAAACTCATGTTGTTGGCGTTCCGAAATGTCCAGAAGCGCTGCAATCGGAGCTACGAAATTCAAATGATGGCCCTACGTTTCGGGCCGTTTTCGTGGGCTATAGCACACGATTCGAGCCAATTTTAGACACCTGGGCCAATTTTCAGGAACCGTTAAACCCAATGGTTTTCGTAAAACTCATGTTGTTGGCATTCCGAAATCTCCAGAAGCGCTGCAATCGGAGCTACGAAATTCAAATGATGGCCCTACGTTTCGGGCCGTTTTCGTGGGCTATAGCACACGATTCGGGCCAATTTTAGACACCTGGGCCAATTTTCGGGAACCGTTAAACGCGATGCTTTTCGTAAAACTCATGTTGTAGGTGTTCCGAAATGTCTAGAAGCATTGCAATCGGAGCTACGGAATTCAAATGACTTTCCTACGTTTCGGGCCGGTTTCGTGGGCTATAGCACACGCTTCGGGCCAATTTTAGGCACCTGGGCCAATTTTTGGCAACCGTTAAACCCGATGCTTTTCTTAAAACTCACGTTGTTGGCGTTCTGAAATGTCCAGAAGCACTGCAATCGGAGCTACGGAATTCAAATGACATCCCTACGTTTGAGGTCGTTTTCATGGGCTATAGTACACGCTTCGGGCCAATTTTCAGGATCCGTTAAACCCGATGCTTTTTGTAAAACTCATATTGTTGGCGTTCCGAAATGTCCAGAAGCACTGCAATCGAAGCTACGGAATTCAAATGACGTCCCTACGTTTCGGGCCGTTTTCATGGGCTATAGCACACGATTCGGGCCAATTTTAGGCACCTGGGCCAATTTTCGGGAACCGTTAAACCCGATGCTTTTCGTAAAACTCATGTTGTTGGCGTTCCGTAATGTCCCGAAGCACTGCAATCGAAGCAACGGACTTCAAATGATGGCCCTACGTTTCGGGCCGTTTTCGTGGGCTATAGCACACGCTTCGGGCCAATTTTAGGCACCTGAGTTAATTTTCTGGAACTGTTAAACGTGATGGTTTTCGTAAACCTCATGTTGTTGGCGTTCCGAAATGTCCAGAAGCGCTGTAATCGGAGCAACGGAATTGAAATGACGTCCCTACGTTTCAGGTCGTTTTCGTGGGCTATAGCACACGCTTCGGGCCAATTTTAGGCTCCGGGGCCAATTTTCGGGAACCGTTAAACCTGATGCTTTTCGTAAAACTCATGTTGTTGGCGTTCCGAAATGTCCAGAAGCACTGCAATCGGAGCTACGGAATTCAAATGACGGCCCTACATTTCGGGCCGTTTTCGTGGGCTATAGCACACGCTTCGGGCCAATTTTAGGCACCTAGGCCCATTTTCTGGAATCGTTAAACCCGATGTTTTTCGTAAAACTCATGTTGTTGGCGTTCCGAAATGTCCAGAAGAGCTGCAATTGGAGCTACGAAATTCAAATGACGTCCCTACGTTTAGGGTCGTTTTCGTGGGCTATAGCACACGATTCGAGCCAATTTTAGGCACCTGGGCCAATTTTCTGCAACCATTAAACCCGATGGTTTTCGTAAAACTCATGTTGTTAGCGTTCCGAAATGTCCAGAAGCGCTGCAATCGGAGCTACGAAATTCAAATGATGGCCCTATGTTTCGGACCGTTTTCGTGGGCTATAGCACACGCTTCGGGCCAATTTTAGGCACCTGCGCTAATTTTCTGGAACCGTTAAGCCCGATGGTTTTATAAAACTCATGTTGTTGGCATTCCGAAATGTCCAGAAGCGCTGCAATCGGAGCTACGAAATTCAAATGATGTCCCTACGTTTCGGGCCGTTTTCGTGGGTTATAGCACACGATTCGGGCCAATTTTTGACACCTAGGCCAATTTTCGGGAACCGTTAAACCCGGTGCTTTTCCTAAAACTCATGTTGTTGGCGTTCCGTAATGTCCCGAAGCACTGCAATCGAAGCTACGGAATTCAAATGACGGCCCTACGTTTCGGGCCGTTTTCGTGGGCTATAGCACACGCTTCGGGCCAATTTTAGGCACATGGGTTAATTTTCTAGAACCGTTAAACGTGATGGTTTTCGTAAACCTCATGTTGTTGGCGTTCCGAAATGTCCAGAAGCGCTATAATCGGAGCAACGGAATTCAAATGACGTCGCTACGTTTCAGGTCGTTTTCGTTGGCTATAGCACACGCTTCGGGCCAATTTTAGGCTCCGGGGCCAATTTTCGGAAACCGTTAAACCTGATGCTTTTCGTATAACTCATGTTGTTGGCGTTCCGAAATGTCCAGAAGCACTGCAATCGGAGCTACGGAATTCAAATGACGGCCCTACATTTCGGTCCGTTTTCGTGGGCTATAGCACACGCTTCGGGCCAATTTTAGGCACCTGGGCCAATTTTCTGGAATCGTTAAACCCGATGGTTTTCGTAAAACTCATGTTGTTGGCGTTCCGAAATGTCCAGAAGCGCTGCAATTGGAGCTACGAAATTCAAATGACGTCCCTACGTTTCGGGTCATTTTCGTGGGCTATAGCACACAATTCGAGCCAATTTTAGGCAATTGGGCCAATTTTCTGCAACCATTAAACATGATGGTTTTCGTAAAACTCATGTTGTTGGCGTTCCGAAATGTCCAGAAGCGCTGCAATCGGAGCTACAAAATTCAAATGATGGCCCTATGTTTCGGGCCGTTTTCGTGGGCTATAGCACACGCTTCGGGCCAATTTTAGGCACCTGGGCCAATTTTCGGGAACTGTTAAACCCGATGCTTTTCGTAAAACTCAGGTTGTTGCCGTTTCGAAATGTCCATAAGCACTGCGATTGGAGCGACAGAATTCAAATGACGGCCCTACGTTTCGGGCCGTTTTCGTGGGCTATAGCACACGCTTCGGGCCAATTTTAGGCACCTGGGCCAATTTTCTGCAACCATTAAACCCGATGGTTTTCGTAAAACTCATGTTGTTGGCGTTCCGAAATGTCCAGAAGCGCTGCAATCGGAGCTACGAAATTCAAATGATGGCCCTATGTTTCGGGCCGTTTTCGTGGGCTATAGCACACGCTTCGGGCCAATTTTAGGCACCTGCGCCAATTTTCTGGAACCGTTAAGCCCGATGGTTTTCATAAAACTCATGTTGTTGGCGTTCCGAAATGTCCAGAAGCGCTGCAATCGGAGCTACGAAATTCAAATGATGGCCCTACGTTTCGGGCCGTTTTCGTGGGCTATAGCACACGATTCGGGCCAATTTTAGACACCTGGGCCAATTTTCGGGAACCGTTAAACGCGATGCTTTTCGTAAAACTCATGTTGTAGGCGTTCCGAAATGTCTAGAAGCATTGCAATCGGAGCTACGGAATTCAAATGACGGCCCTACGTTTCGGGCCGGTTTCGTGGGCTATAGCACATGCTTCGGGCCAATTTTAGGCACCTGGGCCAATTTTTGGCAACCGTTAAACCCGATGCTTTTCTTAAAACTCACGTTGTTGGCGTTCTGAAATGTCCAGAAGCACTGCAATCGGAGCTACGAAATTCAAATGACATCCCTACGTTTGAGGTCGTTTTCATGGGCTATAGTACACGCTTCGGGCCAATTTTCGAGAACCGTTAAACCCGATGCTTTTTGTAAAACTCATATTGTTGGCGTTCCGAAATGTCCAGAAGCACTGCAATCGGAGCTACGGAATTCAGATGACGTACCTACGTTTCGGGCCGTTTTCGTGGGCTAGCACACGATTCGGGCCAATTTTAGGCACCTGGGCCAATTTTCGGGAACCGTTAAACCCGATGCTTTTCGTAAAACTCATGTTGTTGGCGTTCCGTAATGTCCCGAAGCACTGCAATCGAAGCAACGGACTTCAAATGACGGCCCTACGTTTCGGGCCGTTTTCGTGGGCTATAGCACACGCTTCGGGCCAATTTTAGGCACCTGAGTTAATTTTCTGGAACTGTTAAACGTGATGGTTTTCGTAAACCTCATGTTGTTGGCGTTCCGAAATGTCCAGAAACGCTGTAATCGGAGCAACGGAATTGAAATGATGTCCCTACGTTTCAGGTCGTTTTCGTGGGCTATAGCACACGCTTCGGGCCAATTTGAAGGACCGATTAGGCGAACCAGAGAGGGGGGGAGTGAATGGGAGCCGATAAAAATTCTTCTCGAAGGAGATGAGAACTCCAACAAGACGAACACGGCTTCCAACTCACGTCTCTGACCCAACTACCCAAGTTGGTCAAGACCACGCAGCCACTGGAGTGCTACTGGTCCTAGGAACCAACACTCAACCTTCCTGGCCAAAACTCACCAAAACACACAGCGGAAACTTGTACGGCTTGCTGCCTGTGCTACACCGGTCAGACCGATGGCCTGCGCCGGTCAGACCGGTGACACCGGTCAGACCGGTGGACAGAGCCGGTCAGGCCGGTGGCTACAGCAGCCGCACAGCAAACGTTCCAGGAAGCCTCAGTGAATCCTCTAGGCCCTGGAACAAAAACCACCACGAAACACAACCTGTGAGGAAGAAGAACCCCTCACAAAACCTAGCAAAACAACTCCAAACACTCCAAGAACTTAACAGCAGGACCACGGGACAAAACCACACGGACAAGGCTGTTCCCCGAGACAAAAACCCACCAAGGGCTAGCACCGGTCAGACCGGTCAAGAGCACCGGTCAGACCGGTCGTGCCTGGGCAGCTCGGGATGAACAGCGCCCGCGAGTCAACTCCTCCAAATCCAACTCCCGATCTCCCGATTCGCTCCACGGTTTTGCACAAGACTTTGGGGATAGTAGGAACACCTCATGGGTACTCCATAGCCAAGATTTGGTCCACCAAAACTTGTCAAATCAAGAGGAATCGAAGAAATCCCACCAAGAACGCCTCTAACCCTAGAGCCACGAAAACCCCAAAATCGAGCCCCTTTGCTCACGGATTTGGAAGGGGAATCAAAGGGAAAAGAACCACGAAGGGTTCATGCATACATCCCCCACCAAATCCCAAAGAGAAAGGCCTCGAAATCGCTCCAAGAAAATCGCCAAGAAAAGGCTCCGAAAATCACCAAAAAGGAGAAACGGGAAAGACACATCCAAGCCTTGAGGAACCACGCCGAATCATCTATACATACCAAAGAGGTTCATACAAGGTCTAGCTTGCCGCCCGATCATCCTTCCCTCTCACAAGATCTCACCATGAAGCTCTCAAGCTAGTCCTACGAAAATCCTAAGAAAATAGGAAGGAAAATAGGAAAACCAAATGAGCTAGGGTTCCAAGAGATGGCTGCCATCCTCTCACCACTTGGCTTATATGGAGGCAACCGAAAGACTAAAATACCCTTACTAGCTAACTAGGGATACATGCCCCTCGAGGGCGAAATTGGAAGTCTTTGTCTTCGCACCATCGGACGGATGCCCAGCAACCGCAAACTTGCTTAGCCTCGACGCAAGCCTTGCGATCCCGACGCGTGTCCTCCGCTTCGAAGATTCCGGACTGCGTCGTCGCACACCGGTCAGACCGGTGCTCCTCACCAGTCAGACCGGTACCCACCGGTCAGACCGGTCAGACCCACCGGTCAGACCGGTCTGGAGCTGCTGCACCTCCGTCTTCGGTTCTTCGGTCTTGGCTTTGTGGATCAACCAAGGAACCCAGTGGTTTTCTGGTGAACCACCGGAAACCCCGCGAACTCGGTGTAGCCTCCGCCAATCACCACTCATGACTCGGCTCCCACGTAGTCCCGGCTCGACCTTGGTTTTGAGGCTCAACCAAGAAACCGTCCATGACTTCATCTTGCCGTTCTTGCCACCATGCGGCCCGCACTTGACCCCGCTGGCCACCGGGTCCCTCGAACCAAGCCTACTTGTCTTCTCCACACCTGGAGGCCTCACCGGCAACGACCTTTCACGCTTGTTCTTCACCTGCACCTGCACCAGTCAAGCCGCAACCTGCACCTGCAATACTTAGCCAAGAATCAGTCCGCACCACGTTGTCAATCACTCATCACACCAGGAAGCGACCATCCACCGGTCCTCGAACCACACCTGGCTCTCACAATTTTAGGGTCCGGGGCCAATTTTCGGGAATCGTTAAACCTGATGCTTTTCGTAAAACTCATGTTGTTGGCGTTCCGAAATGTCCAGAAGCACTGCAATCGGAGCTACGGAATTCAAATGACGGCCCTACATTTCGGGCCGTTTTCGTGGGCTATAGCACACGCTTCGGGCCAATTTTAGGCACCTGGGCCCATTTTCTGGAATCGTTAAACCCGATGTTTTTCGTAAAACTCATGTTGTTGGCGTTCTGAAATGTCCAGAAGCGCTGCAATTGGAGCTACGAAATTCAAATGACGTCCCTACGTTTCGGGTCGTTTTCGTGGGCTATAGCACACGATTCGAGCCAATTTTAGGCACCTGGGCCAATTTTCTGCAACCATTAAACCTGATGGTTTTCGTAAAACTCATGTTGTTAGCGTTCCGAAATGTCCAGAAGCGCTGCAATCGGAGCTACGAAATTCAAATGATGGCCCTATGTTTCGGGCCGTTTTCGTGGGCTATAGCACACGCTTCGGGCCAATTTTAGGCACCTGCGCTAATTTTCTGGAACCGTTAAGCCCGATTGTTTTATAAAACTCATGTTGTTGGCATTCCGAAATGTCCAGAAGCGCTGCAATCGGAGCTACGAAATTCAAATGATGGCCCTACGTTTCGGGCCGTTTTCGTGGGCTATAGCACACGATTCGGGCCAATTTTAGACACCTAGGCCAATTTTCGGGAACCGTTAAACCCGATGCTTTTCGTAAAACTCATGTTGTTGGCGTTCCGTAATGTCCCGAAGCACTGCAATCGAAGCTACGGAATTCAAATGACGTCCCTACGTTTCAGGTCATTTTCGTGGGCTATAGCACACGCTTCGGGCCAATTTTAGGCTCCGGGGCCAATTTTTGGGAACCGTTAAACCTGATGCTTTTCGTAAAACTCATGTTGTTGGCGTTTCGAAATGTCCAGAAGCACTGCAATCGGAGCAACGGAATTCAAATGACGGCCCTACATTTCGGGCCGTTTTCGTGGGCTATAGCACACGCTTCGGGCCAATTTTTGGCACCTGGGCCAATTTTCTGGAATCATTAAACCCGATGTTTTTCGTAAAACTCCTGTTGTTGGCGTTCCGAAATGTCCAGAAGCACTGCAATTGGAGCTACGAAATTCAAATGACGTCCCTACGTTTCGAGTCGTTTTCGTGGGCTATAGCACACGATTCGAGCCAATTTTAGGCACCTGGGCCAATTTTCTGCAACCATTAAACCCGATGGTTTTCTTAAAACTCATGTTGTTGGCGTTCCGAAATGTCCAGAAGCGCTGCAATCGGAGCTACGAAATTCAAATGATGGCCCAATGTTTCGGGCCGTTTTCGTGGGCTATAGCACACGCTTCGGGCCAATTTTAGGAACCTGCGCTAATTTTCTGGAACCGTTAAGCCCGATGGTTTTATAAAACTCATGTTGTTGGCGTTCCGAAATGTCCAGAAGCGCTGCAATCGGAGCTACGAAATTCAAATGATGGCCCAACGTTTCGGGCCGTTTTCGTGGGCTATAGCACACGATTCGGGCCAATTTTAGACGCCTAGGCCAATTTTCGGGAACCGTTAAACCCGATGCTTTTCTTAAAACTCATGTTGTTGGCGTTCCGTAATGTCCCGATGCACTGCAATCGAAGCTACGGAATTCAAATGACGGCCCTACGTTTCGGGCCGTTTTCTTGGGCTATAGCACACGCTTCGGGCCCATTTTAGACACCTGGGCCAATTTTCGGGAACTGTTAAACCTGATGCTTTTCGTAATACTCATGTTGTTGGCATTCCGTAATGTCCCGAAGCACTGCAATCGAAGCTACGGAATTCAAATGACGGCCCTACGTTTCGGGCCGTTTTCGTGGGCTATAGCACACGCTTCGGGCCAATTTTAGGCACATGGGTTAATTTTCTAGAACCGTTAAACGTGATGGTTTTCGTAAACCTCATGTTGTTGGCGTTCCGAAATGTCCAGAAGCGCTGTAATCGGAGCAACGGAATTCAAATGACGTCGCTACGTTTCAGGTCGTTTTCGTTGGCTATAGCACACGCTTCGGGCCAATTTTAGGCTCCGGGGCCAATTTTCGGGAACCGTTAAACCTGATGCTTTTCGTATAACTCATGTTCTTGGCGTTCCGAAATGTCCAGAAGCACTGCAATCGGAGCTACGGAATTCAAATGACGGCCCTACATTTCGGTCCGTTTTCGTGGGCTATAGCACACGCTTCGGGCCAATTTTAGGCACCTGGGCCAATTTTCTGGAATCGTTAAACCCGATGGTCTTCGTAAAACTCATGTTGTTGGCGTTCCGAAATGTCCAGAAGCGCTGCAATTGGAGCTACGAAATTCAAATGACGTCCCTACGTTTCGGGTCGTTTTCGTGGGCTATAGCACACGATTCGAGCCAATTTTAGGCACCTGGGCCAATTTTCTGCAACCATTAAACATGATGGTTTTCGTAAAACTCATGTTGTTGGCGTTCCGAAATGTCCAGAAGCGCTGCAATCGGAGCTACGAAATTCAAATGATGGCCCTATGTTTCGGGCCGTTTTCGTGGGCTATAGCACACGCTTCGGGCCAATTTTAGGCACCTGGGCCAATTTTCGGGAACTGTTAAACCCGATGCTTTTCGTAAAAATCATGTTGTTGGCGTTTCGAAATGTCCATAAGCACTGCGATTGGAGCTACAGAATTCAAATGACGGCCCTACGTTTCGGGCCGTTTTCGTGGGCTATAGCACACGCTTCGGGCCAATTTTAGGCACTTGGGCCAATTTTCTGGAACCATTAAACCTGATGGTTTTCGTAAAACTCATGTTGTTGGCGTTCCGAAATGTCCAAAAGCACTGCAATCGGCGCTACGGAATTCAAATGGCGGCCCTACATTTCGGGCCGTTTTCGTGGGCTATAGCACATGCTTCGGTCCAATTTTAGGCACCTGGGCCCATTTTCAGGAACCGTTAAACCCAATGGTTTTCGTAGAACTCATGTTGTAGGCGTTCCGAAATGTCCAGAAGCATTGCAATCGGAGCTACGGAATTCAAATGACGGCCCTACGTTTCGGGCCGGTTTCGTGGGCTATAGCACACGCTTCGGGCCAATTTTAGGCACCTGGGCCAATTTTTGGCAACCGTTAAACCCGATGCTTTTCGTAAAACTCACGTTGTTGGCGTTCTGAAATGTCCAGAAGCACTGCAATCGGAGCTACGGAATTCAAATGACATCCCTACGTTTGAGGTCGTTTTCATGGGCTATAGTACACGCTTCGGGCCAATTTTCGGGAACCGTTAAACCTGATGCTTTTTGTAAAACTCATATTGTTGGCGTTCCGAAATGTCCAGAAGCGCTGCAATCGGAGCTACGGAATTCAAATGACGTCCCTACGTTTCGGGCCGTTTTCGTGGGCTATAGCAAACAATTCGGGCCAATTTTAGGCACCTGGGCCAATTTTCTGGAACCGTTAAACCTGATGCTTTTCGTAAAACTCATGTTGTTGGCGTTCCGTAATGTCCCGAAGCACTGCAATCGAAGCAACGGACTTCAAATGACGGCCCTACGTTACGGGTTGTTTTCGTGGGCTATAGCACACGCTTCGGGCCAATTTTAGGCACCTGGGTTAATTTTCTGGAACCGTTAAACGTGATGGTTTACGTAAACCTCATGTTGTTGGCGTTCCGAAATGTCCAGAAGCGCTGTAATCGGAGCAACGGAATTGAAATGACATCCCTACGTTTCAGGTCGTTTTCGTGGGCTATAGCACACGCTTCGGGCCAATTTTAGGCTCCGGGGCCAATTTTCGGGAACCGTTAAACCTGATGCTTTTCGTATAAATCATGTTGTTGGCGTTCCGAAATGTCGAGAAGCACTGCAATCGGAGCTACGGAATTCAAATGACGGCCCTACATTTCGGACTGTTTTCGTGGGCTATAGCACACGCTTCGGGCCAATTTTAGACACCTGGGCCAATTTTCGGGAACCGTTAAACCCGATGCTTTTCGTAAAACTCATGTTGTAGGCGTTCCGAAATGTCTAGAAGCATTGCAATCGGAGCTACGGAATTCAAATGACGGCCCTACGTTTCGGGCCGGTTTCGTGGGCTATAGCACACGCTTCGGGCCAATTTTAGGCACCTGGGCCAATTTTTGGCAACCGTTAAACCCGATGCTTTTCGTAAAACTCACGTTGTTGGCGTTCTGAAATGTCCAGAAGCACTGCAATCGGAGCTACGGAATTCAAATGACATCCCTACGTTTGAGGTCGTTTTCATGGGCTATAGTACACGCTTCGGGCCAATTTTCGGGAACCGTTAAACCTGATGCTTTTTGTAAAACTCATATTGTTGGCGTTCCGAAATGTCCAGAAGCGCTGCAATCGGAGCTACGGAATTCAAATGACGTCCCTTCGTTTCGGGCCGTTTTCGTGGGAGCACACGATTCGGGCCAATTTTAGGCACCTGGGCCAATTTTCGGGAACCGTTAAACCCGATGCTTTTCGTAAAACTCATGTTGTTGGCGTTCTGTAATGTCCCGAAGCACTGCAATCGAAGCAACGGACTTCAAATGACGGCCCTACGTTTCGGGCTGTTTTCGTGGGCTATAGCACACGCTTCGGGCCAATTTTAGGCACCTGAGTGAATTTTCTGGAACCGTTAAACGTGATGGTTTTCGTAAACCTCATGTTGTTGGCGTTCCGAAATGTCCAGAAGCGCTGTAATCGGAGCAATGGAATTGAAATGACGTCCCAACGTTTCAGGTCGTTTTCGTGGTCTATAGCACACGCTTCGGGCCAATTTTAGGCTCCGGGGCCAATTTTCGGGAACCGTTAAACCTGATGCTTTTCGTATAAATCATGTTGTTGGCGTTCTGAAATGTCCAGAAGCACTGCAATCGGAGCTACGGAATTCAAATGACAGCCCTACATTTCGGGCTGTTTTCGTGGGCTATAGCACACGCTTCGGGCCAATTTTAGGCACCTGGGCCAATTTTCTGGAACCGTTAAACCCGATGGTTTTCGTAAAACTCATGTTGTTGGTGTTCCGAAATGTCCAGAAGCGCTGCAATTGGAGCTACGGAATTCAAATGACGTCCCTACGTTTCGGGTCGTTTTCGTGGGCTATAGCACACGATTCGGGCTAATTTTAGGCACCTGGGCCAATTTTCTGCAACCGTTAAACCCGATGGTTTTCGTAAAACTCATGTTGTTGGTGTTCCGAAATGTCCAGAAGCGCTGCAATCGGAGTTACGAATTTCAAATGATGGCCCTACGTTTCAGGCCGTTTTCGTGGGCTATAGCACACGCTTCGGGCCAATTTTAGGCACCTGGACCAATTTTCTGGAACCGTTAAGCCCAATGGTTTTCATAAAACTCATGTTGTCGGCGTTCTGAAATGTCCAGAAGCGCTGCAATCGGAGCTACGAATTTCAAATGATGGCCCTAAGTTACGGGCCGTTTTCGTGGGCAGCACACGCTTCGGGCCAATTTTAGGCACGTGGGCCAATTTTCGGGAACCGTTAAACCTGATGCTTTTCGTAAAACTCATGTTGTTGGCGTTCCGAAATGTCCAGAAGCACTGCGATTGGAGCTACGGAATTCAAATGACGGCCCTAGGTTTCGGGCCGTTTTCGTGGGCTATAGCACACGCTTCGGGCCAATTTTAGGCACCTGGGCCAATTTTCTGGAACCATTAAACCTGATGGCTTTCGAAAAACTCATGTTGTTCGCGTTTTGAAATGTCCAGAAGCACTGCAATCGGAGCTACGGAATTCAAATGACAACCCTACGTTTCAGGTCGTTTTCATGGGCTATAGTACACGCTTCGGGCCAATTTTAGCCACCTGGGCCAATTTTCGGGAACAGCTAAACCCGATACTTTTTGTAAAACTCATGTTGTTGGCGTTCCGAAATGTCTAGAAGCGCTGTAATCGGAGCTACGTAATTCAAATGACGTCCCTACGTTTCGGGCTGTTTTCGTGGGCTATAGCACACGATTCGGGCCAATTTTAGGCACCTGGGCTAATTTTCGAGAACCGTTAAACCCGATGGTTTTCGTAAAACTCATGTTGTTGGCGTTCCGAAATGTCCAGAAGCGCTGCAATCGGAGCTACGACATTCAAATGTCGTCCCTACGTTTCAGGTCGTTTCCGTGGGCTATACAACACGCTTCGGGCCAATTTTAGGCACCGGGGCCAATTTTCGGGAACCGTTAAACCTGATGCTTTTAGTAAAACTCAGGTTGTTGGCGTTACGAAATGTCCAGAAGTACTGCAATCGGAGCTACGGCATTCAAAAGACGGCCCTACGTTTTGGGCCGTTTTCGTGGGCTTATAGCACACGCTTCGGGCCAATTTTAGGCACCTGGGCCAATTTTCTGGAACCATTAAATCCGATGGTTTTCGTAAAACTCATGCTGTTGGCATTCTGAAATGTCCAGAAGCGCTGCAATCGGAGCTACAGAATTCAAATGACGTCCCTACGTTTCAGGTCGTTTTCGTGGGCTATAGCACACGCATCGGGCCAATTTTAGGCACCTGGGCCAATATTCGGGAACCGTTAAACTTGATGCTTTTTGTAAACTCATGTTGTTGGCGTTCTGAAATGTCCAGAAGCGCTGCAATCGGAGCTACGGAATTCAAATGATGGCCCTACGTTTCGGGCTGTTTTCGTGGGCTATAGCACACGCTTCGGGCCAATTTTAGGCACCTGGGCCAATTTTCTGGAATCGTTAAACCTGATGGTTTTCGTAAAACTCATGTTGTTGGCGTTCCGAAATGCCCAGAAGCGCTGCAATTGGAGCTACGAAATTCAAATGACGTCCCTACGTTTCGGGTCGTTTTCGTGGGCAATAGCACACGATTCGAGCCAATTTTAGGCACCTGGGCCAATTTTCTGCAACTATTAAACCCGATGGTTTTCGTAAAACTCATGTTGTTGGCGTTCCGAAATGTCCAGAAGCGCTGCAATCGGAGCTACGAAATTCAAATGATGGCCCTATGTTTTGGGCCGTTTTCGTGGGCTATAGCACACACTTCGGGCCAATTTTCGGGAACCGTTAAACCCGATGTTTTTCGTAAAACTCATGTTGTTGGCGTTCCGAAATGTCCAGAAGCACTGCGATTGGAGCTACAGAATTCAAATGACGGCCCTACGTTTCGGGCCGTTTTCGTGGGCTATAGTACACGCTTCGGGCCAATTTTAGGCACCTGGGCCAATTTTCTGGAACCATTAAACCTAATGGTTTTCGTAAAACTCGTGTTGTTGGTGTTCCGAAATGTCCAGAAGCATTGCAATCGGAGCTACGGAATTCAAATGACGGCCCTACGATTCGGGCCGTTTTCGTGGGCTATAGCACACGCTTCGGGCCAATTTTAGGCACCTGGGCCAATTTTTGGCAACCGTTAAACCCGATGCTTTTCGTAAAACTCACGTTGTTGGCGTTATGAAATGTCCAGAAGCACTGTAATCGGACCTACGAAATTCAAATGACATCCCTACGTTTGGGGTCGTTTTCATGGGCTATAGTACACGCTTCGGGCCAATTTTCGGGTACCGTTAAACCCGATGCTTTTTGTAAAACTCATATTGTTGTCGTTCCGAAATGTCCAGAAGCGCTGCAATCGGAGCTACGGAATTCAAATGACGTCCCAACGTTTCGGGCTGTTTTCGTGGGCTATAGCACACGATTCGGGCCAATTTTAGTCACCTGGGCCAATTTTCGGGAACCGTTAAACCCAATGCTTTTCGTAAAACTCATGTTGTTGGCGTTCCGTAATGTCCCGAAGCACTGCAATCGAAGCAACGGACTTCAAATGACGGCCCTACGTTCCGAGCCGTTTTCGTGGGCTATAGCACACCCTTCGGGCCAATTTTAGGCACCTGGGTTAATTTTCTGGAACTGTTAAACGTGATGGTTTTCGTAAACCTCATGTTGTTGGTGTTCTGAAATGTGCAGAAGCGCTGTAATCGGAGCAACGGAATTGAAATGACATCCCTACGTTTCAGGTCGTTTTCGTGGGCTATAGCACACGCTTCGGGCTAATTTTAGGCTCCGGGGCCAATTTTCGGGAACCGTTAAACCTGATGCTTTTCGTATAACTCATGTTGTTGGCATTCCGAAATGTCCAGAAGCACTGCAATCGGAGCTACGGAATTCAAATGACGGCCCTACATTTCGGGCCGTTTTCGTGGGCTATAGCACACGCTTCGGGCCAATTTTAGGCACCTGGGCCAATTTTCTGGAACCGTTAAACCTGATGGTTTTCGTAAAACTCATGTTGGTGGCGTTCCGAAATGTCCAGAAGCGCTGCAATTGGAGCTACGGAATTCAAATGACGTCCCTACGTTTCGGGTCGTTTTCGCGGGCTATAGCACACGCTTCGGGCCAATTTTAGGCTCCGGGGCCAATTTTCTGTAACCGTTAAACCCGATGGTTTTCGTAAAACTCATGTTGTTGGCGTTCCGAAATGTCCAGAAGCGCTACAATCGGAGCTACGAAATTCAAATGATGGCCCTACGTTTCGGGCCGTTTTCGTGGGCTATAGCACACGCTTCGGGCCAATTTTAGGCACCTGGGCCAATTTTCTGGAACCGTCAAGCCCAATGGTTTTCATAAAACTCATGTTGTTGGCGTTCTGAAATGTCCAGAAGCGCTGCAATCGGAGCTACGAATTTCAAATGATGGCCCTACGTTTCGGGCCGTTTTCGTGGGCAGCACACGCTTCGGGCCAATTTTAGGCATGTGGCCCAATTTTCGGGAACCGTTAAACCCGATGCTTTTTGTAAAACTCATGTTGTTGGCGTTCCGAAATGTCCAGAAGCACTGCGATTGGAGCTACGGAATTCAAATGACGGCCCAAGGTTTTGGGCCGTTTTCGTGGGCTATAGCAGAAGCTTCGGGCCAATTTTAGGCTCCTGGGCCAATTTTCTGGAACCATTAAACCCGATGGTTTTCGTAAAACTCATGTTGTTCGCGTTCCGAAATGTCCAGAAGCACTGCAATCGGAGCTACGGAATTCAAATGACATCCCTACGTTTCAGGTCGTTTTCATGGGCTATAGTACACACTTCGGGCCAATTTTAGGCACCTGGGCCAATTTTCGGGAACCGCTAAACCCGATGCTTTTTGTAAAACTCATATTGTTGGCGTTCTGAAATGTCCAGAAGCGCTGCAATCGGAGCTACGGAATTCAAATGACGTCCCTACTTTTCGGGCCGTTTTCTTGGGCTATAGCACACGATTCGGGCCAATTTTAGGCACCTGGGCCAATTTTCGGGAACCGTTAAACCCGATGCTTTTCGTAAAACTCATGTTGTTGGCGTTCCGTAATGTCTCGAAGCACTGCAATCGAAGCTACAGAATTCAAATGACGGCCCTACGTTTCGGGCCGTTTTCGTGGGCTATAGCACACGCTTCGGGCCAATTTTAGGGACATGGGTTAATTTCCTGGAACCGTTAAACGTGACGGTTTTCATAAACCTCATGTTGTTGGCGTTCCGAAATGTCCAGAAGCGCTGTAATCGGAGCAACGGAATTCAAATGACGTCGCTACGTTTCAGGTCGTTTTCGTGGGCTATAGCACACGCTTCGGGCCAATTTTAGGCTCCGGGGCCAATTTTCGGGAACCGTTAAACCTGATGCTTTTCGTATAACTCATGTTGTTGGCGTTCTGAAATGTCCAGAAGCACTGCAATCGGAGCTTCGGAATTCAAATGACGGCCCTACATTTCGGGCCGTTTTCGTGGGCAATAGCACACGCTTCGGGCCAATTTTAGGCACCTGGGCCAATTTTCTGGAATTGTTAAACCCGATGAGTTTCGTAAAACTCATGTTGTTGGCGTTCCGAAATGTCCAAAAGCGCTGCAATTGGTGCTACGAAATTCAAATGACGTCCCTACGTTTCGGGTCGTTTTCGTGGGCTATATAGCACACGATTCGGGCCAATTTTAGGCACCTGGGCCAATTTTCTGCAACCATTAAACCCGATGGTTTTCGTAAAACTCATGTTGTTGGCGTTCCGAAATGTCCAGAAGTGCTGCAATCGGAGCTACAAAATTCAAATGATGGCCCTACGTTTCGGGCCATTTTCGTGGGCAGCACACGCTTCGGGCCAATTTTAGGCATGTGGGCCAATTTTCGGGAACCGTTAAACCCGATGCTTTTCGTAAAACTCATGTTTTTGGCGTTCCGAAATGTCCAGAAGTGCTGCAATTGGAGCTACGAAATTCAAATGATGGCCCTACGTTTCGGGCCGTTTTCGTTGGCAGTACACGCTTCGGGCCAATTTTAGGCATGTGGGCCAATTTTCGGGAACCGTTAAACCCGATGCTTTTCGTAAAACTCATGTTGTTGGTGTTCCGAAATGTCCAGAAGCACTGCGATTGGAGCTACAGAATTCAAATGACGGCCCTACGTTCCGGGCTGTTTTCGTGGGCTATAGCACACGCTTCGAGCCAATTTTAGGCACCTGGGCCAATTTTCTGGAACCATTAAACCCGATGGTTTTCGTAAAACTCATGTTGTTGGCGTTCCGAAATGTCCAGAAGCACTGCAATCGGAGCTACGGAATTCAAATGACGGCCCTACATTTCGGGCCGTTTTCGTGGGCTATAGCACACGCTTCGGTCCAATTTTAGACACCTGGGCCAATTTTCAGGAACCGTTAAACCCAATGGTTTTCGTAAAACTCAAGTTGTAGGTGTTCCGAAAAGTCCAGAAGCATTGCAATCAGAGCTATGGAATTCAAATGACGGCGCTACGTTTCGGGCCGGTTTCGTGGGCTATAGCACAGGCTTTGGGCCAATTTTAGGCACCTGGGCCAATTTTTGGCAACAGTTAAACCCGATGCTTTTCGTAAAACTCAAGTTGTTGGCGTTCTGAAATGTCCAGAAGCACTACAATCGGAGCTACGGAATTCAAATGACATCCCTACGTTTGAGGTCGTTTTCATGGGCTATAGTACACGCTTCGGGCCAATTTTCGGGAACCGTTAAACCCGATGCTTTTTGTAAAACTCATATTGTTGGCGTTCCGAAATGTCCAGAAGCGCTGCAATCGGAGCTACGGAATTCAAATGACGTCCCTACGTTTCGGGCCGTTTTCGTGGGCTTCGGGCCAATTTTAGGCACCTGGGCCAATTTTCGGGAACCGTTAAACCCGATGCTTTTTGTAAAACTCATATTGTTGGCGTTCCGAAATGTCCAGAAGCGCTGTAATCGGAGCAACGGAATTGAAATGACGTCCCTACGTTTCAGGTCATTTTCGTGGGTTATAGCACTCGCTTCGGGCCAATTTTAGGCTCCGGGGCCAAATTTCGGGAACCGTTAAACCTGATGCTTTTCGTATAACTCATGTTGTTGGCGTTCCGAAATGTCCAGAAGCACTGCAATCAGAGCTACGGAATTCAAATGACGTCCCTACATTTCGGGCCGTTTTCGTGGGCTATAGCACACGCTTCGGACCAATTTTAGGCACATGGGACAATTTTCTGGATCCGTTAAACCCAATGGTTTTCATAAAACTCATGTTGTTGGCGTTCCGAAATGTCCAGAAGCGCTGCAATTGGAGCTACGGAATTCAAATGACGTCCCTATGTTTCGGGTCGTTTTCGTGGGCTATAGCACACGATTCGGGCCAATTTTAGGCACCTGGGCCAATTTTTTGCAACCGTTAAACCCGATGGTTTTAGTAAAACTCATGTTGTTGGCATTCCGAAATGTCCAGAAGCGCTGCAATCGGAGCTACGAAATTCAAATGATGGCCCTATGTTTCGGGCCGTTTTCGTGGGCTATGGCACACGCTTCGGGCCAATTTTAGGCACCTGGGCCAATTTTTTGGAACCGTTAAGCCCAATGGTTTTCATAAAACTCATGTTGTTGGCGTTCTGAAATGTCCAGAAGCACTGCAATCTGAGCTACGGAATTCAAATGACATCCCTACGTTTCAGGTCGTTTTCATGGGCTATAGTACACGCTTCTGGCCAATTTTAGGCACCTGGGCCAATTTTCGGGAACCGCTAAACCCGATGCTTTTTGTAAAACTCATATTATTGGCGTTCCGAAATGTCCAGAAGCGCTGTAATCGGAGCTACGGAATTCAAATGACATCCCTACATTTCGGGCCGTTTTCGTGGGCTATAGCACATGATTCGGGCCAATTTTAGGCACCTGGGCCAATTTTCGGGAACCGTTAAACCCGATGCTTTTCGTAAAACTCATGTTGTTGGCGTTCCGAAATGTCCAGAAGCGCTGTAATCGGAGCAACGGAATTGAAATGACGTCCCTACGTTTCAGGTCGTTTTCGTGGGCTATAGCACACGCTTCGGGCCAATTTTAGGCTCCAGGGCCAATTTTCGGGAACCGTTAAACCTGATGCTTTTCGTATAGCTCATGTTGTTGGTGGTCCGAAATGTCCAGAAGCACTGCAATCGGAGCTACGGAATTCAAATGACGGCCCTACATTTCGGGCCGTTTTCGTGGGCTATATAGCACACGCTTCGGGCCAATATTAGGCACCTGGGCCAATTTTCTGGATCCGTTAAACCCGATGGTTTTCGTAAAACTCATGTTGTTGGCGTTCCGAAATGTCCAGAAGTGTTGCAATTGGAGCTACGGAATTCAAATGACGTCCCTACGTTTCGGGTCGTTTTCGTGGGCTATAGCACACGATTCGGGCCAATTTTAGGCACCTGGGCCAATTTTCTGCAACCGTTAAACCCGATGGTTTTCGTAAAACTCATGTTGTTGGCATTCCGAAATGTCCAGAAGCACTGCAATCGGAGCTACGAAATTCAAATGATGGCCCTACGTTTCGGGCCGTTTTCGTGGGCTATATAGCACACGCTTCGGGCCAATTTTAGGCACCTGGGCCAATTTTCTGGAACCGTTAAGCCCAATGGTTTTCGTAAAACTCATGTTGTTCGCGTTCCGAAATGTCCAGAAGCACTGCAATCGGAGATACGGAATTCAAATGACATCCCTACGTTTCAGGTCGTTTTCATGGGCTATAGTACACGCTTCTGGCCAATTTTAGGCACCTGGGCCAATTTTCGGGAACCGCTAAACCCGATGCTTTTTGTAAAACTCATATTATTGGCGTTCCGAAATGTCCAGAAGCGCTGTAATCGGAGCTACGGAATTCAAATGACGTCCCTACATTTCGGGCCGTTTTCGTGGGCTATAGCACATGATTCGGGCCAATTTTAGGCACCTGGGCCAATTTTCGGGAACCGTTAAACCCGATGCTTTTCGTAAAACTCATGTTGTTGGCGTTCCGAAATGTCCAGAAGCGCTGTAATCGGAGCAACGGAATTGAAATGACGTCCCTACGTTTCAGGTCGTTTTCGTGGGTTATAGCACACGCTTCGGGCCAATTTTAGGCTCTAGGGCCAATTTTCGGGAACCGTTAAACCTGATGCTTTTCGTATAACTCATGTTGTTGGTGTTCCGAAATGTCCAGAAGCACTGCAATCGGAGCTACGGAATTCAAATGACGGCCCTACATTTCGGGCCGTTTTCGTGGGCTATAGCACACGCTTCGGGACAATTTTAGGCACCTGGGCCAATTTTCTAGATCCGTTAAACCCGATGGTTTTCGTAAAACTCATGTTGTTGGCGTTCCGAAATGTCCAGAAGCGTTGCAATTGGAGCTACGGAATTCAAAAGACGTCCCTACGTTTCGGGTCGTTTTCGTGGGCGATTCGGGCCAATTTTAGGCACCTGGGCCAATTTTCTGGAACCGTTAAGCCCAATGGTTTTCATAAAACTCATGTTGTTGGCATTCTGAAATGTCCAGAAGAACTGCAATCGGAGCTACGGAATTCAAATGACATCCCTACGTTTCAGGTCGTTTTCATGGGCTATAGTACACGCTTCTGGCCAATTTTAGGCACCTGGGCCAATTTTCGGGAACCGCTAAACCCGATGCTTTTTGTAAAACTCATATTATTGGCGTTCCGAAATGTCCAGAAGCGCTGTAATCGGAGCTACGGAATTCAAATGACATCCCTACATTTCGGGCCGTTTTCGTGGGCTATAGCACATGATTCGGGCCAAATTTAGGCACCTGGGCCAATTTTCGGGAACCGTTAAACCCGATGCTTTTCGTAAAACTCATGTTGTTGGCGTTCCAAAATGTCCAGAAGCGCTATAATCGGAGCAACGGAATTGAAATGACGTCGCTACGTTTCAGGTCATTTTCGTGGGCTATAGCACACGCTTCGGGCCAATTTTAGGCTCCAGGGCCAATTTTCGGGAACCGTTAAACCTGATGCTTTTCGTATAACTCATGTTGTTGGTGTTCCGAAATGTCTAGAAGCACTGCAATCGGAGCTACAGAATTCAAATGACGGCCCTACATTTCGGGCTGTTTTCGTGGGCTATAGCACACGCTTCGGGACAATTTTAGGCACCTGGGCCAATTTTCTGGATCCGTTAAACCCGATGGTTTTCGTAAAACTCATGTTGTTGGCGTTCCGAAATGTCCAGAAGCGTTGCAATTGGAGCTACGGAATTCAATTGACGTCCCTACGTTTCGGGTCGTTTTCGTGGGCGATTCGGGCCAATTTTAGGCACCTGGGACAATTTTCTGGAACCGTTAAGCCCAATGGTTTTCATAAAACTCATGTTGTTGGCATTCTGAAATGTCCAGAAGCACTGCAATCGGAGCTATGGAAATCAAATGACATCCCTACGTTTCAGGTCGTTTTCATGGGCTATAGTACACGCTTCAGGCCAATTTTAGGCACCTGGGCCAATTTTCGGGAACCGCTAAACCCGATGCTTTTTGTAAAACTCATATTATTGGCGTTCCGAAATGTCCAGAAGCGCTGTAATCGGAGCTACGGAATTCAAATGACATCCCTGCATTTCGGGCCGTTTTCGTGGGCTATAGCACATGATTCGGGCCAATTTTAGGCACCTGGGCCAATTTTCGGGAACCGTTAAACCCGATGCTTTTCGTAAAACTCATGTTGTTGGCGTTCCGTAATGTCCCGAAGCACTGCAATCGAAGCTACAGAATTCAAATGACGGCCCTACGTTTCGGGCTGTTTTCGTGGGCTATAGCACACGCTTCGGGCCAATTTTAGGCACCTGGGCCAATTTTCTGGAACCATTAAACCCGATGGTTTTCGTAAAACGCATGTGGTTGGCGTTCTGAAATGTCCAGAAGCACTGCAATCGGAGCTACGGAATTCAAATGACGGCCCTACATTTCGGGCCGTTTTCGTGGGCTATAGCACACGCTTCGGTCCAATTTTAGGCACCTGGGCCAATTTTCAGGAACCGTTAAACCCAATGGTTTTCGTAAAACTCATATTGTAGGCGTTCCGAAATGTCCAGAAGCATTGCAATCAGAGGTACGGAATTCAAATGACGGCCCTACGTTTCGGGCCGGTTTCGTGGGCTTATAGCACACGCTTCGGGCCAATTTTAGGCACCTGGGCCAATTTTTGGCAACCGTTAAACCCGATGCCTTTCATAAAACTCACGTTGTTGGCATTCTGAAATGTCCAGAAGCACTGCAATCGGAGCTACGGAATTCAAATGACATCCCTACGTTTGAGGTCGTTTTCATTGGCTATAGTACACGCTTCGGGCCAATTTTCGGGAACCGTTAAACCCGATGCTTTTTGTAAAACTCATATTGTTGGCGTTCCGAAATGTCCAGAAGCGCTGCAATCGGAGCTACAGAATTCAAATGACGTCCCTAAGTTTCGGGCCGTTTTCGTGGGCTATAGCACACGATTCGGGCCAATTTTAGACACCTGGGCCAATTTTCGGGAACCGTTAAACCCGATGCTTTTTGTAAAACTCATATTGTTGGCGTTCCGAAATGTCCAGAAGCGCTGTAATCGGAGCAACGGAATTGAAATGACATCCCTACGTTTCAGGTCATTTTCGTGAGCTATAGCACACGCTTCAGGCCAATTTTAGGCTCCGGGGCCAAACTTCGGGAACCGTTAAACCTGATGCTTTTCGTATAACTCATGTTGTTGGCGTTCCAAAATGTCCAGAAGCACTGTAATCAGAACTACGAAATTCAAATGACGGCCCTACATTTCGGGCCGTTTTCGTCGGCTATAGCACACGCTTCGGGCCAATTTTAGGCACCTGGGACAATTTTTTGGATCCGTTAAACCCAATGGTTTTCGTAAAACTCATGTTGTTGGCGTTCCGAAATGTCCAGAAGCGCTGCAATTGGAGCTACAGAATTCAAATGACGTCCCTACGTTTCGGGTCGTTTTCGTGGGCTATAGCACACGATTCGGGCCAATTTTAGGCACCTGGGCCAATTTTCTGCAACCGTTAAACCCGATGGTTTTCGTAAAACTCATGTTGTTGGCATTCCGAAATCTCCAGAAGCGCTGCAATCGGAGCTACGAAATTCAAATGATGGCCCTATGTTTCGGGCCGTTTTCGTGGGCTATAGCACACGCTTCGGGCCAATTTTAGGCACCTGGGCCAATTTTCTGGAACCGTTAAGCCCAATGGTTTTCATAAAACTCATGTTGTTGGCGTTCTGAAATGTCCAGAAGCACTGCAATCGGAGCTACGGAATTCAAATGACATCCCTACGTTTCTGGTCGTTTTCATGGGCTATAGTACACGCTTCTGGCCAATTTTAGGCACCTGGGCCAATTTTCGGGAACCGCTAAACCCGATGCTTTTTGTAAAACTCATATTATTGGCGTTCCGAAATGTCCAGAAGCGCTGTAATCGGAGCTACGGAATTCAAATGACGTCCCTACATTTCGGGCCGTTTTCGTGGGCTATAGCACATGATTCGGGCCAATTTTAGGCACCTGGGCCAATTTTCTGGAACCATTAAACCCGATGGTTTTCGTAAAACGCATGTGGTTGGCGTTCCGAAATGTCCAGAAGCACTGCAATCGGAGCTACGGAATTCAAATGACGGCCCTACATTTCGGGCCGTTTTCGTGGGCTATAGCACACGCTTCGGTCCAATTTTAGGCACCTGGGCCAATTTTCAGGAACCGTTAATCCCAATGGTTTTCGTAAAACTCATATTGTAGGCGTTCCGAAATGTCCAGAAGCATTGCAATCAGAGGTACGGAATTCAAATGACGGCCCTACGTTTCGGGCCGGTTTCGTGGGCTTATAGCACACGCTTCAGGCCAATTTTAGGCACCTGGGCCAATTTTTGGCAACCGTTAAACCCGATGCCTTTCGTAAAACTCACGTTGTTGGCGTTCTGAAATGTCCAGAAGCACTGCAATCGGAGCTACGGAATTCAAATGACATCCCTACGTTTGAGGTCGTTTTCATGGGCTATAGTACACGCTTCGGGCCAATTTTCGGGAACCGTTAAACCCGATGCTTTTTGTAAAACTCATATTTTTGGCGTTCCGAAATGTCCAGAAGCGCTGCAATCGGAGCTACAGAATTCAAATTACGTCCCTAAGTTTCGGGCCGTTTTCGAGGGCTATAGCACACGATTCGGGCCAATTTTAGGCACCTGGGCCAATTTTCGGGAACCGTTAAACCCGATGCTTTTTGTAAAACTCATATTGTTGGCGTTCCGAAATGTCCAGAAGCGCTGTAATCGGAGCAACGGAATTGAAATGACGTCCCTACGTTTCAGGTCATTTTCGTGGGCTATAGCACACGCTTCAGGCCAATTTTAGGCTCCGGGGCCAAATTTCGGGAACCGTTAAACCTGGTGCTTTTCGTATAACTCATGTTGTTGGCGTTCCGAAATGTCCAGAAGCACTGCAATTAGAGCTACGGAATTCAAATGACGGCCCTACATTTCGGGCCGTTTTCGTGGGCTATAGCACACGCTTCGGGCCAATTTTAGGCACCTAGGACAATTTTCTGGATCCGTTAAACCGAATGGTTTTCGTAAAACTCATGTTGTTGGCGTTCCGAAATGTCCAGAAGCGCTGCAATTGGAGCTACGGAATTCAAATGACGTCCCTACGTTTCGGGTCGTTTTCGTGGGCTATAGCACACGATTCGGGCCAATTTTAGGCACCTGGGCCAATTTTCTGCAACCGTTAAACCCGATGGTTTTCGTAAAACTCATGTTGTTGGCATTCCGAAATGTCCAGAAGCGCTGTAATCGGAGCTACGGAATTCAAATGACATCCCTACATTTCGGGCCGTTTTCGTGGGCCATAGCACATGATTCGGGCCAAATTTAGGCACCTGGGCCAATTTTCGGGAACCGTTAAACCCGATGCTTTTCGTAAAACTCATGTTGTTGGCGTTCCAAAATGTCCAGAAGCGCTATAATCGGAGCAACGGAATTGAAATGACGTCGCTACGTTTCAGGTCGTTTTCGTGGGCTATAGCACACGCTTCGGGCCAATTTTAGGCTCCAGGGCCAATTTTCGGGAACCGTTAAACCTGATGCTTTTCGTATAACTCATGTTGTTGGTGTTCCGAAATGTCTAGAAGCACTGCAATCGGAGCTACAGAATTCAAATGACGGCCCTACATTTCGGGCTGTTTTCGTGGGCTATAGCACACGCTTCGGGACAATTTTAGGCACCTGGGCCAATTTTCTGGATCCGTTAAACCCGATGGTTTTCGTAAAACTCATGTTGTTGGCGTTCCGAAATGTCCAGAAGCGTTGCAATTGGAGCTACGGAATTCAATTGACGTCCCTACGTTTCGGGTCGTTTTCGTGGGCGATTCGGGCCAATTTTAGGCACCTGGGACAATTTTCTGGAACCGTTAAGCCCAATGGTTTTCATAAAACTCATGTTGTTGGCATTCTGAAATGTCCAGAAGCACTGCAATCGGAGCTATGGAAATCAAATGACATCCCTACGTTTCAGGTCGTTTTCATGGGCTATAGTACACGCTTCAGGCCAATTTTAGGCACCTGGGCCAATTTTCGGGAACCGCTAAACCCGATGCTTTTTGTAAAACTCATATTATTGGCGTTCCGAAATGTCCAGAAGCGCTGTAATCGGAGCTACGGAATTCAAATGACGTCCCTACATTTCGGGTCGTTTTCGTGGGCTATAGCACACGATTCGGGCCAATTTTAGGCACCTGGGCCAATTTTCTGCAACCGTTAAACCCGATGGTTTTCGTAAAACTCATGTTGTTGGCATTCCGAAATGTCCAGAAGCGCTGTAATCGGAGCTACGGAATTCAAATGACATCCCTACATTTCGGGCCGTTTTCGTGGGCCATAGCACATGATTCGGGCCAAATTTAGGCACCTGGGCCAATTTTCGGGAACCGTTAAACCCGATGCTTTTCGTAAAACTCATGTTGTTGGCGTTCCAAAATGTCCAGAAGCGCTATAATCGGAGCAACGGAATTGAAATGACGTCGCTACGTTTCAGGTCGTTTTCGTGGGCTATAGCACACGCTTCGGGCCAATTTTAGGCTCCAGGGCCAATTTTCGGGAACCGTTAAACCTGATGCTTTTCGTATAACTCATGTTGTTGGTGTTCCGAAATGTCTAGAAGCACTGCAATCGGAGCTACAGAATTCAAATGACGGCCCTACATTTCGGGCTGTTTTCGTGGGCTATAGCACACGCTTCGGGACAATTTTAGGCACCTGGGCCAATTTTCTGGATCCGTTAAACCCGATGGTTTTCGTAAAACTCATGTTGTTGGCGTTCCGAAATGTCCAGAAGCGTTGCAATTGGAGCTACGGAATTCAATTGACGTCCCTACGTTTCGGGTCGTTTTCGTGGGCGATTCGGGCCAATTTTAGGCACCTGGGACAATTTTCTGGAACCGTTAAGCCCAATGGTTTTCATAAAACTCATGTTGTTGGCATTCTGAAATGTCCAGAAGCACTGCAATCGGAGCTATGGAAATCAAATGACATCCCTACGTTTCAGGTCGTTTTCATGGGCTATAGTACACGCTTCAGGCCAATTTTAGGCACCTGGGCCAATTTTCGGGAACCGCTAAACCCGATGCTTTTTGTAAAACTCATATTATTGGCGTTCCGAAATGTCCAGAAGCGCTGTAATCGGAGCTACGGAATTCAAATGACATCCCTGCATTTCGGGCCGTTTTCGTGGGCTATAGCACACGATTCGGGCCAATTTTAGGCACCTGGGCCAATTTTCTGCAACCGTTAAACCCGATGGTTTTCGTAAAACTCATGTTGTTGGCATTCCGAAATGTCCAGAAGCGCTGTAATCGGAGCTACGGAATTCAAATGACATCCCTACATTTCGGGCCGTTTTCGTGGGCCATAGCACATGATTCGGGCCAAATTTAGGCACCTGGGCCAATTTTCGGGAACCGTTAAACCCGATGCTTTTCGTAAAACTCATGTTGTTGGCGTTCCAAAATGTCCAGAAGCGCTATAATCGGAGCAACGGAATTGAAATGACGTCGCTACGTTTCAGGTCGTTTTCGTGGGCTATAGCACACGCTTCGGGCCAATTTTAGGCTCCAGGGCCAATTTTCGGGAACCGTTAAACCTGATGCTTTTCGTATAACTCATGTTGTTGGTGTTCCGAAATGTCTAGAAGCACTGCAATCGGAGCTACAGAATTCAAATGACGGCCCTACATTTCGGGCTGTTTTCGTGGGCTATAGCACACGCTTCGGGACAATTTTAGGCACCTGGGCCAATTTTCTGGATCCGTTAAACCCGATGGTTTTCGTAAAACTCATGTTGTTGGCGTTCCGAAATGTCCAGAAGCGTTGCAATTGGAGCTACGGAATTCAATTGACGTCCCTACGTTTCGGGTCGTTTTCGTGGGCGATTCGGGCCAATTTTAGGCACCTGGGACAATTTTCTGGAACCGTTAAGCCCAATGGTTTTCATAAAACTCATGTTGTTGGCATTCTGAAATGTCCAGAAGCACTGCAATCGGAGCTATGGAAATCAAATGACATCCCTACGTTTCAGGTCGTTTTCATGGGCTATAGTACACGCTTCAGGCCAATTTTAGGCACCTGGGCCAATTTTCGGGAACCGCTAAACCCGATGCTTTTTGTAAAACTCATATTATTGGCGTTCCGAAATGTCCAGAAGCGCTGTAATCGGAGCTACGGAATTCAAATGACATCCCTGCATTTCGGGCCGTTTTCGTGGGCTATAGCACATGATTCGGGCCAATTTTAGGCACCTGGGCCAATTTTCGGGAACCGTTAAACCCGATGCTTTTCGTAAAACTCATGTTGTTGGCGTTCCGTAATGTCTCGAAGCACTGCAATCGAAGCTACGGAATTCAAATGACGGCCCTACGTTTCGGGCTGTTTTCTTGGGCTATAGCACAAGCTTCGGGCCAATTTTAGGCACCTGGGCCAATTTTCTGGAACCATTAAACCCGATGGTTTTCGTAAAACGCATGTGGTTGGCGTTCCGAAATGTCCAGAAGCACTGCAATCGGAGCTACGGAATTCAAATGACGGCCCTACATTTCGGGCCGTTTTCGTGGGCTATAGCACACGCTTCGGTCCAATTTTAGGCACCTGGGCCAATTTTCAGGAACCGCTAAACCCAATGGTTTTCGTAAAACTCATATTGTAGGCGTTCCGAAATGTCCAGAAGCATTGCAATCAGAGGTACGGAATTCAAATGACGGCCCTACGTTTCGGGCCGGTTTCGTGGGCTTATAGCACACGCTTCGGACCAATTTTAGGCACCTGGGCCAATTTTTGGCAACCGTTAAACCCGATGCCTTTCGTAAAACTCACGTTGTTGGCGTTCTGAAATGTCCAGAAGCACTGCAATCGGAGCTACGGAATTCAAATGACATCCCTACGTTTGAGGTCGTTTTCATGGGCTATAGTACACGCTTCGGGCCAATTTTCGGGAACCGTTAAACCCGATGCTTTTTGTAAAACTCATATTGTTGGCGTTCCGAAATGTCCAGAAGCGCTGCAATCGGAGCTACGGAATTCAAATGACGTCCCTACGTTTCGGGCCGTTTTCGTGGGCTATAGCACACGATTCGGGCCAATTTTAGGCACCTGGGCCAATTTTTGGGAACCGTTAAACCCGTTGCTTTTCGTAAAACTCATGTTGTTGGCGTTCCGTAATGTCCCGAAGCACTGCAATCGAAGCAACGGACTTCAAATGACGGCCCTACATTTTGGGCCGTTTTCGTGGGCTACAGCACACGCTTCGGGCCAATTTTAGGCACCTGGGTTAATTTTCTAGAACCGTTAAACGTGATGGTTTTCGTAAACCTCATGTTGCTGGCATTCCGAAATGTCCAGAAGCGCTGTAATCGGAGCAACAGAATTGAAATGACGTCCCTACGTTTTAGGTCGTTTTCGTGGGCTATAGCACACGCTTCGGGCCAATTTTAGGCACCAGGGCCAATTTTCTGCAACCATTAAACCCGATTGTTTTCGTAAAATTCATGTTGTTGGCGTTCCGAAATGTCCAGAAGCGCTGCAATCGGAGCTACGAAATTCAAATTATGGCCCTATGTTTCGGGCTGTTTTCGTGGGCTATAGCACACGCTTCGGGCCAATTTTAGGCACCTGCGCCAATTTTCGGGAACCGTTAAGCCCGATGGTTTTCATAAAACTCATGTTGTTGGCGTTCTGAAATGTCCAGAAGCACTGCAATCGGAGCTACGGAATTCAAATGACATCCCTACGTTTGAGGTCGTTTTCATGGGCTATAGTACACGCTTCGGGCCAATTTTCGGGAACCGTTAAACCCGATGCTTTTTGTAAAACTCATATTTTTGGCGTTCCGAAATGTCCAGAAGCGCTGCAATCGGAGCTACAGAATTCAAATTACGTCCCTAAGTTTCGGGCCGTTTTCGAGGGCTATAGCACACGATTCGGGCCAATTTTAGGCACCTGGGCCAATTTTCGGGAACCGTTAAACCTGATGCTTTTTGTAAAACTCATATTGTTGGCGTTCCGAAATGTCCAGAAGCGCTGTAATCGGAGCAACGGAATTGAAATGACGTCCCTACGTTTCAGGTCATTTTCGTGGGCTATAGCACACGCTTCGGGCCAATTTTAGGCTCCGGGGCCAAATTTCGGGAACCGTTAAACCTGATGCTTTTTGTATAACTCATGTTGTTGGCGTTCCGAAATGTCCAGAAGCACTGCAATTAGAGCTACGGAATTCAAATGACGGCCCTACATTTCGGGCCGTTTTCGTGGGCTATAGCACACGCTTCGGGCCAATTTTAGGCACCTGGGACAATTTTCTGGATCCGTTAAACCCAATGGTTTTCGTAAAACTCATGTTGCTGGAGTTCCGAAATGTCCAGAAGCGCTGCAATTGGAGCTACGGAATTCAAATGACGTCCCTACGTTTCGGGTCGTTTTCGTGGGCTATAGCACACGATTCGGGCCAATTTTAGGCACCTGGGCCAATTTTCTGCAACCGTTAAACCCGATGGTTTTCGTAAAACTCATGTTGTTGGCATTCCGAAATCTCCAGAAGCGCTGCAATCGGAGCTACAAAATTCAAATGATGGCCCTATGTTTCGGGCCGTTTTCGTGGGCTATAGCACACGCTTCGGGCCAATTTTAGGCACCTGGGCCAATTTTCTGGAACCGTTAAGCCCAATGGTTTTCATAAAACTCATGTTGTTGGCGTTCTGAAATGTCCAGAAGCACTGCAATCGGAGCTACGGAATTCAAATGACATCCCTACGTTTCAGGTCGTTTTCATGGGCTATAGTACACGCTTCTGGCCAATTTTAGGCACCTGGGCCAATTTTCGGGAACCGCTAAACCCGATGCTTTTTGTAAAACTCATATTATTGGCGTTCCGAAATGTCCAGAAGCGCTGTAATCGGAGCTACGGAATTCAAATGACGTCCCTACATTTCGGGCCGTTTTCGTGGGCTATAGCACATGATTCGGGCCAATTTTAGGCACCTGGGCCAATTTTCGGGAACCGTTAAACCCGATGCTTTTCGTAAAACTCATGTTGTTGGCGTTCCGAAATGTCCCGAAGCGCTGTAATCGGAGCAACGGAATTGAAATGACGTCCCTACGTTTCAGGTCGTTTTCGTGGGCAATAGCACACGCTTCGGGGCAATTTTAGGCTCCGGGGCCAATTTTCGGGAACCGTTAAACCTGATGCTTTTCGTATAACTCATGTTGTTGGCGTTCTGAAATGTCCAGAAGCACTGCAATCGGAGCTACGGAATTCAAATGACGGCCCTACATTTCGGGCCGTTTTCGTGGGCTATAGCACACGCTTCGGGCCAATTTTAGGCACCTGGGCCAATTTTCGGGAACCGTTAAACCCGATGCTTTTTGTAAAACTCATATTGTTGGCGTTCCGAAATGTCCAGAAGCGCTGTAATCGGAGCAACGGAATTGAAATGACGTCTCTACGTTTCAGGTCATTTTCGTGGGCAATAGCACACGCTTCGGGCCAATTTTAGGCTCCGGGGCCAATTTTCGGGAACCGTTAAACCTGATGCTTTTCGTATAACTCATGTTGTTGGCGTTCTGAAATGTCCAGAAGCACTGCAATCGGAGCTACGGAATTCAAATGACGGCCCTACATTTCGGGCCGTTTTCGTGGGCTATAGCACACGCTTCGGGCCAATTTTAGGCACCTGGACCAATTTTCTGGATCCGTTAAACCCGATGATTTTCGTAAAACTCATGTTGTTGGCATTCTGAAATGTCCAGAAGCGTTGCAATTGGAGCTACGGAATTCAAATGACGTCCCTACATTTCGGGTCGTTTTTGTGGGCTATAGCACACGATT
This sequence comes from Cenchrus fungigraminus, assembly GCA_036936925.1. Taxonomy (NCBI): domain Eukaryota; kingdom Viridiplantae; phylum Streptophyta; class Magnoliopsida; order Poales; family Poaceae; genus Cenchrus; species Cenchrus fungigraminus. The sequence continues at coordinate 123,593,268 of CM072780.1, read as the reverse complement.
CGGGCCAATTTTAGGCACCTGGGCCAATTTTCTGCAACCGTTAAACCCGATGCTTTTCGTAAAAATCATGTTGTTGGCGTTCCGAAATGTCCAGAAGCGCTGTAATCGGAGCAACGGAATTGAAATGACGTCCGTACGTTTCAGGTCGTTTTCGTGGGCTATAGCACACGCTTCGGGCCAATTTTAGGCTCCAGGGCCAATTTTCGGGAACCGTTAAACCCGATGCTTTTCGTAAAACTCATGTTGTTGGCGTTCCGAAATGTCTAGAAGCGCTGTAATCGGAGCAACGGAACTGAAATGACGTCCCTACGTTTCAGGTCGTTTTCGTGGGCTATAGCACACGCTTCGGGCCAATTTTAGGCTCCAGGGCCAATTTTTGGGAACCGTTAAACCTGATGCTTTTCGTATAACTCATGTTGTTGGTGTTCCGAAATGTCCAGAAGCACTGCAATCGGAGCTACAGAATTCAAATGACGGCCCTACATTTCGGGCCGTTTTCGTGGGCTTTTCTGGATCCGTTAAACCCGATGGTTTTCGTAAAACTCATGTTGTTGGCGTTCCGAAATGTCCAGAAGCGTTGCAATTGGAGCTGCGGAATTCAAATGACGTCCCTACGTTTCGGGTCGTTTTCGTGGGCTATAGCACACGATTCGGGCCAATTTTAGGCACCTGGGCCAATTTTCTGCAACTGTTAAACCCGATGGTTTTCGTAAAACTCATGTTGTTGGCATTCCGAAATGTCCAGAAGCGCAGCAATCGGAGCTATGAAATTCAAATGATGGCCCTATGTTTCGGGCCGTTTTCGTGGGCTATAGCACACGCTTCGGGCAAATTTTAGGCACCAGGGCCAATTTTCTGGAACCGTTAAACCCAATGGTTTTCATAAAACTCATGTTGTTGGCATTCTGAAATGTCCAGAAGCACTGCAATCGGAGCTACGGAATTCAAATGACATCCCTACGTTTCAGGTCGTTTTCATGGGCTATAGTACACGCTTCAGGCCAATTTTAGGCACCTTGGCCAATTTTCGGGAACCGCTAAACCTGATGCTTTTTGTAAAACTCATATTATTGGCGTTCCGAAATGTCCAGAAGCGCTGTAATCGGAGCTACGGAATTCAAATGACATCCCTACATTTCGGGCCGTTTTCGTGGGCTATAGCACATGATTCGGGCCAATTTTAGGCACCTGGGCCAATTTTCGGGAACCGTTAAACCCGATGCTTTTCGTAAAACTCATGTTGTTGGCGTTCCGTAATGTCCCAAAGCACTGCAATCGAAGCTACGGAATTCAAATGACGGCCCTACGTTTCGGGCTGTTTTCGTGGGCTATAGCACACGCTTCGGGCCAATTTTAGGCACCTGGGCCAATTTTCTGGAACCATTAAACCCGATGGTTTTCGTAAAACGCATCTGGTTGGCGTTCCGAAATGTCCAGAAGCACTGCAATCGGAGCTACGGAATTCAAATGACGGCCCTACATTTCGGGCCGTTTTCGTGGGCTATAGCACACGCTTCGGTCCAATTTTAGGCAGCTGGGCCAATTTTCAGGAACCGTTAAACCCAATGGTTTTCGTAAAACTCATATTGTAGGCGTTCCGAAATGTCCAGAAGCATTGCAATCAGAGGTACGGAATTCAAATGACGGCCCTACGTTTCGGGCCGGTTTCGTGGGTTATAGCACACGCTTCGGGCCAATTTTAGGCACCTGGGCCAATTTTTGGCAACCGTTAAACCCGATGCCTTTCGTAAAACTCACGTTGTTGGCGTTCTGAAATGTCCAGAAGCACTGCAATCGGAGCTACGGAATTCAAATGACATCCCTACGTTTGAGGTCGTTTTCATGGGCTATAGTACACGCTTCGGGCCAATATTCGGGAACCGTTAAACCCGATGCTTTTTGTAAAACTCATATTGTTGGCCTTCCGAAATGTCCAGAAGCGCTGCAATCGGAGCTACAGATTTCAAATTACGTCCCTAAGTTTCGGGCCGTTTTCGTGGGCTATAGCACACGATTCGGGCCAATTTTAGGCACCTGGGCCAATTTTCGGGAACCGTTAAACCCGATGCTTTTTGTAAAACTCATATTGTTGGCGTTTCGAAATGTCCAGAAGCGCTGTAATCGGAGCAACGGAATTGAAATGACGTCCCTACGTTTCAGGTCATTTTCGTGGACTATAGCACACGCTTCGGGCCAATTTTAGGCTCCGGGGCCAAATTTCGGGAACCGTTAAACCTGATGCTTTTCGTATAACTCATGTTGTTGGGGTTCCGAAATGTCCAGAAGCACTGCAATTAGAGCTACGGAATTCAAATGACGGCCCTACATTTCGGGCCGTTTTCGTGGGCTATAGCACACGCTTCGGGCCAATTTTAGGCACCTGGGACAATTTTCTGGATCCGTTAAACCCAATGGTTTTCGTAAAACTCATGTTGCCGGCGTTCCGAAATGTCCAGAAGCGCTGCAATTGGAGCTACGGAATTCAAATGACGTCCCTACGTTTCGGGTCGTTTTCGTGGGCTATAGCACACGATTCGGGCCAATTTTAGGCACCTGGGCCAATTTTCTGCAACCGTTAAACCCGATGGTTTTCGTAAAACTCATGTTGTTGGCATTCCGAAATCTCCAGAAGCGCTGCAATCGGAGCTACGAAATTCAAATGATGGCCCTATGTTTCGGGCCGTTTTCGTGGGCTATAGCACACGCTTCGGGCCAATTTTAGGCACCTGGGCCAATTTTCTGGAACCGTTAAGCCCAATGGTTTTCATAAAACTCATGTTGTTGGCGTTCTGAAATGTCCAGAAGCACTGCAATCGGAGCTACGGAATTCAAATGACATCCCTACGTTTCAGGTCGTTTTCATGGGCTATAGTACACGCTTCTGGCCAATTTTAGGCACCTGGGCCAATTTTCGGGAACCGCTAAACCCGATGCTTTTTGTAAAACTCTTATTATTGGCGTTCCGAAATGTCCAGAAGCGCTGTAATCGGAGCTACGGAATTCAAATGACGTCCCTACATTTCGGGCCGTTTTCGTGGGCTATAGCACATGATTCGGGCCAATTTTAGGCACCTGGGCCAATTTTCGGGAACCGTTAAACCCGATGCTTTTCGTAAAACTCATGTTGTTGGCGTTCCGAAATGTCCAGAAGCGCTGTAATCGGAGCAACGGAATTGAAATGACGTCCCTACGTTTCAGGTCGTTTTCGTGGGCAATAGCACACGCTTCGGGCCAATTTTAGGCTCCGGGGCCAATTTTCGGGAACCGTTAAACCTGATGCTTTTCGTATAACTCATGTTGTTGGCGTTCTGAAATGTCCAGAAGCACTGCAATCGGAGCTACGGAATTCAAATGACGGCCCTACATTTCGGGCCGTTTTCGTGGGCTATAGCACACGCTTCGGGCCAATTTTAGGCACCTGGGCCAATTTTCGGGAACCGTTAAACCCGATGCTTTTTGTAAAACTCATATTGTTGGCGTTCCGAAATGTCCAGAAGCGCTGTAATCGGAGCAACGGAATTGAAATGACGTCCCTACGTTTCAGGTCATTTTCGTGGGCTATAGCACACGCTTCGGGCCAATTTTAGGCTCCGGGGCCAAATTTCGGGAACCGTTAAACCTGATGCTTTTCGTATAACTCATGTTGTTGGCGTTCCGAAATGTCCAGAAGCACTGCAATTAGAGCTACGGAATTCAAATGACGGCCCTACATTTCGGGCCGTTTTCGTGGGCTATAGCACACGCTTCGGGCCAATTTTAGGCACGTGGGACAATCTTCTGGATCCGTTAAACCCAATGGTTTTCGTAAAACTCATGTTGCTGGCGTTCCGAAATGTCCAGAAGCGCTGCAATTGGAGCTACGGAATTCAAATGACGTCCCTACGTTTCGGGTCGTTTTCGTGGGCTATAGCACACGATTCGGGCCAATTTTAGGCACCTGGGCCAATTTTCTGCAACCGTTAAACCCGATGGTTTTCGTAAAACTCATGTTGTTGGCATTCCGAAATCTCCAGAAGCGCTGCAATCGGAGCTACGAAATTCAAATGATGGCCCTATGTTTCGGGCCGTTTTCGTGGGCTATAGCACACGCTTCGGGCCAATTTTAGGCACCTGGGCCAATTTTCTGGAACCGTTAAGCCCAATGGTTTTCATAAAACTCATGTTGTTGGCGTTCTGAAATGTCCAGAAGCACTGCAATCGGAGCTACGGAATTCAAATGACATCCCTACGTTTCAGGTCGTTTTCATGGGCTATAGTACACGCTTCTGGCCAATTTTAGGCACCTGGGCCAATTTTCGGGAACCGCTAAACCCGATGCTTTTTGTAAAACTCATATTATTGGCGTTCCGAAATGTCCAGAAGCGCTGTAATCGGAGCTACGGAATTCAAATGACGTCCCTACATTTCGGGCCGTTTTCGTGGGCTATAGCACATGATTCGGGCCAATTTTAGGCACCTGGGCCAATTTTCGGGAACCGTTAAACCCGATGCTTTTCGTAAAACTCATGTTGTTGGCGTTCCGAAATGTCCAGAAGCGCTGTAATCGGAGCAACGGAATTGAAATGACGTCCCTACGTTTCAGGTCGTTTTCGTGGGCAATAGCACACGCTTCGGGCCAATTTTAGGCTCCGGGGCCAATTTTCGGGAACCGTTAAACCTGATGCTTTTCGTATAACTCATGTTGTTGGCGTTCTGAAATGTCCAGAAGCACTGCAATCGGAGCTACGGAATTCAAATGACGGCCCTACATTTCGGGCCGTTTTCGTGGGCTATAGCACACGCTTCGGGCCAATTTTAGGCACCTGGACCAATTTTCTGGATCCGGTAAACCCGATGGTTTTCGTAAAACTCATGTTGTTGGCATTCTGAAATGTTCAGAAGCGTTGCAATTGGAGCTACGGAATTCAAATGACGTCCCTATATTTCGGGTCGTTTTTGTGGGCTATAGCACACGATTCGGGCCAATTTTAGGCACCTGGGCCAATTTTCTGCAACCGTTAAACCCGATGCTTTTTGTAAAAATCATGTTGTTGGCGTTCCGAAATGTCCAGAAGCGCTGTAATCGGAGCAACGGAATTGAAATGACGTCCGTACGTTTCAGGTCGTTTTCGTGGGCTATAGCACACGCTTCGGGCCAATTTTAGGCTCCAGGGCCAATTTTCGGGAACCGTTAAACCCGATGCTTTTCGTAAAACTCATGTTGTTGGCGTTCCGAAATGTCCAGAAGCGCTGTAATCGGAGCAACGGAACTGAAATGACGTCCCTACGTTTCAGGTCGTTTTCGTGGGCTATAGCACACGCTTCGGGCAAATTTTAGGCTCCAGGGCCAATTTTCGGGAACCGTTAAACCTGATGCTTTTCGTATAACTCATGTTGTTGGTGTTCCGAAATGTCCAGAAGCACTGCAATCGGAGCTACGGAATTCAAATGACGGCCCTACATTTCGGGCCGTTTTCGTGGGCTATAGCACACGCTTCGGGCCAATTTTAGGCACCTGGGCCAATTTTCTGGATCCGTTAAACCCGATGGTTTTCGTAAAACTCATGTTGTTGGCGTTCCGAAATGTCCAGAAGCGTTGCAATTGGAGCTACGGAATTCAAATGACGTCCCTATGTTTCGGGTCGTTTTCGTGGGCTATAGCACACGATTCGGGCCAATTTTAGGCACCTGGGCCAATTTTCTGCAACTGTTAAACCTGATGGTTTTCGTAAAACTCATGTTGTTGGCATTCCGAAATGTCCAGAAGCGCAGCAATCGGAGCTATGAAATTCAAATGATGGCCCTATGTTTCGGGCCGTTTTCGTGGGCTATAGCACACGCTTCGGGCCAATTTTAGGCACCAGGGCCAATTTTCTGGAACCATTAAGCCCAATGGTTTTCATAAAACTCATGTTGTTGACATTCTGAAATGTCCAGAAGCACTGCAATCGGGGCTACAGAATTCAAATGACATCCCTACGTTTCAGGTCGTTTTCATGGGCTATAGTACACGCTTCAGGCCAATTTTAGGCACCTTGGCCAATTTTCGGGAACCGCTAAACCCGATGCTTTTTGTAAAACTCATATTATTGGCGTTCCGAAATGTCCAGAAGCGCTGTAATCGGAGCTACGGAATTCAAATGACATCCCTACATTTCGAGCCGTTTTCGTGGGCTATAGCACATGATTCGGGCCAATTTTAGGCACCTGGGCCAATTTTCGGGAACCGTTAAACCCGATGCTTTTCGTAAAACTCATGTTGTTGGCGTTCCGTAATGTCCCGAAGCACTGCAATCGAAGCTACGGAATTCAAATGACGGCCCTACGTTTCGGGCTGTTTTCGTGGGCTATAGCACACGCTTCGGGCCAATTTTAGGCACCTGGGCCAATTTTCTGGAACCGTTAAGCCCAATGGTTTTCATAAAACTCATGTTGTTGGCGTTCTGAAATGTCCAGAAGCACTGCAATCGGAGCTACGGAATTCAAATGACATCCCTACGTTTCAGGTCGTTTTCATGGGCTATAGTACACGCTTCTGGCCAATTTTAGGCACCTGGGCCAATTTTCGGGAACCGCTAAACCCGATGCTTTTTGTAAAACTCATATTATTGGCGTTCCGAAATGTCCAGAAGCGCTGTAATCGGAGCTACGGAATTCAAATGACGTCCCTACATTTCGGGCCGTTTTCGTGGGCTATAGCACATGATTCGGGCCAATTTTAGGCACCTGGGCCAATTTTCTGGAACCATTAAACCCGATGGTTTTCGTAAAACGCATGTGGTTGGCGTTTCGAAATGTCCAGAAGCACTGCAATCGGAGCTACGGAATTCAAATGACGGCCCTACATTTCGGGCCGTTTTCGTGGGCTATAGCACACGCTTCAGTCCAATTTTAGGCACCTGGGCCAATTTTCAGGAACCGTTAAACCCAATGGTTTTCGTAAAACTCATATTGTAGGCGTTCCGAAAGGTCCAGAAGCATTGCAATCAGAGGTACGGAATTCAAATGACGGCCCTACGTTTCGGGCCGGTTTCGTGGGCTTATAGCACACGCTTCGGGCCAATTTTAGGCACCTGGGCCAATTTTTGGCAACCGTTAAACCCGATGCCTTTCGTAAAACTCACGTTGTTGGCGTTCTGAAATGTCCAGAAGCACTGCAATCGGAGCTACGGAATTCAAATGACATCCCTACGTTTGAGGTCGTTTTCATGGGCTATAGTACACAGTTCGGGCCAATTTTCGGGAACCGTTAAACCCGATGCTTTTTGTAAAACTCATATTTTTGGCGTTCCGAAATGTCCAGAAGCGCTGCAATCGGAGCTAGAGAATTCAAATTACGTCCCTAAGTTTCGGGCCGTTTTCGAGGGCTATAGCACACGATTCGGGCCAATTTTAGGCACCTGGGCCAATTTTCGGGAACCGTTAAACCCGATGCTTTTTGTAAAACTCATATTGTTGGCGTTCCGAAATGTCCAGAAGCGCTGTAATCGGAGCAACGGAATTGAAATGACGTCCCTACGTTTCAGGTCATTTTCGTGGGCTATAGCACACGCTTCGGGCCAATTTTAGGCTCCGGGGCCAAATTTCGGGAACCGTTAAACCTGATGCTTTTCGTATAACTCATGTTGTTGGCGTTCCGAAATGTCCAGAAGCACTGCAATTAGAGCTACGGAATTCAAATGACGGCCCTACATTTCGGGCCGTTTTCGTGGGCTATAGCACACGCTTCGGGCCAATTTTAGGCACCTGGGACAATTTTCTGGATCCGTTAAACCCAATGGTTTTCGTAAAACTCATGTTGCTGGCGTTCCGAAATGTCCAGAAGCGCTGCAATTGGAGCTACGGAATTCAAATGACGTCCCTACGTTTCGGGTCGTTTTCGTGGGCTATAGCACACGATTCGGGCCAATTTTAGGCACCTGGGCCAATTTTCTGCAACCGTTAAACCCGATGGTTTTCGTAAAACTCATGTTGTTGGCATTCCGAAATGTCCAGAAGCGCTGCAATCGGAGCTACGAAATTCAAATGATGGCCCTATGTTTCGGGCCGTTTTCGTGGGCTATAGCACACGCTTCGGGCCAATTTTAGGCACCTGGGCCAATTTTCTGGAACCGTTAAGCCCAATGGTTTTCATAAAACTCATGTTGATGGCGTTCTGAAATGTCCAGAAGCACTGCAATCGGAGCTACGGAATTCAAATGACATCCCTACGTTTCAGGTCGTTTTCATGGGCTATAGTACACGCTTCGGGCCAATTTTAGGCACCTGGGCCAATTTTCGGGAACCGCTAAACCCGATACTTTTCGTAAAACTCATGTTGTTGGCGTTCCGAAATGTCCAGAAGCGCTGTAATCGGAGCAACGGAATTGAAATGACGTCCCTACGTTTCATGTCGTTTTCGTGGGCTATAGCACACGCTTCGGGCCAATTTTAGGCTCCGGGGCCAATTTTCAGGAACCGTTAAACCTGATGCTTTTCGTATAACTCATGTTGTTGGCGTTCCGAAATGTCCAGAAGCACTGCAATCGGAGCTACGGAATTCAAATGACGGCCCTACATTTCGGGCCGTTTTCGTGGGCTATAGCACACGCTTCGGGCCAATTTTAGGCACCTGGGCCAATTTTTGGCAACCGTTAAACCCGATGCTTTTCGTAAAACTCACGTTGTTGGCGTTCTGAAATGTCCAGAAGCACTGCAATCGGAGCTACGGAATTCAAATGACATCCCTACGTTTGAGGTCATTTTCATGGGCTATAGTACACGCTTCGGGCCAATTTTCGGGAACCGTTAAACCCGATGCTTTTTGTAAAACTCATATTGTTGGCGTTCCGAAATGTCCAGAAGCGCTGCAATCGGAGCTACGGAATTCAAATGACGTCCCTACGTTTCGGGCCGTTTTCGTGGGCTATAGCACACGCTTCGGGCCAATTTTAGGCACCTGGGCCAATTTTCGGGAACCGTTAAACCCGATGCTTTTGGTAAAACTCATATTGTTGGCGTTCCGAAATGTCCAGAAGTGCTGTAATCGGAGCAACGGAATTGAAATGACGTCCCTACGTTTCAGGTCATTTTCGTGGGCTATAGCACACGCTTCGGGCCAATTTTTGGCTCCGGGCCAAATTTCGGGAACCGTTAAACCTGATGCTTTTCGTATAACTCATGTTGTTGGTGTTCGGAAATGTCCAGAAGCACTGCAATCAGAGCTACGGAATTCAAATGACGGCCCTACATTTCGGGCCGTTTTCGTGGGCTATAGCACACGCTTCGGGCCAATTTTAGGCACCTGGGACAATTTTCTGGATCCGTTAAACCCGATGGTTTTCGTAAAACTCATGTTGTTGGCGTTCCGAAATGTCCAGAAGCGCTGCAATTGGAGCTACGGAATTCAAATGACGTCCCTACGTTTCGGGTCGTTTTCGTGGGCTATAGCACACGATTCGGGCCAATTTTAGGCACCTGAGCCAATTTTCTGCAACCGTTAAACCCGATGGTTTTCGTAAAACTCATGTTGTTGGCATTCCGAAATGTCCAGAAGCGCTGCAATCGGAGCTACGAAATTCAAATGATGGCCTTATGTTTCGGGCCGTTTTCGTGGGCTATAGCACACGCTTCGGGCCAATTTTAGGCACCTGGGCCAATTTTCTGGAACCGTTAAGCCCAATGGTTTTCATATAACTCATGTTGTTGGCGTTCTGAAATGTCCAGAAGCACTGCAATCGGAGCTACAGAATTCAAATGACATCCCTACGTTTCAGGTCGTTTTCATGCGCTATAGTACACGCTTCGGGCCAATTTTAGGCACCTGGGCCAATTTTCTGGAACCATTAAATCTGATGGTTTTCGTAAAACTCATGCTGTTGGCGTTCTGAAATGGCCAGAAGCGCTGCAATCGGAGCTACGGAATTCAAATGACGTCCCTACATTTCAGATCGTTTTCGTGGGCTATAGCACACGCATCGGGCCAATTTTAGGCACCTGGGCCAATTTTCGGGAACCGTTAAACCTGATGCTTTTCGTAAACTCATGTTGTTGGCGTTCTGAAATGTCCAGAAGCGCTGCAATCGGTGCTACGGAATTCAAATGATGGCCCTACATTTCGGGCCGTTTTCGTGGGCCATAGCACACGCTTCGGGCCAATTTTAGGCACCTGGGCCAATTTTCAGGAACTGTTAAACCCAATGGTTTTCGTAAAACTCATGTTGTTGGCGTTCCGAAATGTCCAGAAGCATTGCAATCGGAGCTACGGAATTCAAATGATGACCCTATGTTTCAGGCTGTTTTCGTGGGCTATAGCACATGCTTCGGGCCAATTTTAGGCACCTAGGCCAATTTTCTGGAACCGTTAAACTCGATGGTTTTCCTAAAACTCATGTTGTTGGCATTCCGAAATGTCTAGAAGCGCTGCAATCGGAGCTACAGAATTCAAATGACGTCCCTACGTTTCAGGTTGTTTTCGTGGGCTATAGCACACGCTTCGGGCCAATTTTAGGCACCTAGGCCAATTTTCGAGAATCGTTAAACCCGATGCTTTTCGTAAAACTCATGTTGTTGGCGTTCTGAAATGTCCAGAAGCGCTGCAATCGGAGCCACGGAATTCAAATGATGGCCCTACGTTTCGGGCCGTTTTCGTGGGCTATAACACACGCTTTCGGGCCAATTTTAGGCACTTGGGCCAATTTTCTGGAACCATTAAAGCCGATGGTTTTCGTAAAACTCATGTTGTCGGCGTTCCGAAATGTCCAGAAGCGCTACAATCAGAGCCACGGAATTCAAATGAAGGCCCTACGTTTCGGGCCGTTTTCGTGGGCTATAGCACACGCTTCGGGTCAATTTTAGGCACCTGGGCCAATTTTCTGGAACCGTTAAACCCGATGGTTTTCGTAAAACTCATGTTGTTGGCGTTCCGAAATGTCCAGAAGCACTGCAATCGGAGCTACGAAATTCAAATGACGTCCCTACGTTTCGGGTCGTTTTCATGGGCTATAGCACACGCTTCGGGCCAATTTTAGGCACCGAGGCCAATTTTCGGGAACTGTTAAACCCGATGGTTTTCGTAAAGCTCATGTTGTTGGCGTTCCGAAATGTCTAGAAGCGCTGCAATCGGAGCTACGGAATTCAAATGGCATCCCTACATTTCAGGTCGTTTTCGTGGGCTATAGCACACGCTTCGGGCTAATTTTAGGCACCGGGGCCAATTTTTGGGAACCGTTAAACCTGATGCTTTTCATAAAAGTCATGTTGTTGGCGTTCCGAAATGTCCCGAAGCGCTGCAATCGGAGCTACGGAATTCAAATGGCATCCCTACATTTCAGGTCGTTTTCATGAGCTATAGCACACGCTTCGGGCCAATTTTAGGCACCGTGGCCAATTTTCGAGAACCGTTAAACCCGATGCTTTTCGTAAAAGTCATGTTGTTGGCGTTCCGAAATGTCCAGAAGCGCTGCAATCGGAGCTACGGAATTCAAATGACGTCCCCACGTTTCAGGTCGTTTTCGTGGGCTATAGCACACACTTCGGGCCAATTTTAGGCACCGGGGCCAATTTTCTGGAACCGTTAAACCTGATGGTTTTCGTAAAACTTATGTTGTTGGCGTTCCGAAATGTCCAGAAACGCTGCAATCGGAGCTACGGAATTCAAATGATGGTCGTACATTTCAGGCCGTTTTCGTGGGCTATAGCACTCTCTTCGGGCCAATTTTAGGCACCTAGGCCAATTTTCTAGAACCGTTAAACCCGATGGTTTTCGTAAAACTCATGTTGTTGGCGTTCCGAAATGTCCAGAAGCGCTGCAATCGGAGCTACGGAATTCAAATGATGTCCCTACGTTTCAGGTCATATTCGTGGGCTATAGCACACATTTCGGGCCAATATTAGGCACCTGGCCAATTTTCTGGGAACGCTAAACCCGATAGTTTTCGTAAAACTCATGTTGTTTGGCGTTCCGAAATGTCCAGAAGTGCTGCAATCGGAGCTACGTAATTCAAATGACGTCCCTACGTTTCAGGTCATTTTCGTGGGCTATAGCACACGCTTCGGGCCAATTTTAGGCACCTGGGCCAATTTTCGAGAACCGTTAAGCCCGATGCTTTTCGTAAAACTCATGTTGTTGGCGTTCCGAAATGTCTAGAAGCGCTGCAATCGGAGCTACGGAATTCAAATGATGGCCCTACGTTTCGGGCTATTTTCGTGGGCTATAGCACACTGAGAGTCTGTGTGGTTCAAGGACTGGAGGATGGTCGCTTCCTGGTGTGATGAGTGATTAACAACGTGGTGTGGATTGACTCTTGGCTAACCGCCCCCCATACCCAGTCTAACCGCCCCCTCCGGGCAGGCAGCTTCCGAGTTGTTTCCGCTGCCGTGTGTGTGTAGGAGTTGTGGCTGCTGGTAGTGTTTGTTCCTAGGACCAGTAGCACTCCAGTGGCTACGTGGTTTTGGCAAACGGAAGGTTGCGTGCGGAGCGTGTGATTTTGGGTATTCGACCGAGTTCATCTTGTTGGAGAAGTTATCTCCCTCGAGACGAATTTTTATCGGCTCCTATTCACTCCCCCCCCCTCTCTGGTCGCCAGTTCCGGTCCTTCAAGTGGTATCAGAGCCGGTTACGGATCTTCGGATTCTAACCAGTCTAAGATCCAAGGATGGCGTACCAGGAACAGGGTTCGGGTCCTCCGCACTTCGATGGCAAAAACTACCAGATGTGGCAGAGACGGATGGCTACGTTTCTCCGCGGCAAGGGACAGATCCTTTGGGACGTTACGGTGAACACAACTTATGTTCATCCGATTAACTTCCTTGCTCCGGGATCGAGGGACATGTTCGACGCCAACAACAAGGCGGTCGACTACTTGTTTCGTGCTCTGTGTCAGTCCGAATTCGATCGGGTTCAGACAGAGGACTTAGCTTGTAGGATTTGGGAGCAGTTGAAGGATGCTCATACTGGGAATGCTCAGGTTCAGGTTCGGATGTACGCGACTTACCGGAGAGAGTACGAGAACTTCACTCATCTCCCTAGCGAGTCCGTCGATGCCCTTTTCTAGCGGTTTACGGTTGTGGTGAATAACATGAGAGCCAATGTGGCCGTGCTCCCATACGATGATCATGATAGAGCCGTGAAGCTCTTGCACTCGTTGGATCGGACCATATGGGACAGAAAGGTCGAGGCTATTCTTGAGTCCGATAAGTATGACACCCTGAACGTGAACGAGCTGTTCTCGAAGCTCAAGTCGGCTGAGTTGGACCGTGGTATGACAGCTAAGATCGAGAGCCCGACTGATTCTCATAGTCTTGCTCTCGTCGGTGGCTCAGGTGCTAAGACTAACGCTAACCCATCCTCCAGGATGTACTCTTTGTCCTCTTGATGTCTTTGCCAGACGAGGAGTTTGACGTACTTGGATAGGACGAGCTGGCGTTGTTGACACGGAGATTCGAGAGAATGCACGAGAACCGAGTGAACTCAAGAAGGAACTCAAGGACGTGCTTCAAGTGTGGCAAGACCGGACACTTTTTCGCTGAGTGTCCGAAGGTGAACAACCACGACAAGCACAAGTCCAAGGACAAGGAAAGAAGGTCCAAGAAGAAGGAGCATGAACATAGGAGGAAGACACGGACCCGAGAGAAGATCAAGAGATCGAGCGACGTCGACTCCGGCTCTGAGGACGCGTCATCAAGCTCAAGTGAAGAAGAAGAGGACGGCAAGAGGAAGGACAAGAAGAAGAAGAAGAAGGACTTCGGCAAGTACTTCAATGGCCTTTGCTGTACGGCAAGCAAGACTTCGAGAAGCTACAACAAAAAGGATGGACTTTGCGGCATGGCACGCAGCTCCGACAGCAAGAGAAGCCAGAAGAACACCTCGGACTCAGATTCCGAGGATGAGGTATGTGATGAACTCTCATCCTTGCGCAAAGAGAATGAGGAGTTGGTTGACTTGCTTGATAACCGCGATCACATGCTTAGAGAGGCCAAGAAACTTAGGAAAGAGCTTAGGGCTTTGCTTGAAGATGCTAGGAATAGAGTGGCTGAGCTAGAAACACAGGTTCTCGATGCCAAGCTTGAGATAGATTCGCTTAAGGCTAGTCCTATTGTTTCTGATGAGGTTGATTGTGGTGATTGCTCTATTTTCCTAGCCGATTTAACTGCTCTTAAGGAAAAGCATGCCTCCAAGTGTGAGGAACTAGATGTGCTTAGGGTTGAGTTGGCTGAGCTGCAGTCTAGACCCACTTTGCTTGGTGCTTGCACTTCTTGCCCTGGTTTGCATGAAAAACTTGCTGAGCTTCGTTCTCGCATTGTTTCGCTTGAGGCTGATTTGAAAGTTCCTATTCCTACTTCTTGCTCTACTTGTGAATTGCATGATGTGAAGAATTTGGAACTTGCACAATGTGTTGATAACTTGCAGGATGAGAATGATAAGTTGCGTGAGGTGTTGAGTTGGTTGTCCAGTCAGGAACCTCAGCTTGGTACGATGATTGCCAGTTTTAAGCGCTTTGATGGTTGGGCTTTGGGATCTGATAAGTTTGGTGAGAGCAGTGGTGAGAGAGAAGGGAAATTTGGGAATATTCCAGTTCCACCACAACCTACACCCAAAGACAAGTTTGCACCCAAGCCAAACCAGTTGCTTAAACCGAGAGAGAAACCAAGTGAGAAGCCAAGTGAAAAGCCTAGTGAGAAACCAAGTGGGAAGCCTAGTGAGAAGCTTTGTGAAGAGCCTCATCCCAAGCCTAAGCCAAAACCAATCCGTTTCCATTGTGAGTTTTGTGGGAAGGATGGTCATAAGAGAGAGTTTTGCTATAAGAGAAAGAGAGAGGCGAGAATGGCTAAGGAGTGGGCGAACAAGGATAGGTACCACCCTTCTCATGGTGTGCCTGAGCCTCATATGCCACTACCTAAGGGAAAGGGCTTTGTGAGAAACATTCCGGCATGGGGAGATGTGAGTTCCCGCAGCCGAGGTGGGTTTCTGGAGAGGGCGGTCAGACCGGCCAGGCATGGCAGTCAGACCGACCCTGCCCAAGGGGGGGGGCCGTCAAACCGGCCTGGCTAGGCGGTCAGACCTGCCCTCCCCAGTTTTCTGGACAATTCGGTTTTCGAGGTCGTGGTGCTGGTGGTTTCAGTTCCTTTGGTCATGGTGCAGATGGTAGGCGCTTTGAGTCTAGTGGTGTTGTGTTTGCTGGACGGTCTCCACCTCGTGATCAATACGAGTTTGGGAGAGGTCGCAGCTTTGAGTCTCAGAGGAGCTACGGACCACGCTTTCCCTTTCGTGGTGCTCGTACTCCTCCAGCGAGATAGGAGTGGTTTTCTCATGGTAGTTCCAGGTTTGATAGGCTTGATAGGATGGATCGCAGTTTTGATAGGCACGGTAGGATATGTTGCTAACCCCACTTTGGAGGAGATGGCTCGGCACTGGTTTGACACTTTTGGTACTAACCCCAGTGTTGAGCCATTTGCTCGCTCTCGCTCTTGGTTTTGAGTTGCAGGTGGGAGGCTCGGAGAACATTTGGTTGATATCGGGGGTGGTTCTTGAAGGACCGATTAGGCGAACCAGAGAGGGGGGGAGTGAATGGGAGCCGATAAAAATTCTTCTCGAAGGAGATGAGAACTCCAACAAGACGAACAAGGCTTCCAACTCACGTCTCCGACTCAACTACCCAAGTTGGTCAAGACCACACAGCCACTGGAGTGCTACTGGTCTTAGGAACCAACACTCAACCTTTCGAGCCAAAGCTCACCGAACCACACAGCGGAAACTTGCACGGCTTGCTGCCTGTGCTACACCGGTCAGACCGATGGCCTGCGCCGGTCAGACCGGTGACACCGGTCAGACCGGTGGACAGAGCCGGTCAGGCCGGTGGCTACAGCAGCCACACAGCAAACGTTCCAGGAAGCCTCAGTGACTCCTCTAGGCCCTGGAACAAAAACCTCCACGAAACACAACCTGCGAGGAAGAAGAACCCCTCACAAAGCCTAGCAAAACAACTCCAAACACGCCAAGAACTGATCAGCAGGACCACGGGACAAAACCACACGGACAAGGCTATTCCCCGAGACAAAAACCCACCAAGGGCTAGCACCGGTCAGACCGGTCAAGAGCACCGGTCAGACCGGTCGTGCCTGGGCAGCTCGGGATGAACAGCGCCCGCGAGTCAACTCCTCCAAATCCAACTCCTGATCTCTCGATCCGCTCCACGGTTTTGCACAAGACTTTGGGGATAGTAGGAACACCTCATGGGTACTCCATAGCCAAGATTTGGTCCACCAAAACTTGTCAAATCAAGAGGAATCGAAGAAATCCCACCAAGAACGCCTCTAACCCTAGAGCCACGAAAACCCCAAAATCGAGCCCCTTTGCTCACGGATTTGGAAGGGGAATCAAAGGAAAAAGAACCACGAAGAGTTCATGCATACATCCCCCACCAAATCCCAAAGAGAAAGGCCTTGAAATCGCTCTAAGAAAATCGCCAAGAAAAGGCTCTGAAAATCACCAAAAAGGAGAAACGGGAAAGACACATCCAAGCCTTGAGGAATCACGCCGAATCATCTATACATACCAAAGAGGTTCATACAAGGTCTAGCTTGCCGCCCGATCATCCTTCCCTCTCACAAGATCTCACCATGAAGCTCTCAAGCTAGTCCTACGAAAATCCTAAGAAAATAGGAAGGAAAATAGGAAAACCAAATGAGCTAGGGTTCCAAGAGATGGCTGCCATCCTCTCACCACTTGGGTTATATGGAGGCAACCGAAAGACGAAAATACCCTTACTAGCTAACTAGGGATACATGACCCTCGAGGGCGAAATTGGAAGTCTTTGTCTTCGCACCATCGGACGGATGCCCAGCGACCGCAAACTTGCTTAGCCTCGACGCAAGCCTTGCGATCCCGACGCGTGTCCTCCGCTTCGAAGATTCCGGACTGCGTCGTCACACACCGGTCAGACCGGTGCTCCTCACCGGTCAGACCGGTCTGGAGCTGCTGCACCTCCGTCTTCGGTTCTTCGGTCTTGGCTTTGTGGATCAACCAAGGAACCCAGTGATTTTCTGGTGAACCACCGGAAACCCCGCGAACTCGGTGTAGCCTCCGCCAATCACCACTCATGACTCGGCTCCCACGTAGTCCCGGCTCGACCTTGGTTTTGAGGCTCAACCAAGAAACCGTCCATGACTTCATCTTGCCGTTCTTGCCACCATGCGGCCCACACTTGACCCCGCTGGCCACCGGGTCCCTCGAACCAAGCCTACTTGTCTTCTCCACACCTGGAGGCCTCACCGGCAACGACCTTTCACGCTTGTTCTTCACCTGCACCTGCACTAGTCAAGCTGCAACCTGCACCTGCAATACTTAGCCAAGAATCAGTCCACACCACGTTGTCAATCACTCATCACACAGGAAGCGACCATCCACCGGTCCTCGAACCACACCTGGCTCTCAATCTCCCCCTTGATGAGTGCATTGACAACATACACGTTTTGGTAACCAAGAGAAAAGGAAAAAAAAACGACTAAAGGAAACTCCAACAAGCGATCGAAAGCCAAAGAAAAGGCAAAGAGCAAGATCACTTGAAGAAGACAAGTTTCGGACCCCTTAGGCAAGGGCAACGGCTCGACACATCCGAGACAAAACATGCTCAAGCAAAGAGCACAAACCATCAAACCAAAGCTCGAAAACCACAAAGAGCTCCCCCTGCACACATGCAAGCTCCCCCTGAACCAATGCAACTCCCCCTGGACAAATGCATGCGAACCACTTCACGAAACAGAGCAGCTGCAACAGCTCAGCTCTGACCGGTGAGACCGGTCGAGACCACCGGTCAGACCGGTGCGCAACATATGAACAGGACCAGCACTCTGACCGGTCAGACCGGTGACCTCAACCGGTCAGACCGGTGCACAACAGAGCCCAAAAATGGCTCGAAACCACCTGAAAACCTTCCAAATGCATTCAGTAGGCCAAAACATGCTCAAACTTCTCCCCCTTGTTGACAATGCATGAATCAAGCCAAAAATGCAAAAAATGCAACCTAGAGCTTCTCAAATAGACAAAATTCAACATAGGATGCTACACATGTCCAAACGAGCAAGTTAGATACTCTATAGCTTCGTAATGACATAAACTTCATGATCACCAAGTTTCACAACCATTGGGCGAAGCTAAGATAGAATTTAGCAATTTTGCGAAAAATCACCCTCTCATGAGCAAAGTCCTAAACATCAGCAAAACATGTCAAAATGGCAAAGCCACACAAACTTCATGCTAGGACAACCATTCTAAGCATAAGACCATCATAAACACCCACAAGCACCTCATGTCATGTCAAAGCCACCGAGCCATGTGCCTACTTCTATATATGAGACTTCTCATTGGTAGGCATCATGCAACGATTTAGCACCCAAAGCAAATTAAAATTAGCACATATGACATGGGAGCACATTTTTCAAGCAATTTACATTTCATTTTTCAGATTTATAATTGGTACATGAAATGTCTTTGCGACAAAAGGGAACTTATGCCCCTCCACAAGATGAAGCATTGGGGCTAAACATTCATGATGGCAAATGAGCCTTTGGCCCCATATGATCAAAATAAGCTATCCAACCACAAATTAAGCATAGCCAAGCCACTAAAACATGTCAAGATCATGTAAAGGCATTTACTCACAAGAGAGCATACATATGAAATTTTCAAAAACATAGCCATCAACCATGGATACAAACCAAGATTATCAAGAGCTAAGCCAAACTAACCATAGCTTACCAAATTAGCTCACAAAAACATATATATCATTCCATGGTGAACAATGTATATAGGAGAAGCCTTTCCTAACCAATGCATATGATACAAAATGCATGCAACCTAAGATACAAAGATGCTTATACATCATGTTACATATGCCATGCCAAAAGCAAGAAATGCACAAAGGAAAGCTATACATATGCTACAAAGGAGCTCCCACACGCCAACTCAAGAAATCAAACAAACACCAAGCTCCCCCCGCAAACGAGTGAAAGTTGCTTGATCTAGGGGTTTGGTCAAAATATCGGCTAGTTGTTCATGTGTGGGTACATGGATCAAAGCTATCTTCCCTTTCTCTACGTTGTCTCTCAGAAAATGATACCTCACTTCTATGTGCTTGGTTTTGGAATGGAGCACTGGGTTCTTTGCAACGCTTATGGCACTGGTGCTATCACATTGAAGTGGGACATGGGTATACTCCTCACCAAAGTCACTCATGGTGTATGTGATCCAAAGGAGCTGAGAGCAACAACTAGCTGCGGCCACATACTCTGCCTCGGTAGTGGATTGAGCAACACTCGACTGTTTGCGGGAAGACCAAGATACCAAAGAAGAACCCAAGAACTGGCAAGTCCCAGAAGTGGACTTCCTATCCAACCGACACCCGGCAAAATCCGCGTCTGAAAATCCATGAAGCGCCAAAGAAGAAGACGCAGAGTACCAAAGGCCGAAGTCGGGAGTGTGTCGCAAATACCTGAAAATGCGCTTGACTGCTTGCCGATGCGAAGTCCTCGGAGACGCTTGAAAACGAGCGCACAGACACACCGAGAATTGGATGTCCGGCCTCGTCGCCGTCAAGTAGAGGAGTGACCCGATCATGCTTCGGTACTCCTTCTGGTCCACGTGTTCACCTTCTTCGTCTGCATCGAGAACTGTAGTCGTACTCATAGGTGTTGCCATAGCCTTGGAGTCCTCCATCTTGAACTTCCTCACAATGTCCTTGGTGTACTTAGCTTGGTGCACAAATGTTCCTTCCTTTGATTGCTTGATTTGTAGCCCGAGGAAGAACTGCAACTCGCCCATCATGCTCATCTCAAATTCCCTGCTCATGTCTTCTGCAAACCTTGCAACAAGAGAGTTATACGAGCCACCAAAGACAATATCATCCACGTATACCTGCACAATCAGGATATCTCTGCCCTGCCTGAGGAGAAACAAGGTCTGGTCGACCTTCCCCATCTCAAACCCTCTCTCAAACAGGAACCCCCTCAACCTACCATACCAAGCTCTAGGCGCCTGCTTCAACCCATACAGCGCCTTCCTCAACTTGTACACCCGGTGAGGGTACTTCTCACTCTCAAACCCCGGTGGTTGCCTCACAAACACCTCTTCCTCCAACACACCGTTCAGGAAAGCACTCTTCACATCCATCTGGTACAACTTGAACCCTTTAGCCACGGAAAAGGCTAGAAGGATCCTGATCGCCTCCAAACGAGCTACAGGAGGGAAAGTCTCCTCATAGTCGATCCCCTCTTTCTGACTGTACCCCTGAGCAACAAGTCTCGACTTGTTCCTCACCACTTCTCCTTTCTCTCCCTCTTTATTTTTCCACACCCATTTTGTCCCAATCGGCTTACACCCTGGGGGAGGGTCAACCAACACCCAAACTTGGTTCCTCTCAAAATTCTCTAACTCCTCATGCATCGAGTTAACCCAATTATGATCAGATAACGCGTGTCCAATGTCTTTGGGCTCAAAGGTGGCAACAAAAGCAGCATGAGCGAAATGAGAATTGTTCCGAACCCTCGACCGTGTAGTACGTTCATTCATGTCGCCGATGATTCTCGAAGCTGGGTGATCCACTTGCACTCGTCGGGGAGGTTCTCGCCTTGATGCTACCTCCCCCTCAACAGTAGCTTCGCCTTGATCTGGGTTTGTCGTTGTAGGTGTGGGAGAGGGTCCATTCTCGATCGTCGTCGAAGTAGTAGGTACATGTTCAGCCGCGGGCATCACACCGCCATCTTCATCATCTCCATGTTCATGCTCCTCCTCCTGAAAGATCTCCTCGCCAAGTTCGTCGTCACCTGCACACTCAAAAACAAGCTGACTACGTGGCTGTGTCTCGTCGAAGGTTACCTCGCAAGTCTCCATGATTTGGTTAGTTTCAAGATTGAGCACACGAAATGCTCTAGAATGAGATGCATAACCAAAGAAAATGCCATCGACAGACCTAGCCTCAAACTTGTCCAACTTCTTCCCTTTCTTCAGAATGAAGCATTTACAACCAAAGACATGGAAGTGACTCACCTTGGGTGTGCAACCGTGCATTAGCTCGTAACAAGTTTTCTTCTTGTGAACCCTGAGGTAGATCCTGTTCGACACATGGCACGCGGTATTGACCGCCTCAGCCCAGAACCATCTCGGAGTCCTATGCTCGTCGAGCATCGTCCGAGCCATCTCGCACAAGGTCCTGTTTTTCCTTTCCACCACGCCATTCTAGGGAGGCGTATACGGACTCGAAAACTGGTGTTCAAGACCCAAGTCATGGCAAAAGGTTTCGAAGCGAGAGTTTTTGAATTCCGAGCCATTGTCACTGCGGATCGCTCGTATGGCATCTCCGTGCCTCTCGTTTCTTAACCTCAAGACAAGATCTTGAACAAAACCAAACGTCTCCCCCTTCTCCTCAAGAAAGAACACCCACGCATACCGAGAGTAGTCGTCCACCACAACAAGGACATACCATTTCTCACCCGCAGATCGCACACGAGCTGGGCCAACAAGGTCCATATGGAGCAGCTCGCATGGACGCTCAGTCATCACATCGGTGAGAGGCGGGTGAGAAGAGGCTACCATCTTGGCATGCCTACACGGCGCACAAACCAACTCTTTCTCAAACCTCAACCGTGGCAATCCTCGGACCAAATTGAGTTTACTCAAGCGAGACAAAAGGTCAAAGCTCAAGTGACCCAACTTCCTATGCCACTTCCACAACTCACTCGAAGAACCAGCCAAGAAGCAACGCTCCACACCAGAAGACTGAGAAAAATCAGCTCGGAACACCTGACCCTCGGGAACGATCATGCAAACAAGATCCCCCCGAGAATCTAAAATCCGAGAACCACCAGGCCGAAACAACACCTCAAAACCCTCATCCAACAACTGGGACACAGAAAGCAAATTGTATCCAAGCGATTGAACAAGAGCAACACGCCTGAGAGTGATCTTGTCACTTACCTTAATCTCACCTTCTGACAGCACACGCCCTCGCCCATTGTCCCCAAAGGTGATGTACTTCTTTGTCACCACCGGGACGAGACTTGAGAACCACCCCTTGTCTCCGGTCATATGCCTCGAGCAACCGGAGTCAATCAACCAAATGTTCTTCAAGTCTCCCACCTGAAATTCAAAAGCGAGCACATGAGTGAACAAACGACTCAGCACTGGGGTTAGTACCAGAAGAGTAAAACCAGTGCCGAGCCATTTGCTCCAAAGTGGGGTTAGCACAAACCAAATCATCACGCCTATCAAAGCTACCACCACGAACACCACCACGGTAACCACCACGAGGGAACCAACCCTCTCTAGCTGGAGGAGGACGAAAACCACGAAAGGGAAACCGTGGATCGTTCCTCCTCTCCATCTCAAAGCTATGACTCTTCCCACCCTCGTATTGAGCACGAGGTGGAGAACGCCTAGCAAACTGACCACCTGCAAACTTTCCAGACCAACCACCAGAACCACGACCTCCAGAACCAAACCGAGCATCCTCACGAGCACGAAACCCGACTCGCTGTCTGCCCAGACCTGCACCGGTCTGACCGGTGTGGCTCGGCCAGCAGCAACACCTGCAGCCTTCCGGTCTCCCCAAGCCGGAACCGTCCTCACAATCACCTTGGCCCTGGGCATCTGCATACGAGGCTCAGGTACACCATTAGAGGGGTGGTACCTGTCCCTGTTAGCCCACTCTCTAGCCATTCTCTCCTCGCGCTTCCTCTTGAAGCAAAACTCATCCTTGTGACCATCTCTCCCACAATACCCACAATGGAACTTTATGGGCTGTGGCTTAGGCTTAGGCTTGGGTTGGGGCTGCCCACTCGGCTTCTCACCCTTCTTCTCTCCTTCCTCACCTCCCTTTGGGCTCACAAACTTCACCGGTTTCTGAAAATCATTTGTTGGGTGAGGGAATATGGGTGGATCTGGAGTAGTGTCAAGTTTGTTTCTGAGATGGTTAGGCTTGGGCTCAAACTTGTTCTTGTGTCTGTTTGGTGGTGGGATAAGAATCTCTCCAACTCTCTCAACTCCCTTACCACAGTTCTCTCCAAGCTTGTCAGCCCCAAGTGCCTGACCATCATAGCGTTTGAAAGCCGCTATCATGATACCAAGCTGAGGCTCCTGACCCGACAACCAGCTCATACATTTTCTCAGCTCATCATTCTCATCCTGCAAGCGATCAACATAATGTGCAAGCTCCAAATTCTTAACCGCATGCAATTCACAAGTAGAGCAAAAAGTGGGAACAGGCTCTTTCAACTTAGCCTCAAGCGAAACAGTGTAAGCATGCATCTCATCAATCTTTCTATGCAAAACAGGGCAAGAAGTGCAAGCACCTAGCAAAGCAGGTCTAGACTTAAGCTCAGCCACTTCAACCCTAAGAATATCTAGTTCATCACAAGTAGAAGCATGCTTATCCTTAAGAGCAGTAAGATCCGCTAGGTACACAGAGCAATCACAGCAATCAATCTCATCAGAAACCACAGGAGAAGCCTTAAGCGAATCAATCTCAAGCTTAGCATCTAGGTTCTGGGTTTCTAGCTCAGCCACACGGTTCCTAGCATCTTCTAGTGAGGCCCTAAGCTCTTTCCTCATCTTCTTGGCCTCTCTAAGCATGTGATCGCGGTTATCAAGCAAGTCAACCAACTCATCATTCTCCTTGCGTAAAGAAGAGAGCTCATCACATACCTCATCCTCGGAGTCAGAGTCCGAGTCACTCTGGTGGCTCTTCTTGCTGCCGGAGCTACGGGCCATGCCGCAGAAGCCATCTCTCGCGAAGCAGCTCAACCCGCTCAAGTTCCTTGATGACTTCTTGTTCTTGCCCCGATCACCTTCATCTTCATTGCTACTCGAGCTCGAGGAGGAGTAGGCGGAGCTGGAGTCGACGTCGCTCGCTCCGACCATTGCTCGGGCCTTCCTGCCGCGGCCATCCTTCTTCCTCGACCGTCGCTCGTCCTTGTGCTTGTTCTTGTGCTTGTGATCACGCCTCGATCGGTACTTGCCATCCTTGCTCGATCGGTGCCTGTAGCCGTCCTTGTAGCCGTCCTTGTTCTCCGTCTTCTCCGGGCAGTCGTCGACAAAGTGTCCTGGCTTGCCGCACTGAAAGCACGTCCGTGCTGTCCTCCTCGTGTTCACCCGGTTCTCGTGCAGCCTCTCGAACCGCCTGGTCAGCAACGCCAGCTCGTCCTCTCCAAGCACGTCGAACTCCTCGTCTGGCAAAGACATCAAAGAGGACAGAGAGTACATCCTTGAGGATGCGTTAGCGTTAGACTTAGCTCCTTTGCCACTAATGAGAGCGAGACTATGAGAATCAGTCGGGCTCTCGATCTTGGCTGTCATACCACGGTCCAACTCAGCCGACTTGAGCTTCGAGAACAGCTCGTTCACCGTCAAGGTGTCATACTTCTCGGACTCAACAATAGCCTCAAACTTCCCGTCCCATACGGTACGATCCAACGAGTGCAAGAGCTTCACGACTCTATCATGATCATTGTATGGGAGGACGTCCACATTGGCTCTCATGTTGTTCACAACGACCGTAAATCGCTGGAAAAGGGCATCGACGGACTCACCGGGGAGATGAGTGAAGTTCTCGTACTCTCTCCGGTAAGTCGCGTACATCCGAGCCTGAACCTGAGCATTCCCAGCATGAGCATCCTTCAACTGCTCCCAAATCCTACAAGCTAAGTCCTCTGTCTGAACCCGATCGAATTCAGGCGGACACAGAGCACGAAACAAGTAGTCGACAGCCTTGTTGTTGGCTTCGAACATATCCCTCGATCCTGGAGCAAGGAAGTTCATCGGATGAACATAAGCTGTGTTCACCGTGACATCCAAAAGGATCTGACCCTTTCCGCGGAGGAACGCCGCCATCCGCCTTTGCCACATCTGGTAGTTCTTCCCATCGAAGTGCGGAGGACCCGAACCCCGTTCCTGGTACGCCATCTTTGGATCTTAGACTGGTAAGAGTCAATAAAGACCCGAACCGGCTCTGATACCAATTGAAGGACCGATTAGGCGAACCAGAGAGGGGGGGAGTGAATGGGAGCTGATAAAAATTCTTCTCGAAGGAGATGAGAACTCCAACAAGACGAACAAGGCTTCCAACTCACGTCTCCGACTCAACTACCCAAGTTGGTCAAGACCACACAGCCACTGGAGTGCTACTGGTCCTAGGAACCAACACTCAACCTTCCGAGCCAAAGCTCACCGAACCACACAGCGGAAACTTGCACGGCTTGCTGCCTGTGCTACACCGGTCAGACCGATGGCCTGCGCCGGTCAGACCGGTGACACCGGTCTGATCGGTGGACAGAGCCGGTCAGGCCGGTGGCTACAGCAGCCGCACAACAAACGTTCCAGGAAGCCTCAGTGACTCCTCTAGGCCCTGGAACAAAAACCTCCACGAAACACAACCTGTGAGGAAGAAGAACCCCTCACAAAGCCTAGCA
Organism: Cenchrus fungigraminus; assembly: GCA_036936925.1. Classification (NCBI taxonomy): domain Eukaryota; kingdom Viridiplantae; phylum Streptophyta; class Magnoliopsida; order Poales; family Poaceae; genus Cenchrus; species Cenchrus fungigraminus. The sequence continues at coordinate 123,567,852 of CM072780.1, read as the reverse complement.
AAACAACTCCAAACACGCCAAGAACTGATCAGCAGGACCACGGGACAAAACCACACGGACAAGGCTATTCCCCGAGACAAAAACCCACCAAGGGCTAGCACCGGTCAGACCGGTCAAGAGCACCGGTCAGACCGGTCGTGCCTGGGCAGCTCGGGATGAACAACGCCCGCGAGTCAACTCCTCCAAATCCAACTCCCGATCTCTCGATCCGCTCCACGGTTTTGCACAAGACTTTGGGGATAGTAGGAACACCTCATGGGTACTCCATAGCCAAGATTTGGTCCACCAAAACTTGTCAAATCAAGAGGAATCGAAGAAATCCCACCAAGAACGCCTCTAACCCTAGAGCCACGAAAACCCCAAAATCGAGCCCCTTTGCTCACGAATTTGGAAGGGGAATCAAAGGAAAAAGAACCACAAAGAGTTCATGCATACATCCCCCACCAAATCCCAAAGAGAAAGGCCTCGAAATCGCTCCAAGAAAATCGCCAAGAAAAGGCTCCGAAAATCACCAAAAAGGAGAAACGGGAAAGACACATCCAAGCCTTGAGGAACCACGCCGAATCATCTATACATACCAAAGAGGTTCATACAAGGTCTAGCTTGCCGCCCGATCATCCTTCCCTCTCACAAGATCTCACCATGAAGCTCTCAAGCTAGTCCTACGAAAATCCTAAGAAAATAGGAAGGAAAATAGGAAAACCAAATGAGCTAGGGTTCCAAGAGATGGCTGCCATCCTCTCACCACTTGGGTTATATGGAGGCAACCGAAAGACGAAAATACCCTTACTAGCTAACTAGGGATACATGCCCCTCGAGGGCGAAATTGGAAGTCTTTGTCTTCGCACCATCGGACGGATGCCCAGCGACCGCAAACTTGCTTAGCCTCGATGCAAGCCTTGCGATCCCGACGCGTGTCCTCCGCTTCGAAGATTCCGGACTGCGTCGTCGCACACCGGTCAGACCGGTGCTCCTCACCGGTCAGACCGGTCTGGAGCTGCTGCACCTCCGTCTTCGGTTCTTCGATCTTGGCTTTGTGGATCAACCAAGGAACCCAGTGATTTTCTGGTGAACCACCGGAAACCCTGCGAACTCGGTGTTGCCTCCGCCAATCACCACTCATGACTCGGCTCCCACGTAGTCCCGGCTCGACCTTGGTTTTGAGGCTCAACCAAGAAACCGTTCATGACTTCATCTTGCCGTTCTTGCCACCATGCGGCCCGCACTTGACCCCGCTGGCCACCGGGTCCCTCGAACCAAGCCTACTTGTCTTCTCCACACCTGGAGGCCTCACCGGCAACGACCTTTCATGCTTGTTCTTCACCTGCACCTGCACCAGTCAAGCCGCAACCTGCACCTGCAATACTTTGCCAAGAATCAGTCCACACCACGTTGTCAATCACTCATCACACCAGGAAGCGACCATCCACCGGTCCTCGAACCACACCTGGCTCTCAGTTCTCCGGCCTCATACCCCGGTGGTGTCAAGGAGGTACATCACTTTTGGGGATGGTGGACAAGGACAGGTTACTTCTGAAGAAATGATCAGGGTAAGTAAATTTGTGACCTTCAAGTGTGTGGCCTTGGTCAAGCCACTCGGTTCGTTTTGCTCTTTGCCCTATCATGTGTGCTTAGGGTGAGCTTTATATGCTCTTTGGCCCTAGTGCATGTGTTTAGGGGGAGCTTGTGTGTTTTGTGCTCTTTTGCTCTTTTGCCGGTGGTGTCGAGCCCTTTTGCCTCTCCTCGAGGAGCCGGTCGGTTGTGGGCTTTGTGTGCGGTTGGTTTCCTGAGTTGGCGGTGAAGCTCCTTTGAAGCATATGTATAGCTTTCCTTTTGTGCATGTTTGCATTGCATTTGTATCATGATGTGTAGGCATCTTTGTATCTTAGGTTGCATACATCTTGTATCATATGCATTTTGTAGGAAAAGCTTCTCTTATATACATTGTTCACCATGGTATGATATATATGTTCTTGTGAGCTAGTTTGGTAAGCTATGGTTAGTTTGGCTTAGCTCTTGATAATCTTGATTTATATCCATGGTTGCTAGCTATGTCTTTTGAAAAATGTCACATGTATGCTCTCTTGTGAGTAAATGCCTTTATATGATCTTTACATGTTTTAGTGGTATTTCCATGCTTAATTTGTGGTTGGATAGCTTATTTTGATCATATGGAGCCAAAGGCTCATTTGCCATCATGAATGTTTAGCCCCCATGGTTTATCTTGTGGAGGGGCATAAGTTCCTTTTTGTCACAAAGACATTTCATGTACCAATTATAAATCTGAAAATGAAATGTAAATTCCTTGGAAAATGTGCTCCCATGTCATATGTGCTTAATTTACTTGCTTTTGGGTGCTAAACCGTTGCATGTTGCTTACCAATGAGAAGTCTCATACATAGAAGTAAGCACATGGCTCGGTATGCTTTGTCATGACATGAGATGCTTGTGGGTGTTTATGGTCTTATGCTTAGAATGGTTGTCCTAGCATGACGTTTGTGTGGCTTTACCATTTTGACATGTTTTGCTCATGTTTAGGACTTTGCTCATGAGAGGGTAATTTTTTGCAAAAATGATCAATTCTATCTTAGCTTTGCCCAATGGTTGTGAAACTTGGTGATCTTGTAGTTTTTGTCCATACGAAGCTATAGAGTATCTAACTTGCTCATTTGGATGTGTGTAGCATGCTATGATGAATTTTGTCTATTTGAGAAGCTATATGTTGAAACTTTTCGCATTTTGCCTTGATTCATGCATTGTCAACAAGGGTGAGAAGTTTGGGCATGATTTGGGCACCTGGGAGCATTTGGAAGGTGTTCCAATCGGTTTGGGCAGATTTTGAAAAGTTTGGTGCAGGGTCGGTTTCTTGGGGCGGTCTAACCGCCCCCGAGGTGGTCAGATCCCAGAGGGGCGGTCTAACCGCCCTGGGCATGCGGTCTAACCGCCCTGGGTAGAGGTGCAGGAGTTTGCTCCTTGTTTGTATTCCCATGTTGCATTGCTGCATTGGTTCAGGGGGAGTGTGCTTTGGCTCAGGGGGAGCTTGCATATGTGCAGGGGGAGCTTCTTGTGTGAGTTTGTGGTTTGCGGCCTTGTGTGCCTTTGGTGGTCTTTGCTCTTTGTGTGAGCTTGTTTTGTCTCGGTCGTGTCGATCCGTTGCCCTTGCCTAAGGGGACCGAGACTTTCCTTCTTCAAGTGATCTTGCTCTTTGCCTTTCCCTTGGCTTTCGATCGCTTGTTGAAATTTCTTTTAGTCGTTTCTTTTCTTTTCCTTTTCTCTTTAGTTACCAATCATGTGTGTTGTCAATGCACTCATCAAGGGGGAGATTGAGAGCCTGTGTGGTTCAAGGACCGGTGGATGGTCGCTTCCTGGTGTGATGAGTGATTGACAACATGGTGTGGACTAACTTTTGGCTAAGTATTGCAGGTGCAGGTTGTAGGTTGACTGGTGTTGGTGCAGGTGTAGAACAAGCGCGAAAGGTCGTTGCCGGTGTGGCCTCCAGGTGTGGAGAAGGCAAGTAGGCTTGGTTCGAGGGACCCGGTGGCCGACGGGGTCAAGTGCGGGCCGCATGGTGGCAAGAACAGCAAGACGAAGTCATGGAATGTTTCTTGGTTGAGCCTCAAAACCAAGGCCGAGCCGGGACAACGTGGGAGCCGAGTCATGAGTGGTGATTGGCGGAGGCTACACCAAGTTCGCGGGGTTTGCAGTGGTTCACCAGAAAACCACTGGGTTGCTCGGTTGAGCCACAAAACCGAAGCTGAAGACTCGACGAGGAGGTGTGGCCACCCAGGCCGGTTCAACCGCCCAGGAGGGGCGTTCAGACCGCCTGGGCCGGTCCAACCGCCCAGGGGGGCGGTCTGACCGCCCGGGTCGCAGCCGCCGAGAACTTCGAAGCGGAGGACACGCGTCGGGATCGCAAGGCTTGCGTTGAGGCTAAGCAAGTTTGCGGTCGCTGGGCATCCGTCTGATGGTGCTGAACAAAAGACTTCTGAATTCACCCTTGAGGGGCATGTATCCCTAGTTATCTAGTAAGGGTAGTTTAGTCTTTTGGTTGCCCCCATATAAACACTTGAGGGGATGGATGGCAGCCAACTCTTGGAACCCTAGCTCATTTTCCTTTGTCATTTTTGTTTGTATTTTCCTCTAGTTTTTCTAGGACTGGCTTGAGAGCTTCATGTGAGATATAGAGAGAGGGATGGATGACCGGGTGGCAAGCTAGACCTTGTATGAACCTTCATGGTATGTATAGATAATTCGGCGTGGTTCCTCAAGGCCTTGTGTTGCCTCTCTCGTTTTCTCTTTTGGTTATTTTCGGAGCTCTTTCTTGTGATTTTCGTGGCGGAGTTTTGAGGGTGATTTCTTGCGGGTTTCTTGTTGGGTGTCACGTATGAGGACCTTGTGCCTCTTTGACTGGTGACTTTGCCCCAAGAACTCCCTTGAATCGACCTCGATTTGGTGGTTTTTCGAGTTGCTCGAGTTCATGACCTAGAGGGCCAAGATCCGCGATTCCCTTTGATTGAGAACGTTTCGGGTCGATTCCTTTGGTGGAGAGGTTGCCCAGGAGGTAACCCAGGTATTCCCGAAGTCTCACTGCAATCCGTGGGGTGAATCGGGAGATCGGGCGATGGGAAGTTGAGGGTTGACCCGCGGCCAAGTTTTCTAGTAGGGGCGGTCTAACCGCCATTGGGGGGCGGTCTAACCGCCCTGGACCTTCCAGGTGCAAGTTTTGGTTTTGCCGGATTTTCCTCTGTGACTTCGTTTGCCTTGATCAGAGGAGCGTTCTGGTGAAATCTTGGTTCGTTTCGGCGCAGTTTGCTAGGAGTTCTTGCCTTGAGTTCGTTGCTGGGTACAGGAGGTTAGACCACCCCTGGTAGCAGGTCTAACCGCCCCTAGGCCCCTTCGGTGAAGTTTTGGTTTTCGCCAAGATTCTCTGGTAGCTTGCTTGGCCTTGACCAGAGAATCCTGCTGGTGAAACCGTGGAGAGTTTTGGAGCTCGGAAGAGGTGTTTCGGAGGATTTCTTGGTTACCAGGTGGAGGCGGTCTAACCGCCCCCCATACCCGGTCTAACCGCCCCCTCCAGGCAGGCAGCTTCCGAGTTGTTTCCGCTGCCGTGAGTGTGTAGGAGTTATGGCTGCTGGTAGTGTTTGTTCCTAGGACCAGTAGCACTCTAGTGGCTACGTGGTTTTGGCAAACGGAAGGTTGCGTGTGGAGCGTGTGATTTTGGGTATCCGACCGAGTTCATCTTGTTAGAGAAGTTATCTCCCTCGAGAAGAATTTTTATCGACTCCCATTCACTCCCCCCCTCTCTGGTCGCCAGTTCCGGTCCTTCACACACGCTTCGGGACAATTTTAGGCACCTGGGCCAATTTTCTGGAACTGTTAAACCCGATGGTTTTCGTAAAACTCATGTTGTTGGCGTTTCGAAATGTCCAGAAGCACTGCAATCGGAGCTACAAAATTCAAATGATGGCCCTACGTTTCGGGCCGTTTTCGTGGGCTATAGCACACGGTTCGGGCCAATTTTAGGCACCTGGGCCAATTTTCTGGAACTATTAAACCTGATGGTTTTCGTAAAACTCATGTTGTTGGCGTTCCGAAATGTCCAGAAGCGCTGCAATCGGAGCTATGGAATTCAAATGACGTCCCTATGTTTTAGGTTCTTTTCGTGGGCTATAGCACACGCTTCGGGCCAATTTTAGGCACCTGGGCTAATTTTTGGGAACCGTTAAACCCGATGCTTTTCGTAAAACTCAAGTTGTTGGCATTCCAAAATGTCCAGAAGCACTGCAATCGGAGCTACGAAATTCAAATGACAGCCCTACGTTTCAGGTCGTTTTCGTGGGCTATAGCACACGCTTCGGGACAATTTTAGGCACCTGGGCCAATTTTCGGGAACCGTTAAACCCGTTGCTTTTCATAAAACTCATTTTGTTGGCGTTCCGAAATGTCCAGAAGCACTGCAATCGGAGGTACGGAATTAAAATGATGGCCCTACATTTCAGGTCGTTTTCATGGGCTGTAGCACACGCTTCGGGCCAATTTTAGGCACCACGGCCAATTTTTGGGAACCGTTAAACCCGATGCTTTTCGTAAAACTCATGTTGTTGGCGTTCCGAAATGTCCAGAAGTGCTGCAATCAGAGCTACAGAATTCAAATGATGTCCCTACGTTTCGGGTCATTTTCGTGGGCTATGGCACACGCTTCGGGCCAACTTTAGGCACCTGGGCCAATTTTCTAGAACCGCTAAAACCGATGGTTTTCGTAAAACTCATGTTGTTGGCGTTCCGAAATGTCCAGAAGCATTGCAACCGGAGCTACAAAATTCAAATGACATCCCTACATTTCAGCTCGTTTTCGTGGGCTAAAGCACACGCTTCGTGCTAATTTTAGGCACGTGGGCCAATTTTCGGGAACCGTTAAACCCGATGCTTTTCGTAAAACTCATGTTGTTGGCGTTCCGAAATGTCCAGAAGCGCTGCAATCGGAGCTACGGAATTCAAATGATGGCCCTACGTTTCGGGCCGTTTCGTGGGCTATAACACACACTTCGGGCCAATTTTACGCACCGGGGCCAATTTTTGGAAACCCCTAAACCCGATGCTTTTCGTAAAAGTCATGTTGTTGGCGTTCCGAAATGTCCAGAAGCGCTGCAATCGGAGCTACGGAATTCAAATGATGTCCCTACGTTTCAGGTCGTTTTCCTGGGCTATAGCACACGCTTCGGGCCAATTTTAGGCTCCGGGGCCAATTTTCGGGAGCCGTTAAACCTGATGCTTTTCGTATAACTCATGTTGTTGGCGTTCCGAAATGTTCAGAAGCACTGCAATCGGAGCTACGGAATTCAACTGACGGCCCAACATTTCGGGCCGTTTTCGTGGGCTATAGCACACGCTTCGGGCCAATTTTAGGCACCTGGGCCAATTTTCTGGAATCGTTAAACCCGATGGTTTTCATAAAACTCATGTTGTTGGCGTTCCGAAATGTCCAGAAGCGCTGCAATTGGAGCTACGAAATTCAAATGACGTCCCTACGTTTCGGGTCGTTTTCGTGGGCTATAGCACACGATTCGAGCCAATTTTAGGCACCTGGGCCAATTTTATGCAACCATTAAACCCGATGGTTTTCGTAAAACTCATGTTGTTGGCGTTCCGAAATGTCCAGAAGTGCTGCAATCGGAGCTACGAAATTCAAATGATGGCCCTATGTTTCGGGCCGTTTTCGTGGGCTATAGTACACGCTTCGGGCCAATTTTAGGCACCTACGCCAATTTTCTGGAACCGTTAAGCCTGATGGTTTTCATAAAACTCATGTTGTTGGCGTTCTGAAATGTCCAGAAGCGCTGCAATCGGAGCTACGAAATTCAAATGATGGCCCTACGTTTTGGGCCGTTTTCGTGGGCTATAGCACACGATTCGGGCCAATTTTAGACACCTGGGCCAATTTTCGGGAACCGTTAAACCTGATGTTTTTCGTAAAACTCATGTTGTTGGCGTTCCGTAATGTCCCGAAGCACTGCAATCGAAGCTACGGAATTCAAATGACGGCCCTACGTTTCGGGCCGTTTTCGTGGGCTATAGCACACACTTCGGGCCAATTTTAGGCACATGGGTTAATTTTCTAGAACCGTTAAACGTGATGGTTTTCGTAAACCTCAGGTTGTTAGCGTTCCGAAATGTCCAGAAGCGCTATAATCGGAGCAACGGAATTCAAATGACGTCGCTACGTTTCAGGTCGTTTTCGTGGGCTATAGCACACGCTTCGGGCCAATTTTAGGCTCCGGGGCCAATTTTCGGGAACTGTTAAACCTGATGCTTTTCGTATAACTCATGTTGTTGGCGTTCCGAAATGTCCAGAAGCACTGCAATCGGAGCTACGGAATGCAAATGACGGCCCTACATTTCGGGCCGTTTTCGTGGGCTATAGCACACGTTTCGGGCCAATTTTAGGCACCTGGGCCAATTTTCTGGAATCGTTAAACCCGATGGTTTTCATAAAACTCATGTTGTTGGCGTTCCGAAATGTCCAGAAGCGCTGCAATTGGAGCTACGAAATTCAAATGACGTCCTTACGTTTCGGGTCGTTTTCGTGGGCTATAGCACACGATTCGAGCCAATTTTAGGCACCTGGGCCAATTTTCTGCAACCATTAAACCCGATGGTTTTCGTAAAACTCATGTTGTGGGCGTTCTGAAATGTCCAGAAGCGCTGCAATCGGAGCTACGAAATTCAAATGACGGCCCTACGTTTCGGGCCGTTTTCGTGGGCTATAGCACACGCTTCGGGCCAATTTTAGGCACCTGGGCCAATTTTCGGGAACCGTTAAACCCGATGCTTTTCGTAAAACTCATGTTGTTGGCGTTCCGAAATGTCCATAAGCACTGCGATTGGAGCTACAGAATTCAAATGACGGCCCTACGTTTCGGGCCGTTTTCGTGGGCTATAGCACACGCTTCGGGCCAATTTTAGGCACCTGGGCCAATTTTCTGGAACTTTTAAACCCGATGGTTTTCCTAAAACTCATGTTGCTGGTGTTCTGAAATGTCCAAAAGCACTGCAATCGGAGCTACGGAATTCAAATGATGTCCCTACATTTCAGGTCGTTTTCGTGGGCTATAGCACACGCTTCGGGCCAATTTTAGGCACCTGGGCCAATTTTTAGGAACCGTTAAACCCAATGGTTTTCATAAAACTCATGTTGTAGGCGTTTCGAAATGTCCAGAAGCATTGCAATCGGAGCTACGGAATTCAAATGACGGCCCTACGTTTCGGGCCGGTTTCGTGGGCTATAGCACACGCATCGGGCCAATTTTAGGCACCTGGGCCAATTTTTGGCAACCTTAAACCCGATGCTTTTCGTAAAACTCACGTTGTTGGAGTTCTGAAATGTTCAGAAGCACTGCAATCGGAGCTACGGAATTCAAATGACATCCCTACGTTTGAGGTTGTTTTCTTGGGCTATAGTACACGCTTCGGGCCAATTTTCGGGAACCGTTAAACCTGATGCTTTTTGTAAAACTCATATTGTTGGAGTTCCGAAATGTCCAGAAGCGCTGCAATCGGAGCTACGGAATTCAAATGACGTCCCTACGTTTCGGGCCGTTTTCGTGGGCTATAGCACACGATTCGGGCCAATTTTAGGCACCTGGGCCAATTTTTGGGAACCGTTAAACCCGTTGCTTTTCGTAAAACTCATGTTGTTGGCGTTCCGTAATGTCCCGAAGCACTGCAATCGAAGCAACGGACTTCAAATGACGGCCCTACATTTTGGGCCGTTTTCGTGGGCTACAGCACACGCTTCGGGCCAATTTTAGGCACCTGGGTTAATTTTCTAGAACCGTTAAACGTGATGGTTTTCGTAAACCTCATGTTGCTGGCATTCCGAAATGTCCAGAAGCGCTGTAATCGGAGCAACAGAATTGAAATGACGTCCCTACGTTTTAGGTCGTTTTCGTGGGCTATAGCACACGCTTCGGGCCAATTTTAGGCACCAGGGCCAATTTTCTGCAACCATTAAACCCGATTGTTTTCGTAAAATTCATGTTGTTGGCGTTCCGAAATGTCCAGAAGCGCTGCAATCGGAGCTACGAAATTCAAATTATGGCCCTATGTTTCGGGCTGTTTTCGTGGGCTATAGCACACGCTTCGGGCCAATTTTAGGCACCTGCGCCAATTTTCGGGAACCGTTAAGCCCGATGGTTTTCATAAAACTCATGTTGTTGGCGTTCCGAAATGTCCAGAAGCGCTGCAATCGGAGCTACGAAATTCAAATGATGGCCCTACGTTTCGGGCCGTTTTCGTGGGCTATAGCACACGATTCGGGCAAATTTTAGACACCTGGGCCAATTTTCGGGAACCGTTAAACCCGATGCTTTTCGTAAAACTCATGTTGTAGGCGTTCTGAAATGTCTAGAAGCATTGCAATCGGAGCTACGGAATTCAAATGACGGCCCTACGTTTCGGGCCGGTTTCGTGGGCTATAGCACACGCTTCGGGCCAATTTTAGGCACCTGGGCCAATTTTTGGCAACCGTTAAACCCGATGCTTTTCGTAAAACTCACGTTGTTGGCGTTCTGAAATGTCCAGAAGCACTGCAATCGGAGCTACGGAATTCAAATGACATCCCTACGTTTGAGGTCGTTTTCATGGGCTATAGTACACGCTTCGGGCCAATTTTCGGGAACCGTTAAACCCGATGCATTTTGTAAAACTCATATTGTTGGCGTTCCGAAATGTCCAGAAGTGCTGCAATCGGAGCTACGGAATTCAAATGACGTCCCTACGTTTCGGACCGTTTTCGTGGGCTATAGCACACGATTCGGGCCAATTTTAGGCACCTGGGCCAATTTTCGGGACCCGTTAAACCCGATGCTTTTCGTAAAACTCATGTTGTTGGCATTTCGTAATGTCCCGAAGCACTGCAATCGAAGCAACGGACTTCAAATGACGGCCCTACGTTTCGGGCCGTTTTCGTGGGCTATAGCACACGCTTCGGGCCAATTTTAGGCACCTGGGTTAATTTTCTAGAACCGTTAAACGTGATGGTTTTCGTAAACCTCATGTTGTTGGCGTTCCGAAATGTCCAGAAGCGCTGTAATCGGAGCAACGGAATTGAAATGACGTCCCTACGTTTCAGGTCATTTTCGTGGGCTATAGCACACGCTTCGGGCCAATTTTAGGCTCCGGGGCCAATTTTCGGGAATCGTTAAACCTGATGCTTTTCGTATAACTCATGTTGTTGGCGTTCCGAAATGTCCAGAAGCACTGCAATCGGAGCTACGGAATTCAAATGACGGCCCTACATTTCGGGTCGTTTTCGTGGGCTATAGCACACGCTTCGGGCCAATTTTAGACACCTGGGCCAATTTTCTGGAATCGTTAAACCCGATGTTTTTCGTAAAACTCAAGTTGTTGGCGTTCCGAAATGTCCAGAAGCGCTGCAATTGGAGCTACGAAATTCAAATGACGTCCCTACGTTTCGGGTCGTTTTCGTGGGCTATAGCACACGATTCGAGCCAATTTTAGGCACCTGGGCCAATTTTCTGCAACCATTAAACCCGATGGTTTTCAGAAAACTCATGTTGTTGGCGTTCCGAAATGTCCAGAAGCGCTGCAATCGGAGCTACAAAATTCAAATGATGGCCCAATGTTTCGTGCTGTTTTCGTGGGCTATAGCACACGCTTCGGGCCAATTTTAGGCACCTGCGCCAATTTTCTGGAACCGTTAAGCCCGATGGTTTTATAAAACTTATGTTGTTGGCGTTCCGAAATGTCCAGAAGCGCTGCAATCGGAGCTACGAAATTCAAATGATGGCCCTACGTTTCGGGCCGTTTTCGTGGGCTATAGCACACGATTCGGGTCAATTTTAGACACCTGGGCCAATTTTCGGGAACCGTTAAACCCGATGCTTTTCGTAAAACTCATGTTGTTGGCGTTCCGTAATGTCCCGAAGCACTGCAATCGAAGCTACGGAATTCAAATGACGGCCCTACGTTTCGGGCCGTTTTCGTGGGCTATAGCACACGTTTCGGGCCAATTTTAGGCACATGGGTTAATTTTCTAGAACCGTTAAACGTGATGGTTTTTGTAAACCTCATGTTGTTGGCGTTCCGAAATGTCCAGAAGCGCTGTAATCGGAGCAACGGAATTCAAATGACGTCGCTACGTTTCAGGTCGTTTTCGTAGGCTATACCACATGCTTCGGGCCAATTTTAGGCACTTGGGACAATTTTCTGGATCTGTTAAACCCGATGGTTTTCGTAAAACTCATGTTGTTGGCGTTCCGAAATGTCTAGAAGCGCTGCAATTGGAGCTACGGAATTCAAATGACCTCCCTACGTTTCGGGTCGTTTTCGTGGGCTACAGCACACGATTCGAGCCAATTTTAGGCACCTGGGCCAATTTTCTGCAACCGTTAAACCCGATGGTTTTCGTAAAACTCATGTTGTTGGTGTTCCGAAATGTCCAGAAGTGCTGCAATCGGAGCTACGAAATTCAAATGATGGCCCTATGTTTCGGGCCGTTTTCGTGGGCTATAGCACACCCTTCGGGCCAATTTTAGGCACCTGGGCCAATTTTCAGGAACTGTTAAGCCCGATGCTTTTCGTAAAACTCATGTTGTAGGCGTTCTGAAATGTCCATAAGCACTGCGATTGGAGCTACGAAATTCAAATGACATCCCTTTCAGGTCGTTTTCATGGGCTATAGTACACGCTTCGAGGCAATTTTAGGCACCTGAGCCAATTTTCGGGAACCGCTAAACCCGATACTTTTTGTAAAACTCATATTATTGGCGTTCCGAAATGTCCAGAAGCGCTGTAATCGGAGCTACGGAATTCAAATGACGTCCCTACATTTCGGGCCGTTTTCGTGGGCTATAGCACATGATTCGGGCCAATTTTAGGCACCTGGGCCAATTTTCGGGAACCGTTAAACCCGATGCTTTTCGTAAAACTCATGTTGTTAGCGTTCCGAAATGTCCAGAAGTGCTGTAATCGGAGCAACGGAATTGAAATGACGTCCCTACGTTTCAGGTCGTTTTCGTGGGCTATAGCACTCGCTTCGGGCCAATTTTAGGCTCCGGGGCCAATTTTCGGGAACCGTTAAACTTGATGCTTTTCATATAACTCATGTTGTTGGCGTTCTGAAATGTCCAGAAGCACTGCAATCGGAGCTACGAAATTCAAATGACGGCATACATTTCGGGCCGTTTTCGTGGGCTATAGCACACGCTTCGGGCCAATTTTAGGCACCTGGGCCAATTTTCTGGATCCGTTAAACCCGATGGTTTTCGTAAAACTCATGTTGTTGGCGTTCCGAAATGTCCAAAAGCGTTGCAATTGGAGCTACGGAATTCAAATGACGTCCCTACGTTTCGGGTCGTTTTCGTGGGCTATAGCACACGATTCGGGCCAATTTTAGGCACCTGGGCCAATTTTCTGCAACCGTTAAACCCAATGGTTTTCGTAAAACTCATATTGTTGGCATTCCGAAATGTCCAGAAGCGCTGCAATCGGAGCTACGAAATTCAAATGATGGCCCTATGTTTCGGGCCGTTTTCGTGGGCTATAGCACACGCTTCGGGCCAATTATAGGCACCTGGGCCAATTTTCTGGAACCGTTAAGCCCAATGGTTTTCATAAAACACATGTTGTTGGCGTTCTGAAATGTCCAGAAGCACTGCAATCGGAGCTACGGAATTCAAATGACATCCCTACGTTTCAGGTTGTTTTCATGGGCTATAGTACACGCTTCGGGCCAATTTTAGGCACCTGGGCCAATTTTCGGGAACCGCTAAACCCGATGCTTTTTGTAAAACTCATATTATTGGCGTTCCGAAATGTCCAGAAGCGCTATAATCGGAGCTACGGAATTCAAATGACGTCCCTACATTTTGGGCCGTTTTCGTGGGCTATAGCACATGATTCGGGCCAATTTTAGGCACCTGGGCCAATTTTCGGGAACCGTTAAACCTGATGCTTTTCGTAAAACTCATGTTGTTGGCGTTCCGTAATGTCCCGAAGCACTGCAATCGAAGCTACGGAATTCAAATGACGGCCCTACGTTTCGGGCTGTTTTCGTGGGCTATAGCACACACTTCGGGCCAATTTTAGGCACCTGGGCCAATTTTCTGGAACCATTAAACCCGATGGTTTTTGTAAAACGCATGTTGTTGGCGTTCCGAAATGTCCAGAAGCACTGCAATCGGAGCTACGGAATTCAAATGACGGCCCTGCATTTCGGGCCGTTTTCGTGGGCTATAGCACACGCTTCGGTCCAATTTTAGGCACCAGGGCCAATTTTCAGGAACCGTTAAACCCAATGGTTTTCGTAAAACTCATATTGTAGGCGTTCCGAAATGTCCAGAAGCATTGCAATCAGAGCTACGGAATTCAAATGACGGCCCTACGTTTCGGGCCGGTTTCGTGGGCTATAGCACAAGCTTCGGGCCAATTTTAGGCACCTGGGCCAATTTTTGGCAACCGTTAAACCCGATGCTTTTTGTAAAACTCACGTTGTTGGCGTTCTGAAATGTCCAGAAGCACTGCAATCGGAGCTACGGAATTCAAATGACATCCCTACGTTTGAGGTCGTTTTCATGGGCTATAGTACACGCTTCGGGCCAATTTTAGGGAACCGTTAAACCCGATGCTTTTTGTAAAACTCATATTGTTGGCGTTCTGTAATGTCCAGAAGCACTGCAATCGGAGCTACGGAATTCAAATGACGGCCCTACGTTTCGGGCCGTTTTCGTGGGCTATAGCACACGTTTCGGGCCAATTTTAGGCACCTAGGTTAATTTTCTGGAACCGTTAAACGTGATGGTTTTCGTAAACCTCATGTTGTTGGCGTTCCGAAATGTCCAGAAGCGCTGTAATCGGAGCAACGGAATTCAAATGACGTCCCTACGTTTCAGGTCGTTTTCGTGGGGGACATAGCACACGCTTCAGGCCAATTTTAGGCTCCGGGGCCAATTTTCGGGAATCGTTAAACCCGATGCTTTTCGTAAAACTAATGTTGTTGGCGTTCTGAAATGTCCAGAAGCGCTGCAATCGGAGCCACGAAATTCAAATGATGGCCCTACGTTTCGGGCCGTTTTCGTGGGCTATAACACACACTTTCGGGCCAATTTTAGGCACCTGGGCCAATTTTCTGGAACCATTAAACCCGATGGTTTTCGTAAAACTCATGTTGTTGGCGTTCCGAAATGTCCAGAAGCGCTACAATCAGAGCCACGGAATTCAAATGATGGCCCTACGTTTCGGGCCGTTTTCGTGGGCTATAGCACACGCTTCGGGCCAATTTTAGGCACCTGGGCCAATTTTCTGGAACCGTTAAACCCGATGGTTTTCGTAAAACTCATGTTGTTGGCGTTCCGAAATGTCCAGAAGCATTGCAATCGGAGCTACGAAATTCAAATGACGTCTCTACGTTTCGGGTCATTTTCGTGGGCTATAGCACACGCTTCGGGCCAATTTTAGGCACCGAGGCCAATTTTCGGGAACTGTTAAACCCGATGGTTTTCGTAAAGCTCATGTTGTTGGCGTTCCGAAATGTCCAGAAGCGCTGCAATCGGAGCTACGGAATTCAAATGGCATCCCTACATTTCACGTCGTTTTCGTGGGCTATAGCACACGCTTCGGGCTAATTTTAGGCACCGGGGCCAATTTTTGGGAACCGTTAAACCCGATGCTTTTCGTAAATGTCATGTTGTTGGCGTTCCGAAATGTCCAGAAGCGCTGCAATCGGAGCTACGGAATTCAAATGGCATCCCTACATTTCAGGTCATTTTCATGGGCTATAGCACACGCTTCGGGCCAATTTTATGCACCGGGGCCAATTTTCGGGAACCTCTAAACCCGATGCGTTTCGTAAAAGTCATGTTGTTGGCGTTCCGAAATGTCCAGAAGCGCTGCAATCGGAGCTACGGAATTCAAATGACGTCCCCACATTTCAGGTCGTTTTCGTGGGCTATAGCACACACTTCGGGCCAATTTTAGGCACCGGGGCCAATTTTCTGGAACCGTTAAACCTGATGGTTTTCGTAAAACTCATGTTGTTGGCGTTCCGAAATGTCCAGAAACGCTGCAATCGGAGCTACGGAATTCAAATGATGGTCGTACATTTCAGACCATTTTCGTGGGCTATAGCACTCGCTTCGGGCCAATTTTAGGCACCTAGGCCAATTTTCTGGACCCGTTAAACCCGATGGTTTTCATAAAATTCATGTTGTTGGCATTCTGAGATGTCCAGAAGCGCTGCAATCGGAGCTACGGAATTCAAATGATGTCCCTACGTTTTGGGTCATATTCGTGGGCTATAGCACACATTTCGGGCCAATACTAGGCACCTGGCCAATTTTCTGGGAACGCTAAACCCGATGGTTTTCGTAAAACTCATGTTGTTTGGCGTTCCGAAATGTCCAGAAGTGCTGCAATCGGAGCTACGTAATTCAAATGACGTCCCTACGTTTCAGGTCGTTTTCGTGGGCTATAGCACACGCTTCGGGCCAATTTTAGGCACCTGGGCCAATTTTCGGGAACCGTTAAGCCCGATGCTTTTCGTAAAACTCATGTTGTTGGCGTTCCGAAATGTCTAGAAGCGCTGCAATCGGAGCTACGAAATTCAAATGATGGCCCTACGTTTCGGGCTGTTTTCGTGGGCTATAGCACACTGAGAGCCTGTGTGGTTCAAGGACTGGTGGATGGTCGCTTCCTGGTGTGATGAGTGATTGACAACGTGGTGTGGACTGACTCTTGGCTAACCGCCCCCCATACCCGGTCTAACCGCCCCCTCCAGGCAGGCAGCTTCCGAGTTGTTTCCGCTGCCGTGTGTGTGTAGGAGTTGTGGCTGCTGGTAGTGTTTGTTCCTAGGACCAGTAGCACTCCAGTGGCTACGTGGTTTTGGCAAACGGAAGGTTGCGTGCGGAGCGTGTGATTTTGGGTATTCGACCGGGTTCATCTTGTTGGAGAAGTTACTCCCTCGAGAAGAATTTTTATCGGCTCCTATTCACTCCCCCCCCCCTCTCTGGTCGCTAGTTCCGGTCCTTCAAGTGGTATCAGAGCCGGTTAGAGATCTTCGGATTCTAACCAGTCTAAGATCCAAGGATGGCGTACCAGGAACGGGGTTCGGGTCCTCCGCACTTCGATGGCAAAAACTACCAGATGTGGCAGAGACGGATGGCTGCGTTTCTCCGCGGCAAGGGACAGATCCTTTGGGACGTTACGGTGAACACAACTTATGTTCATCCCATTAACTTCCTTGCTCCGGGATCGAGGGACATGTTCGACGCCAACAACAAGGCGGTCGACTACTTGTTTCGTGCTCTGTGTCAGTCCGAATTCGATCGGGTTCAGACAGAGGACTTAGCTTGTAGGATTTGGGAGCAGTTGAAGGATGCTCATACTGGGAATGCTCAGGTTCAGGTTCGGATGTACGCGACTTACCAGAGAGAGTACGAGAACTTCACTCATCTCCCTGGCGAGTCCGTCGATGCCCTTTTCCAGCGGTTTACGGTTGTGGTGAACAACATGAGAGCCAATGTGGCCGTGCTCCCATACGATGATCATGATAGAGCCGTGAAGCTCTTGCGCTCGTTGGATCGGACCATATGGGACAGAAAGGTCGAGGCTATTCTTGAGTCCGATAAGTATGACACCCTGAACGTGAACGAGCTGTTCTCGAAGCTCAAGTCGGCTGAGTTGGACCGTGGTATGACAGCTAAGATCGAGAGCCCGACTGACTCTCATAGTCTTGCTCTCGTCGGTGGCTCAGGTGCTAAGACTAACGCTAACCCATCCTCCAGGATGTACTCTTTGTCCTCTTGATGTCTTTTCCAGACGAGGAGTTTGACGTACTTGGAGAGGACGAGCTGGCGTTGTTGACACGGAGATTCGAGAGAATGCACGAGAACCGAGTGAACTCAAGAAGGAACTCAAGGACGTGCTTCAAGTGTGGCAAGACCAGACACTTTTTCGCCGAGTGTCCGAAGGTGAACAACCATGACAAGCACAAGTCCAAGGACAAGGAAAGAAGGTCCAAGAAGAAGGAGCATGAACATAGGAGGAAGACACGGACCCGAGAGAAGATCAAGAGATCGAGCGGCGTCGACTCCGGCTCTGAGGACGCGTCATCAAGCTCGAGTGAAGAAGAAGAAGAGGACGGCAAGAGGAAGGACAAGAAGAAGAAGAAGAAGGACTTTGGCAAGTACTTCAACAGCCTTTGTTGTACCGCAAGCAAGACTTCGAGAAGCTACAACAACAAGGATGGACTTTGCGGCATGGCGCGCAGCTCCGACAGCAAGAGAAGTCAGAAGAACACCTCGGACTCAGATTCCGAGGATGAGGTATGTGATGAACTCTCATCCTTGCGCAAAGAGAATGAGGAGTTGGTTGACTTGCTTGATAACCGCGATCACATGCTTAGAGAGGCCAAGAAGCTTAGGAAAGAGCTTAGGGCTTTGCTTGAAGATGCTAGGAATAGAGTGGCTGAGCTAGAAACACCGGTTCTCGATGCCAAGCTTGAGATAGATTCGCTTAAGGCTAGTCCTATTGTTTCTGATGAGGTTGATTGTGGTGATTGCTCTGTTTTCCTAGCCAATTTAACTGCTCTTAAGGAAAAGCATGCCTCCAAGTGTGAGGAACTAGATGTGCTTAGGGTTGAGTTGGCTGAGCTGCAGTCTAGACTCACTTTGCTTGGTGCTTGCACTTCTTGCCCTGGTTTGCATGAAAAACTTGCTGAGCTTCGTTCTCGCATTGTTTCGCTTGAGGCTGATTTGAAAGTTCCTATTCCTACTTCTTGCTCTACTTGTGAATTGCATGATGTGAAGAATTTGGAACTTGCACAATGTGTTGATCACTTGCAGGATGAGAATGATAAGTTGCGTGAGGTGTTGAGTTGGTTGTCCAGTCAGGAACCTCAGCTTGGTACGATGATAGCCAGTTTTAAGCGCTTTGATGGTTGGGCTTTGGGATCTGATAAGTTTCGTGAGTGCAGTGGTGAGAGAGAAGGGAAATTTGGGAATATTCCAGTTCCACCACAACCTACACCCAAAGACAAGTTTGCACCCAAGCCAAACCAGTTGCTTAAACCGAGAGAGAAACCAAGTGAGAAGCCAAGTGAAAAGCCTAGTGAGAAACCAAGTGGGAAGCCTAGTGAGAAGCTTTGTGAAGAGCCTCATCACAAGCCTAAGCCAAAACCAATCTGTTTCCATTGTGAGTTTTGTGGGAAGGATGGTCATAAGAGAGAGTTTTGCTATAAGAGAAAGAGAGAGGTGAGAATGGCTAAGGAGTGGGCGAACAAGGATAGGTACCACCCTTCTCATGGTGTGCCTGAGCCTCGTATGCCACTACCTAAGGGAAAGGGCTTTGTGAGAAACATTCCGGCATGGGGAGATGTGAGTTCCCGCAGCCGAGGTGGGTTTCTGGAGAGGGCGGTCAGACCGGCCAGGCATGGCGGTCAGACCGACCCTGCCCAAGGGGGGGGGGCGGTCAGACCGGCCTGGCTAGGCGGTCAGACCTGCCCTCCCCAGTTTTCTGGACAGTTCAGTTTTCGAGGTCGTGGTGCTGGTGGTTTCAGTTCCTTTGGTCATGGTGCAGATGGTAGGCGCTTTGAGTCTAGTGGTGTTGTGTTTGCTGGACGGTCTCCACCTCGTGATCAATACGAGTTTGGGAGAGGTCGCAGCTTTGAGTCTTAGAGGAGCTACGGACCACTCTTTCCCTTTCGTGGTGCTCGTACTCCTCCAGCGAGACAGGAGTGGTTTTCCCATGGTAGTTCCAGGTTTGATAGGCTTGATAGGATGGATCGCAGTTTTGATAGGCGCGGTAGGATATGTTGCTAACCCCACTTTGGAGGAGATGGCTCGGCACTGGTTTGACACTTTTGGTACTAACCCCAGTGTTGAGCCATTTGCTCACTCTCGCTCTTGGTTTTGAGTTGCAGGTAGGAGGCTCGGAGAACATTTGGTTGATATCGGGGGTGGTTCTCCGGCCTCATACCCCGGTGGTGTCAAGGAGGTACATCACTTTTGGGGATGGTGGACAAGGACAGGTTACTTCTGAAGAAATGATCAAGGTAAGTAAATTTGTGACCTTCAAGTGTGTGGCCTTGGTCAAGCCACTCGGTTCGTTTTGCTCTTTGCCCTATCATGTGTGCTTAGGGTGAGCTTTATATGCTCTTTGGCCCTAGTGCATGTGTTTAGGGGGAGCTTGTGTGTTTTGTGCTCTTTTGCTCTTTTGCCGGTGGTGTCGAGCCCTTTTGCCTCTCCTCGAGGAGCCGGTCGGTTGTGGGCTTTGTGTGCGGTTGGTTTCCTGAGTTGGCGGTGAAGCTCCTTTGAAGCATATGTATAGCTTTCCTTTTGTGCATGTTTGCATTGCATTTGTATCATGATGTGTAGGCATCTTTGTATCTTAGGTTGCATACATCTTGTATCATATGCATTTTGTAGGAAAAGCTTCTCTTATATACAATGTTCACCATGGTATGATATATATGTTCTTGTGAGCTAGTTTGGTAAGCTATGGTTAGTTTGGCTTAGCTCTTGATAATCTTGATTTATATCCATGGTTGCTAGCTATGTCTTTTGAAAAATGTCACATGTATGCTCTCTTGTGAGTAAATGCCTTTATATGATCTTGACATGTTTTAGTGGTATTTCCATGCTTAATTTGTGGTTGGATAGCTTATTTTGATCATATGGAGCCAAAGGCTCATTTGCCATCATGAATGTTTAGCCCCCATGCTTTATCTTGTGGAGGGGCATAAGTTCCTTTTTGTCGCAAAGACATTTCATGTACCAATTATAAATCAGAAAATGAAATGTAAATTCCTTGGAAAATGTGCTCCCATGTCATATGTGCTTAATTTACTTGCTTTTGGGTGCTAAACCGTTGCATGTTGCTTACCAATGAGAAGTCTCATACATAGAAGTAAGCACATGGCTCGGTATGCTTTGACATGACATGAGATGCTTGTGGGTGTTTATGATGGTCTTATGCTTAGAATGGTTGTCCTAGCATGACGTTTGTGTGGCTTTACCATTTTGACATGTTTTGCTCATGTTTAGGACTTTGCTCATGAGAGGGTAATTTTTTGCAAAAATGATCAATTCTATCTTAGCTTTGCCCAATGGTTGTGAAACTTGGTGATCCTGTAGTTTTTGTCCATACGAAGCTATAGAGTATCTAACTTGCTCATTTGGATGTGTGTAGCATGCTATGATGAATTTTGTCTATTTGAGAAGCTATATGTTGAAACTTTTCGCATTTTGCCTTGATTCATGCATTGTCAACAAGGGGGAGAAGTTTGGGCATGATTTGGGCACCTGGGAGCATTTGGAAGGTGTTCCAAGTGGTTCGGGCAGATTTTGAAAAGTTTGGTGCAGGGCCGGTTTCTTGGGGCGGTCTAACCGCCCCCGAGGCGGTCAGATCCCAGAGGGGCGGTCTAACCGCCCTGGGCATGCGGTCTAACCGCCCTGGGTAGAGGTGCAGGAGTTTGCTCCTTGTTTGTATTCCCATGTTGCATTGCTGCATTGGTTCAGGGGGAGTGTGCTTTGGCTCAGGGGGAGCTTGCATATGTGCAGGGGGAGCTTCTTGTGTGAGTTTGTGGTTTGCGGCCTTGTGTGCCTTTGGTGGTCTTTGCTCTTTGTGTGAGCTTGTTTTGTCTCGGTCGTGTCGATCCGTTGCCCTTGCCTAAGGGGACCGAGACTTTCCTTCTTCAAGTGATCTTGCTCTTTGCCTTTCCCTTGGCTTTCGATCGCTTGTTGAAATTTCTTTTAGTCGTTTCTTTTCTTTTCCTTTTCTCTTTAGTTACCAATCATGTGTGTTGTCAATGCACTCATCAAGGGGGAGATTGAGAGCCTGTGTGGTTCAAGGACCGGTGGATGGTCGCTTCCTGGTGTGATGAGTGATTGACAACATGGTGTGGACTGACTCTTGGCTAAGTATTGCAGGTGCAGGTTGCAGGTTGACTGGTGTTGGTGCAGGTGTAGAACAAGCGCGAAAGGTCGTTGCCGGTGAGGCCTCCAGGTGTGGAGAAGACAAGTAGGCTTGGTTTGAGGGACCCGGTGGCCGACGGGGTCAAGTGCGGGCCGCATGGTGGCAAGAATAGCAAAACGAAGTCATGGACGGTTTCTTGGTTGAGCCTCAAAACCAAGGCCGAGCCGGGACAACGTGGGAGCCGAGTCATGAGTGGTGATTGGCGGAGGCTACACCAAGTTCGCGGGGTTTGCAGTGGTTCACCAGAAAACCACTGGGTTACTCGGTTGAGCCACAAAACCGAGGCCGAAGACTCGACGAGGAGGTGTGGCCACCCAGGCCGGTTCAACCGCCCAGGAGGGGCGTTCAGACCGCCAGGGCCGGTCCAACCGCCTAGGGGGGCGGTCTGACCGCCCGGGTCGCAGCCGCCGAGAACTTCGAAGCAGAGGACACGCGTCGGGATCGCAAGGCTTGCGTTGAGGCTAAGCAAGTTTGCGGTCGCTAAGCATCCGTCCGATGGTGCTGAACAAAAGACTTCTGAATTCGCCCTTGAGGGGCATGTATCCCTAGTTATCTAGTAAGGGTAGTTTAGTCTTTTGGTTGCCCCCATATAAACACTTGAGGGGATGGATGGCAGCCAACTCTTGGAACCCTAGCTCATTTTCCTTTGTCATTTTTGTTTGTATTTTCCTCTAGTTTTTCTAGGACTGGCTTGAGAGCTTCATGTGAGATATAGAGAGAGGGATGGATGACCGGGTGGCAAGCTAGACCTTGTATGAACCTTCATGGTATGTATAGATGATTCGGCGTGGTTCCTCAAGGCCTTGTGTTGCCTCTCTCGTTTTCTCTTTTGGTGATTTTCGGAGCTCTTTCTTGTGATTTTCGTGGCGGAGTTTTGCGGGCGATTTCTTGCAGGTTTCTTGTTGGGTGTCACGTATGAGGACCTTGTGCCTCTTTGACTGCTGACTTTGCCCCAAGAACTCCCTTGAATCGACCTCGATTTGGTGGTTTTTCGAGTTGCTCGAGTTCATGACCTAGAGGGCCAAGATCCGCGATTCCCTTTGATTGAGAACGTTTCGGGTCGATTCCTTTGGTGGAGAGGTTGCCCAGGAGGTAACCCAGGTATTCCCGAAGTCTCACTGCAATCCGTGGGGTGAATCGGGAGATCGGGCGATGGGAAGTTGAGGGTTGACCCGCGGCCAAGTTTTCTGGGAGGGGCGGTCTAACCGCCATAGGGGGGCGGTCTAACCGCCCTGGACCTTCCAGGTCCAAGTTTTGGTTTTGCCAGATTTTCCTCTGTGACTTCGTTCGCCTTGATCAGAGGAGCGTTCTGGTGAAATCTTGGTTCGTTTCGGCGCAGTTTGCTAGGAGTTCTTGCCTTGAGTTCGTTGCTGGGTACAGGAGGTTAGACCACCCCTGGTAGCAGGTCTAACCGCCCCTAGGCCCCTTCGGTGAAGTTTTGGTTTTCGCCAAGATTCTCTGGTAGCTTGCTTGGCCTTGACCAGAGAATCCTGCTGGTGAAACCGTGGAGAGTTTTGGAGCTCGAAAGAGGTGTTTCAGAGGATTTCTTGGTTACCAGGTGGAGGCGGTCTAACCGCCCCCCATACCCGATCTAACCGCCCCCTCTAGGCAGGCAGCTTCCGAGTTGTTTCCGCTGCCGTGAGTGTGTAGGAGTTATGGCTGCTGGTAGTGTTTGTTCCTAGGACCAGTAGCACTCTAGTGGCTACGTGGTTTTGGCAAACGGAAGGTTGCGTGCGGAGCGTGTGATTTTGGGTATCCGACCGAGTTCATCTTGTTGAAGTTATCTCCCTCGAGAAGAATTTTTATCGACTCCCATTCACTCCCCCCCTCTCTGGTCGCCAGTTCCGGTCCTTCACACACGCTTCGGGACAATTTTAGGCACCTGGGCCAATTTTCTGGAACCGTTAAACCCGATGGTTTTCGTAAAACTCATGTTGTTGGCGTTCCGAAATGTCCAGAAGCACTGCAATCGGAGCTACAGAATTCAAATGATGGCCCTACATTTCGGGCCGTTTTCGTGGGCTATAGCACACGCTTCGGGCCAATTTTAGGCACCTGGGCCAATTTTCTGGAACTGTTAAACCTGATGGTTTTCGTAAAACTCATGTTGTTGGCGTTCCGAAATGTCCAGAAGCACTGCAATCGGAGCTATGGAATTCAAATGACGTCCCTACATTTCAGGTTCTTTTCGTGGGCTATAGCACACGCTTCGGGCCAATTTTAGCCACCTGGGCTAATTTTCGGGAACCGTTAAACCCGATGCTTTTCGTAAAACTCATGTTGTTGGTGTTCCAAAATGTCCAGAAGCACTGCAATCAGAGCTACAAAATTCAAATGACAGCCGTACGTTTCAGGTCGTTTTCGTGGGCTATAGCACACGCTTCGGGACAATTTTAGGCACCTGGGCCAATTTTCGGGAACCGTTAAACCTGTTGCTTTTCATAAAACTCATGTTGTTGGTGTTCCGAAATGTCCAGAAGCACTGCAATCGGAGGTACGGAATTCAAATGACGGCCCTACATTCCAGGTCGTTTTCATGGGCTGTAGCACACGCTTCGGGCCAATTTTAGGCACCACGGCCAATTTTTGGGAACCGTTAAACCCGATGCTTTTCGTAAAACTCATGTTGTTGGCGTTCCGAAATGTCCAGAAGTGCTGCAATCAGAGCTACAGAATTCAAATGACGTACCTACGTTTCGGGTCATTTTCGTGGGCTATGGCACACGCTTCGGGCCAACTTTAGGCACCTGGGCCAATTTTCTAGAACCGCTAAACCCGATGGTTTTCGTAAAACTCATGTTGTTGGCGTTCCGAAATGTCCAGAAGCATTACAATCGGAGCTACAAAATTCAAATGACATCCCTACATTTCAGCTCGTTTTCGTGGGCTAAAGCACACGTTTCGTGCTAATTTTAGGCACGTGGGCCAATTTTCGGGAACCGTTAAACCCGATGCTTTTCGTAAAACTCATGTTGTTGGCGTTCCGAAATGTCCAGAAGCGCTGCAATCGGAGCTACGGAATTCAAATGATGGCCCTACGTTTCGGGCCGTTTCGTGGGCTATAACACACACTTCGGGCCAATTTTACGCACCGGGGCCAATTTTTGGAAACCCCTAAACCCGATGCTTTTCGTAAAAGTCATGTTGTTGGCATTCCGAAATGTCCAGAAGCGCTGCAATCGGAGCTACGGAATTCAAATGATCTCCCTACGTTTCAGGTCGTTTTCGTGGGCTATAGCACACGCTTCGGGCCAATTTTAGGCACCTTGGCCAATTTTCGGGAACCGTTAAACCCGATGCTTTTCGTAAAACTCATGTTGTTGGCGTTCCGAAATGTCCAGAACCACTGCAATCGGAGCTACGGAATTAAAATGACGGTCCTACGTTTCGGGCCGTTTTCGTGGGCTATAGCAGACGCTACGGGCCAATTTTAGGCACCTGGGCCAATTTTCTGGAAACGTTAAACCCGATGGTTTTCGTAAAACTCATGTTGTCTGGCGTTCCGAAATGTCGAGCACTGCAATCGGAGCTACAGAATTCAAATGACGTCCCTACGTTTCAGGTCGTTTTCGTGGGCTATAGCACACGCTTCGGGCCAATTTTAGGCACCGGGTCCAATTTTCGGGAACCGTTAAACCTGATGCTTTTCGTAAAACTCATGTTGTTGGCGTTCCGAAATGTCCAGAACCACTGCAATCGGAGCTACAGAATTGAAATGACGGTCCTACGTTTCGGGCCGTTTTCCTGGGCTATAGCAGACGCTACGGGCTAATTTTAGGCACCTGGACCAATTTTCTGGAACCGTTAACCCGATGGTTTTCATAAAACTCATGTTGTTGGCGTTCCGAAATGTCCAGGAGAGCTGCAATCGGAGCTACGAAATTCAAATGGCATCCCTACATTTCAGGTCGTTTTCGTGGGCTATAGCACACGCTTCGGGCCAATTTTAGGCACCGGGGCCAATTTTCGGGAACCGTTAAACCCGATGCTTTTCGTAAAAGATATGTTGTTGGCGTTCCAAAATGTCTAGAAGCGCTGCAATAGGAGCTACGGAATTCAAATGACGTCCGTACGTTTCAGGTCGTTTTCGTGGGCTATAGCACATGATTCGGTCCAATTTTAGGCACCGAGGCCAATTTTCTGGAACCGTTAAATCCGATGGTTTTCGTAAAACTCATGTTGTTGGCGTTCCGAAATGTCCAGAAGTGCTGCAATCGTAGCTAAGGAATTCAAATGACGTCCCTACGTTTCAGTTCATTTTCGTGGGCTTCACGTTTCGGGCCAATATTAGGCACCTGGCCAATTTTCTGGAAACGTTAAACCCGATGGTTTTCGTAAAACTCATGTTGTCTGGCGTTCCGAAATGTCCAGCACTGCAATCAGAGCTACGGAATTCAAATGACGTCCCTACGTTTCAGGTCGTTTTCGTGGGCTATAGCACACGCTTCGGGCCAATTTTAGGCACCAGGGCCAATTTTCTGGAACCGTTAAACCCGATGGTTTTCGTAAAACTCATGTTGTTGGCGTTCCGAAATGTCCAGAAGCACTGCAATCGGAGCTACAGAATTCAAATGACGGTCCTACGTTTCGGGCTGTTTTCGTGGGCTATAGCACACGCTACGGGCCAATTTTAGGCACCTGGGCCAATTTTCTGGAACCATTAAATCCGATGGTTTTCGTAAAACTCATGTTGTTGGCGTTCCGAAATGTCCAGAAGCGCTGCAATCGGAGCTACAGAATTCAAATGACGTCCCTACATTTCGGGTCATTTTCGTGGGCTATAGCACACGTTTCGGGCCAATACTAGGCACCTGGCCAATTTTCTGGAAACGTTAAACCTGATGGTTTTCGTAAAACTCATGTTGTTTTGCGTTCCGAAATGTCCAGCACTGCAATCGGAGCTACGGAATTCAAATGACGTCCCTACGTTTCAGGTCGTTTTCGTGGGCTATAGCACACGCTTCGGGCCAATTTTAGGCACCTAGGCCAATTTTCGGGAACCGTTAAGCCCGATGCTTTTCGTAAAACTCATGCTGTTGGTGTTCTGAAATGTCCAGAAGCGCTGCAATCGGAGCTACAGAATTCAAATGATGGCCCTACGTTTCGGGCCGTTTCGTGGGCTATAACACACGCTTCGGGCCAATTTTAGGCACCTGGGCCAATTTTCTGGAACCGTTAAACCCGATGGTTTTCGTAAAACTCATGTTGTTGGCGTTCCGAAATGTCCAGAAGCACTGCAATCGGAGCTACGAAATTCAAATGACGTCCCTACGTTTCGGGTCGTTTTCGTGGGCTATAGCACACGCTTCGTGCCAATTTTAGGCACCTGGGCCCATTTTCTGGAACCGTTAAACCTGATGGTTTTCATAAAACTCATGTTGTTGGCGTTTCGAAATGTCCAGAAGCGCTGCAATCGGAGCTACGTAATTCAAATGATGGCCCTACGTTTCGGGCCGTTTTCTTGGGCTATAGCACACGCTTCGGGCCAATTTTAGGCACCTGGGTCAATTTTCTGGAACCGTTAAACTCGATTGTTTTCGTAAAACTCATGTTGTTGGCGTTCCGAAATGTCCAGAAGCACTGCAATCGGAGCTACGGAATTCAAATGACGGTCCTACGTTTATGGCCGTTTTCGTGGGCTATAGCAGACGCTACGGGCCAATTTTAGGCACTTGGGCCAATTATCTGGAACCGTTAAACCCGATGGTTTTCATAAAACTCATGTTGTTGGCGTTCCGAAATGTCCAGGAGCGCTGCAATCAGATCTACGGAATTCAAATGGCATCCCTACATTTCATGTCGTTTTCGTGGGCTATAGAACACGCTTCGGGCCAATTTTAGGCACTGGGGCCAATTTTCGGGAACCGTTAAACCCGATGCTTTTCGTAAAAGACATGTTGTTGGCGTTCCGAAATGTCAAGAAGCGCTGCAATCGGAGCTACGGAATTCAAATGACGTCCCTACGTTTGAGGTTGTTTTCGTGGGTTGTAGCACACGCTTCGGGCCAATTTTAGGCACCGGGGCAAATTTTCTGGAACCGTTGAACCCGATGGTTTTCGTAAAACTCATATTGTTGGCGTTCCGAAATATCCAGTAGCGCTGCAATCGGAGCTACGGAATTCAAATGATGACCCTACATTTCGGGCCGTTTTCGTGGGCTGCACACGCTTCGGGCCAATTTTAGGCACGTGGGCCAATTTTCGGGAACCGTTAAACCTGATGCTTTTCGTAAAACTCATGTTGTTGGCGTTCCGAAATGTCCAGAAGCAATGCAATCGGATCTACGGAATTCAAATGACGGTCCTACGTTTCGGGCCGTTTTCGTGTGCTATAGCAGACGCTACGCGCCAATTTTAGACACCTGGGCCAATTTTCTGGAACCGTTAAACCTGGTAGTTTTCATAAAACTCATGTTGTTGGCGTTCTGAAATGTCCAGGAGCGCTGCAATCGGAGCTATGGAATTCAAATGGCATCCCTACATTTCAGGTCGTTTTCGTGGGCTATAGCACACGCTTCGGGCCAATTTTAGGCACCGGGGCCAATTTTCGGGAACCGTTAAACCTGATGCTTTTTGTAAAAGACATGTTGTTGGCGTTCTGAAATGTCCTGAAGTGCTGTAATCGGAGCTACGTAATTCAAATGACGTCCCTACGTTTCAAGTCATTTTCGTGGGCTATAGCACACGCTTCGGGCCAATTTTAGGAACCGGGGCCAATTTTCTGGAACCGTTAAACCCGGTGGTTTTCGTAAAACTCATGTTGTTGGCGTTCTGAAATGTCCAGAAGCGCTGCAATCGAAGCTACAGAATTCAAATGACGTCCCTACATTTCGGGTCATTTTCGTGGGCTATAGCACACGTTTCGGGCCAATATTAGGCACCTGGCAAATTTTCTGGAAACGTTAAACCCGATGGTTTTCGTAAAACTCATGTTGTTTGGCGTTCCGAAATGTCCAGCACTGCAATCGGAGCTACGGAATTCAAATGACGTCCCTACATTTCAGGTCGTTTTCGTGGGCTATAGCACACGCTTCGGGCCAATTTTAGGCACCTGGGCCAATTTTCGGGAACCGTTAAGCTCGATGGTTTTCGTAAAACTCATGTTGTTGGCGTTCTGAAATGTCCAGAAGCGGTGCAATCGGAGCTACGGAATTCAAATGATGGCCCTACGTTTCGGGCCGTTTTCGTGGGTTATAACACACGCTTCGGGCCAATTTTAGGCACCTGGGTCACTTTTCTGTAACCGTTAAACCCGATGGTTTTCGTAAAAGTCATGTTGTTGGTGTTCTGAAATGTCCAGAAGCACTGCAATCGGAGCTACGGAATTCAAATGACGGTCCTATGTTTCGGGCCGTTTTCGTGGGCTATAGCAGACGCTACGGGCCAATTTTAGGCACCTGGACCAATTTTCTGGAACCGTTAAACCCGATGGTTTTCATAAAACTCATATTGTTGGCGTTCTGAAATGTCCAGGAGCGCTGCAATCGGAGCTACGGAATTCAAAAGGCATCCCTACATTTCAGGTCATTTTCGTGGGCTATAGCACACGCTTCGGGCCAATTTTAGGCACCGGGGCCAATTTTCGGAAACCGTTAAACCCGATGCTTTTCGTAAAAGACATGTTGTTGGCGTTCCGAAATGTCCAGAAGCGCTGCAATCGGAGCTACGAAATTCAAATGACGTCCCTACGTTTCAGGTCGTTTTCGTGGGCTATAGCACACGCTTCTGGCCAATTTTAGGCACCGGGGCCAATTTTCTGGAAGCGTTAAACCCGATGGTTTTTGTAAAACTCATGTTGTTGGCGTTCCGAAATGTCTAGAAGCGCTGCAATCGGAGCTACGGAATTCAAATGATGGCCCTACGTTTCAGGCCGTTTTCGTGGGCTATAACACACGCTTCGGGCCAATTTTAGGCACCTGGGCCAATTTTCTGGAACCGTTAAACCCGATGGTTTTCGTAAAACTAATGTTGTTGGTGTTCCGAAATGTCCAGAAGCGCTGCAATCGAAGCTACGGAATTCAAATGATGGCCCTACGTTTCAGGCCGTTTTCGTGGGCTATAACACATGCTGCGGGCCAATTTTAGGCACCTGGGCCAATTTTCTGGAACCGTTAAACCTGATGGTTTTCATAAAACTCATGTTGTTGACATTCCGAAATATCCTGAAGCGCTGCAATCGGAGCTACGGTTCAAATGATGGCCCTACGTTTCGGGCCGTTTTCGTGGGCTATAGCACACGCTTCGGGCCAATTTTAGGCACCCGGACCAATTTTCTGGAACCGTTAAACTCGATTGTTTACGTAAAACTCATGTTGTTGGTGTTCCGAAATGTCCAGAAGCACTGCAATCGGAGCTACGGAATTCAAATGACGGTCCTACGTTTCGAGCCGTTTTCGTGGGCTATAGCAGACGCTACGGGCCAATTTCAGGCACCTGGCCCAATTTTCTGGAACCGTTAAACAAGATGGTTTTCATAAAACTCATGTTGTTGGCGTTCCGAAATGTCCAGGTGTGCTGCAATCGGAGCTACGGAATTCAAATGGCATCCCTACATTTCAGGTCGTTTTCGTGGGCTATAGCACACGCTTCGGGCCAATTTTAGGCACCGGGGCCAATTTTCGGGAACCGTTAAACCTGATGCTTTTTGTAAAAGACATGTTGTTGGCATTCCGAAATGTCCAGAAGCTCTGCAATCGGAGCTACGGAATTCAAATGACATCCCTACGTTTCAGGTCGTTTTCGTGGGCTATAGCACACGCTTCGGGCCAATTTTAGGCACCGGGACAAGTTTTCTGGAACCGTTAAACCTGATGGTTTTCGTAAAACTCATGTTGTTGGCGTTCCAAAATGTCCAGAAGCGCTGCAATCGGAGCTACGGAATTCAAATGATGGCCCTACATTTCGGGCTGTTTTCGTGGGCTATAGCACACGCTTCTGGCCAATTTTAGGCACGTGGGCCAATTTTCGGGAACCGTTAAACCCGATGCTTTTCATAAAACTCATGTTGTTGGCGTTCCGAAATGTCCAGAAGCGCTGCAATCGGAGCTACGGAATTCAAATGATGGCCCTACGTTTCGGGTTGTTTCGTGGGCTATAACACACGTTTCGGGCCAATTTTAGGCACCTGGGCCAATTTTCTGGAACCGTTAAACCTGATGGTTTTCATAAAACTCATGTTGTTGGCGTTCTGAAATGTCCAGGAGCGCTGCAATCGGAGCTATGGAATTCAAATGGCATCCCTACATTTCAGGTCGTTTTCGTGAGCTATAGCACACGCTTCGGGCCAATTTTAGGCACCGGGGCCAATTTTCGGGAACCGTTAAACCTGATGCTTTTCGTAAAAGACATGTTGTTGGCGTTCTGAAATGTCCTGAAGCGCTGCAATCGAAGCTACGGAATTCAAATGACGTCCCTACGTTTCAAGTCATTTTCGTGGGCTATAGCACACGCTTCGGGCCAATTTTAGGAACCGGGGCCAATTTTCTGGAACCGTTAAACCCGGTGGTTTTCGTAAAACTCATGTTGTTGGCGTTCTGAAATGTCCAGAAGTGCTGCAATCGAAGCTACAGAATTCAAATGACGT
This sequence comes from Cenchrus fungigraminus, assembly GCA_036936925.1. NCBI lineage: Eukaryota > Viridiplantae > Streptophyta > Magnoliopsida > Poales > Poaceae > Cenchrus > Cenchrus fungigraminus. The sequence goes on along the minus strand of CM072780.1, from coordinate 123,536,781 downwards.
CCCTACATTTTGGATCATTTTCATGGGCTATAGCACACGTTTCGGGCCAATATTAGGCACCTGGCAAATTTTCTGGAAACGTTAAACCCGATGGTTTTCGTAAAACTCATGTTGTTTGGCGTTCCGAAATGTCCAGCACTGCAATCGGAGCTACGGAATTCAAATGACGTCCCTACATTTCAGGTCGTTTTCGTGGGCTATAGCACACGCTTCGGGCCAATTTTCGGGAACCGTTAAGCTCGATGGTTTTCGTAAAACTCAAGTTGTTGGCGTTCTGAAATGTCCAGAAGCGGTGCAATCGGAGCTACGGAATTCAAATGATGGCCCTACATGTCGGGCCGTTTTCGTGGGTTATAACACACGCTTCGGGCCAATTTTAGGCACCTGGGTCACTTTTCTGTAACCGTTAAACCCGATGGTTTTCGTAAAAGTCATGTTGTTGGTGTTCTGAAATGTCCAGAAGCACTGCAATCGGAGCTACGGAATTCAAATGACGGTCCTATGTTTCGGGCCGTTTTCGTGGGCTATAGCAGACGCTACGGGCCAATTTTAGGCACCTGGACCAATTTTCTGGTACCGTTAAACCCGATGGTTTTCATAAAACTCATGTTGTTGGCGTTCTGAAATGTCCAGGAGCGCTGCAATCGGAGCTACGGAATTCAAAAGGCATCCCTACATTTCAGGTCATTTTCGTGGGCTATAGCACACGCTTCGGGCCAATTTTAGGCACCGGGGCCAATTTTCGGAAACCGTTAAACCCGATGCTTTTCGTAAAAGACATGTTGTTCGCGTTCCGAAATGTCCAGTAGCGCTGCAATCGGAGCTACGAAATTCAAATGACGTCCCTACGTTTCAGGTCGTTTTCGTGGGCTATAGCACACGCTTCTGGCCAATTTTAGGCACCGGGGCCAATTTTCAGGAACCGTTAAACCCGATGGTTTTTGTAAAACTCATGTTGTTGGCGTTCCGAAATGTCCAGAAGCGCTGCAATCGGAGCTACGGAATTCAAATGATGGCCCTACGTTTCAGGCCGTTTTCGTGGGCTATAACACACGCTTCGGGCCAATTTTAGGCACCTGGGCCAATTTTCTGGAACCGTTAAACCCGATGGTTTTCGTAAAACTCATGTTGTTGGTGTTCCGAAATGTCCAGAAGCGCTGCAATCGAAGCTACGGAATTCAAATGATGGCCCTACGTTTCAGGCCGCTTTCGTGGGCTATAACACATGCTGCGGGCCAATTTTAGGCACCTGGGCCAATTTTCTGGAATCGTTAAACCCGATGGTTTTCGTAATGCTCATGTTGTTGGCGTTCCGAAATGTCCAGAAGCGCTGCAATCGGAGCTATGGAATTCAAATGGCATCCCTACATTTCAGGTCGTTTTCGTGGGCTATAGCACACGCTTCGGGCCAATTTTAGGCACCGGGGCCAATTTTCGGGAACCGTTAAACCTGATGCTTTTTGTAAAAGACATGTTGTTGGCGTTCCGAAATGTCCAGAAGCACTGCAATCGGAGCTACGGAATTCAAATGACGGTCCTACGTTTCGGGTCATTTTCGTGGGCTTCACATTTCGGGCCAATATTAGGCACCTGGCCAATTTTCTGGAAATGTTAAACCTGATGGTTTTCGTAAAACTCATGTTGTCTGGCGTTCCGAAATGTCCAGCACTGCAATCGGAGCTACGGAATTCAAATGACGTTCCTACGTTTCAGGTCGTTTTCGTGGGCTATAGCACACGCTTCGGGCCAATTTTAGGCACCTGGGCCAATATTTGGGAACCGTTAAGCCTGATGCTTTTCGTAAAACTCATGTTGTTCGCGTTCTGAAATGTCCAGAAGCGCTGCAATCGGAGCTACAGATTTCAAATGATGGCCCTACGTTTCGGGCCATTTTCGTGGGCTATAACACACGCTTCGGGCCAATTTTAGGCACCTGGGCCAATTTTCTGGAACCGTTAAACCCGATGATTTTCGTAAAACTCATGTTGTTGGCGTTCCGAAATGTCCAGAAGCACTGCAATCGGAGCTACGGAATTCAAATGACGGTCCTACGTTTCGGGCCGTTTTCGTGGGCTATAGCACACGCTACGGGCCAATTTTATACACCAGGGCCAATTTTCTGGAACCGTTAAATCCAATGGTTTTCGTAAAACTCATGTTGTTGGCGTTCCGAAATGTCCAGAAGCGATGCAATCGGAGCTACGGAATTCAAATGACGTACCTAAGTTTCGGGTCATTTTCGTGGGCGATAGCACACGTTTCGGGCCAATATTAGGCACCTAGCAAATTTTCTGGAAATGTTAAACCCGATGGTTTTCGTAAAACTCTTGTTGTTTTGCGTTCCGAAATGTCCAGCACTGCAATCGGAGCTACGGAATTCAAATGACGTCCCTACGTTTCAGGTCATTTTCGTGGGCTATAGCACACGCTTCGGGCCAATTTTAGGCACCTGGGCCAATTTTCGGGAACCGTTAAGCCCGATGCTTTTCCTAAAACTCATGTTGTTGGCGTTCTGAAAGGTCCAGAAGCGCTGCAATCGGAGCTACGGAATTCAAATGATGGCACTACATTTCGGGCCGTTTTCGTGGGCTATAGCACACGCTTCGGGCCAATTTTAGGCACCTGGGTCAATTTTCTGGAACAGTTGAACTCGATTGTTTTCGTAAAACTCATGTTGTTGACGTTCCGAAATGTCCAGAAGCACTGCAATCGGAGCTACGGAATTCAAATGATGGCCCTACGTTTCGGGCCGTTTTCGTGGGCTATAACACACGCTTCGGGCCAATTTTAGGCACCTGGGCCAATTTTCTGGAACCGTTAAACCCGATGGTTTTCATAAAACTCATGTTGTTGGCGTTCCGAAATGTCCAGAAGCGCTGCAATCGGAGCTACGTAATTCAAATGATGGCCCTACGTTTCGGGCCGTTTTCATGGGCTATAGCACACGCTTCGGGCCAATTTTAGGCACCTGGGTCAATTTTCTGGAACCGTTAAACTCGATTGTTTTCGTAAAACTCATGTTGTTGGCGTTCCGAAATGTCCAGAAGCACTGCAATCAGAGCTACGGAATTCAAATGACGGTCCTACGTTTCGGGCCGTTTTCGTGCGCTATAGCAGACGCTACGTGCCAATTTTTGGCACCTGAGCCAATTTTCTGGATCCGTTAAACCCGATGGTTTTCATAAAACTCATGTTGTTGGCGTTCCGAAATGTCCAGAAGCGCTGCAATCGGAGCTACGGAATTCAAATAGCATCCCTACATTTCAGGTCGTTTTCGTGGGCTATAGGACACACTTCGTGCCAATTTTACGCACCGGGGCCAATTTTTGGGAACCGTTAAACCCGATGATTTTCGTAAAAGACATGTTGTTGGCGTTCCAAAATTTCTAGAAGCGCTGCAATCGGAGCTACGGAATTCAAATGACGTCCCTACGTTTCAGGTCGTTTTCGTGGGCTATAGCACACGCTTCGGGCCAATTTTAGGCACCGGGGCCACTTTTCTGGAACCGTTAAATCCGATGGTTTTCGTAAAACTCATGTTGTTGGCGTTCCGAAGTGTCGAGAAGCGCTGCAATCGGAGCTAAGGAATTCTAATGACGTCCCTACGTTTCGGGTCATTTTCGTGGGCTTCACATTTCGGGCCAATATTAGGCACCTGGCCAATTTTCCTGAAACGTTAAACCCGATGGTTTTCGTAAAACTCATTTTGTCTGGCGTTCCAAAATGTCCAGCACTGCAATCGGAGCTACGGAATTCAAATGTCGTCCCTACGTTTCAGGCCGTTTTCGTGGGCTATAGCACACGCTTTGTGCCAATTTTAGGCACCGGGGCCAATTTTCGGGAACCGTTAAACCCGATGATTTTCGTAAAACTCATGTTGTTGGCGTTCCGAAATGTCCAGAAGCACTGCAATCGGAGCTACGGAATTCAAATGACGGTCCTACATTTCGGGCCGTTTTCGTGGGCTATAGCACACGCTACGGGCCAATTTTAGGCACCATGGCCAATTTTCTGGAACCGTTAAATCCGATGGTTTTCGTAAAACTCATGTTGTTGGCGTTCCGAAATGTCCAGACGCGCTGCAATCGGAGCTACAGAATTCAAATGACGTCCCTACGTTTCGGGTCATTTTCGTGGGTTATAGCACACGTTTCGGGCCAATATTAGGCACCTGGCCAATTTTCTGGAAACGTTAAACCTTATGGTTTTCGTAAAACTCAAGTTGTTTTGCGTTTCGAAATGTCCAGCACTGCAATCGGAGCTACGGAATTCAAATGACGTCCCTACGTTTCAGGTCATTTTCGTGGGCTATAGCACACGCTTCGGGCCAATTTTAGGCACATGGGCCAATTTTCGGGAACCGTTAAGCCCGATGCTTTTCGTAAAACTCATGTTGTTGGCGTTCTGAAATGTCCAGAAGTGCTGCAATCGGAGCTACGGAATTCAAATGATGGCCCTACGTTTCGGGCCGTTTTCGTGGGCTATAGCACACGCTTCGGGCCATGTCCAGAAGCACTGCAATCGGAGCTACGGAATTCAAATGATGGCCCTACGTTTCGGGCCGTTTTCGTGGGCTATAACACACGCTTCGGGCCAATTTTAGGCACCTGGGCAAATTTTCTGGAACCGTTAAACCCGATGGTTTTCATAAAACTCATGTTGTTGGCGTTCCGAAATGTCCAGAAGCGCTGCAATCGGAGCTACGGAATTCAAATGGCAGACGCTACGGGCCAATTTTAGGCACCTGGGCCAATTATCTGGAACCGTTAAACCCGATGGTTTTCATAAAACTCATGTTGTTGGCGTTCCGAAATGTCCAGAAGCACTGCAATCGGAGCTACGGAATTCAAATGATGGCCCTACATTTCAGGCTTTTCCGTGGGCTATAGCACACGCTTCGGGCCAATTTTAGGCACGTGGGCCAATTTTCGGGAACCGTTAAACCTGTTGCTTTTCGTAAAACTCATGTTGTTGGTGTTCCGAAATGTCCAAAAGCGCTGCAATCGGTGCTACGGAATTCAAATGATGGCCCAATGTTTCGGGCTGTTTCATGGGCTATAACACACGCTTCGGGCCAATTTTAGGCACCAGGGCCAATTTTCTGGAACCATTAAACCTGATGGTTTTCATAAAACTCATGTTGTTGGCGTTCCGAAATGTCCAGAAGCGCTGCAATCGGAGCTACGGAATTCAAATGATGGCCCTACGTTTCGGGCCGTTTTCGTGGGCTATAGCACACGCTTCGGGCCAATTTTAGGCACTTGGGCCTATTTTTTGGAACCGTTAAACCCGATGGTTTTCGTAAAACTCATGTTGTTGGCATTCCGAAATGTCCAGAAGCACTGCTATCGGAGCTACGGAATTCAAATGACGGTCCTACGTTTCGGACTGTTTTCGTGGGCTATACCAGACGCTACGGGCCAATTTTAGGCACCTAGGCCAATTTTCTGGAATCGTTAAACCTGATGGTTTTCATAAAACTCATGTTGTTGGCGTTCCGAAATGTCCAGAAGCGCTGCAATCGGAGCTACGGAATTCAAATGGCATCCCTACATTTCAGGTCGTTTTCGTGGGCTATAGCACACGCTTCGGGCCAATTTTAGGCACCGGGGCCAATTTTTGGGAACCGTTAAACCTGATGATTTTCGTAAAACTCATGTTGTTGGCGTTCCGAAATGTCCAGAAGCACTGCAATCGGAGCTACGGAATTCAAATGACGGTCCTACGTTTCGGGCCGTTTTCGTGGGCTATAGCAGACGCTACGGGCCAATTTTAGGCACCTGGGCCAATTTTCTGGAACCGTTAAACCTGGTGCATTTCATGAAACTCATGTTGTTGGCGTTCCGAAATGTCCAAGAGCGCTGCAATCGGAGCTACGGAATTCAAATGGCATCCCTACATTTCAGGTCGTTTTCGTGGGCTATAGCACACGCTTCGGGCCAATTTTAGGCACCGGGGCCAATTTTCGGGAACCGTTAAACCTGATGCTTTTCTTAAAAGACATGTTGTTGGCGTTCTGAAATGTCCAGAAGCGCTGCAATCGGAGCTACGGAATTCAAATGACGTCCCTACTTTTCATGTCCTTTTCGTGGGCTATAGCACACGCTTCGGGTCAATTTTAGGAACCGGGGCCAATTTTCTCGAACCGTTAAACCCGATGGTTTTCGTAAAACTCATGTTGTTGGCGTTCTGAAATGTCCAGAAGCGCTGCAATCGGAGCTACGGAATTCAAATGACGTCCCTACATTTCGGGTCATTTTCGTGGGCTTTAGCACACGTTTCGGGCCAATATTAGGCACCTGGCAAATTTTCTGGAAACGTTAAACCCGATGGTTTTTGTAAAACTCATGTTGTTTGGCATTCCGAAATGTCCAGCACTGCAATCGGAGCTACAGAATTCAAATGACGTCCCTACATTTCAGGTCATTTTCGTGGGCTATAGCACACGCTTCGGGCCAATTTTAGGCACCTGGGCCAATTTTCGGGAACCGTTAAGCTCGATGCTTTTCGTAAAACTCATGTTGTTGGCGTTCTGAAATGTCCAGAAGCGCTGCAATCGGAGCTACGGAATACAAATGATGGCCCTACGTTTCGGGCCGTTTTCGTGGGCTCTAACACACGCTTCGGGCCAATTTTAGGCACCTGGGCCACTTTTCTAGAACCGTTAAACCCGATGGTTTTCGTAAAAGTCATGTTGTTGGTGTTCCGAAATGTCCAGAAGCACTGCAATCGGAGCTACGGAATTCAAATGACGGTCCTATGTTTCGGGCCGTTTTCGTGGACTATAGCAGACGCTACGGGCCAATTTTAGGCACCTGGGCCAATTTTCTGGAATCGTTAAACCTGATGGTTTTCATAAAACTCATGTTGTTGGCGTTCTGAAATGTCCAGGAGCGCTGCAATCGGAGCTACGGAATTCAAATGGCATCCCTACATTTCAGGTCGTTTTCGTGGGCTATAGCACACACTTCGGGCCAATTTTAGGCACCGGGGCCAATTTTCGGGAACCGTTAAACCCGATGCTTTTCGTAAAAGACATGTTCTTGGTGTTCCGAAATGTCCAGAAGCGCCGCAATCGGAGCTACGGAATTCAAATGACGTCCCTACGTTTCAGGTCGTTTTCGTGGGCTATAGCACACGATTTTCAGCACTCGTGTCAATTTTTTGCAACATCCCGGATGTGCACAGACTCCTTGTAGAAGACATTTGACGAGGTTTCCATTCACTTTTGGACTGTAGGGTATACGTTTCGGGCCTTTTTCGGCCCGTTAAGTTGCCTATGCAACCGAGAATTACTTGCCCAAACGGAAGACAAAATGATGCATTTCGACACTCTGAAGGTCCCTCCTCCACGTACCGACCATAGTTTAATGCATAGCAGCACCAGGGGTATGTCTCCAGGCTAGAAGGGTTTACAGGTGCGTTTTCGTGAAAACGTCAGTTTCAGGCCATTTTCGTGGGTTATAGCACACGATTTTCAGCACCCGGGTCAATTTTTTTGCAACATCCCGGATGTCCACAGACTCCTTTTAGAATACATTTCACGAGGTATCCATTGATTTTTGGACCGTTGGGTACACGTTTCGGGCCTTTTTCGGGTCGTTTAGCTGCGTTTGCAACCGAGAATTACTTGCCCAAACGGAAGCTAGAATGATTCATGTCATTACTCTGACGGTCCCTCCACATACCAACCATAGTTTGATGCATAACACCACCACGGGTAGGTCTCCGGGCCAGAAGGGTTTGCAGTTGCCTTTTCGCAAAAACGCCCATTTCTTGCCATTTTCGTGGGTAGGCACACGATTTTCAGCACTCGGGTCAATTTTTTTGCAACATCCCGGATGTGCACAGACTCCTTGTAGAGGACATTTGACGAGGTTTCCATTGATTTTTGGACCGTAGGGTACACGTGTCAGGCCTTTTTCAGGTCGTTTAGCTTCGTTTGCAACCGAGAATTACTTCCCCAAACGGAAGCCAGAATGATGCATTTCGCCACTCTGACGGTCCTTCCTCCACGTACCAACCATAGTTTAATCCATAACAGCACTAGGGGTATCTCTGCGGGACAGAAGGGTTTGCAGGTGCGTTTTCGCGAAAACGTCCGTTTCGGGCCATTTTCGTGGGTTATAGCACACGATTTTCAGCTCTCGGGTCAATTTTTTTGCAACATCCCGGATGTGCACAAACTCCTTGTAGAAGACATTTGACGAGGTTTCCATTGATTTTTAGACCGTAGGGTACACATTTCGGGCCTTTTTCGGCCTGTTTAGTTGCCTTTACAACCGAGAATTACTTGCCCAAACGGAAGCCAAAATGATGCATTTCGACACTCTGACGGTCCCTCCTCCACGTACCGACCATAGTTTAATGCATAGCACCACCAGGGGTAGGTCTACGGGCCAGAAGGGTTTGCAGGTGTGTTTTCGCGAAAACGTCCGTTTCGGTCCATTTTCGTGGGTTATAGCACACGATTTTCAGCACTCGTGTCAATTTTTTTGCAACATCCCGGATGTGCACAGACTCCTTGTAGAAGATATTTGACGAGGTTTCCATTGATTTTTGGACTGTAGGGTACACGTTTCTGGCCTTTTTCAACCCGTTTAGTTGCCTTTGGAACCGAGAATTATTTGCCCAAACGGAAGCCAAAATGATGCATTTCGACACTCTGACGGTCCCTCCTCCACGTACCGACCATAGTTTATTGCATAGCACCACCAGGGGTAGGTCTCCGGGCCAGAAGGGTTTGCAGGTGCGTTTTCGCGAAAACGTCCGTTTCAGGCCATTTTCGTGGGTTATAGCACGCGATTTTCAGCACTCGGGTCAATTTTTTTGCAACATCCCGGATGTGCACAGACTCCTTGTAGAAGATATTTGACGAGGTTTCCATTGATTTTTGGACTGTAGGGTACACGTTTCTGGCCTTTTTCAACCCGTTTAGTTGCCTTTGCAACCGAGAATTACTTGCCCAAACGGAAGCCAAAATGATACATTTCGACACTCTGACGGTCCCTCCTCCACGTACCGACCATAGTTTAATGCATAGCACCACCAGGGGTAGGTCTCCGGGCCAGAAGGGTTTGCATGTGCGTTTTCGCGAAAACGTCCGTTTCAGGCCATTTTCGTGGGTTATAGCACGCGATTTTCAGCACTCGGGTCAATTTTTTTGCTACATCCCGGATGTGCACAGACTCCTTGTAGAAGATATTTGACGAGGTTTCCATTGATTTTTGGACTGTAGGGTACACGTTTCTGGCCTTTTTCAACCCGTTTAGTTGCCTTTGCAACCGAGAATTACTTGCCCAAACGGAAGCCAAAATGATGCATTTCGACACTCTGACGGTCCCTCCTCCACGTACGGACCATAGTTTGATGCATAGCACCACCAGGGGTAGCTCTCCGAGCCAGAAGGGTTTGCAGGTGCGTTTCCGCGAAAACGTCCGTTTCAGGCCATTTTTGTGGGTTATAGCACGCGATTTTCAGCACTCGGGTCAATTTTTTTGCAACATCCCGGATTTGCACAGACTCCTTGTAGAAGACATTTGACGAGGTTTCCCTTGATTTTTGGACCGTAGGGTACACGTTTCGGGCCTTTTTCGGCCCATTTAGTTGCCTTTGCAACCGAGAATTACTTGCCCAAACGGAAGCCAAAATGATGCATTTCGACACTCTGATGGTCCCTCCTCCACGTACCGACCATAGTTTAATGCATAGCATCACCAGGGGTAGGTCTCCGGGCCAGAAGGGTTTGCAGGTGCGTTTTCGCGAAAACGTCCGTTTCGGGCCATTTTCGTGGGTTATAGCACACGATTTTCAGCACTCTTGTCAATTTTTTGCAACATCCCGGATGTGCACAGACTCCTTGTAGAAGACATTTGACGAGGTTTCCATTGACTTTTGGACCGTAGGGTACACGTTTCGGGCCTTTTTCGGCCTGTTTAGTTGCCTTTGCAACCGAGAATTACTTTCCCAAATGGAAGCCAAAATGATGCATTTCGACACTCTGACGGTCCCTCCTCCATGTGCCGACCATAGTTTAATGGATAGCACCACCAGGGGTAGGTCTCCAGGCCAGAAGGGTTTGCAGGTACGTTTTCGCGAAAACGTCCGTTTCGGGCCATTTTCGTGGGTTATAGCACACGATTTTCAGCACTCGTGTCAATTTTTTTGCAACATCTCGGATGTGCACAGACTCCATGTAGAAGACATTTGACGAGGTTTCCATTGATTTTTGGATCGTAGGGTACACGTTTCTGGCCATTTTCAACCCATTTAGTTGCCTTTGCAACCGAGAATTACTTGCCCAAACGGAAGCCAAAATGATGCATTTCAACACTATGACGGTCCCTCCTCCACGTACCGACCATAGTTTAATGCATAGCACCACCAGGGGTAGGTCTCCGGGCCAGAAGGGTTTGCAGGTGCGTTTTCGCGAAAACGTCCGTTTCAGGCCATTTTCGTGGGTTATAGCACGCGATTTTCAGCACTCGGGTCAATTTTTTTGCAACATCCCGGATGTGCACAGACTCCTTGTAGAAGATATTTGACGAGGTTTCCATTGATTTTTGGACTGTAGGGTACACGTTTCTGGCCTTTTTCAACCCGTTTAGTTGCCTTTGCAACCGAGAATTACTTGCCCAAACGAAAGCCAAAATGATACATTTCGACACTCTGACGGTCCCTCCTCCATGTACCGACCATAGTTTAATGCATAGCACCACCAGGGGTAGGTCTCCGGGCCAGAAGGGTTTGCATGTGCGTTTTCGCGAAAACGTCCATTTCGGTCCATTTTCGTGGGTTATAGCACACGATTTTCAGCACTCGTGTCAATTTTTTTGCAACATCCCGGATGTGCACAGACTCCTTGTAGAAGATATTTGACGAGGTTTCCATTGATTTTTGGACTGTAGGGTACACGTTTCTGGCCTTTTTCAACCCGTTTAGTTGCCTTTGGAACCGAGAATTATTTGCCCAAACGGAAGCCAAAATGATGCATTTCGACACTCTGACGGTCCCTCCTCCACGTACCGACCATAGTTTATTGCATAACACCACCAGGGGTAGGTCTCCGGGCCAGAAGGGTTTGCAGGTGCGTTTTCGCGAAAACGTCCGTTTCAGGCCATTTTCGTGGGTTATAGCACGCGATTTTCAGCACTCGGGTCAATTTTTTTGCAACATCCCGGATGTGCACAGACTCCTTGTAGAAGATATTTGACGAGGTTTCCATTGATTTTTGGACTGTAGGGTACACGTTTCTGGCCTTTTTCAACCCGTTTAGTTGCCTTTGCAACCGAGAATTACTTGCCCAAACGGAAGCCAAAATGATACATTTCGACACTCTGACGGTCCCTCCTCCACGTACCGACCATAGTTTAATGCATAGCACCACCAGGGGTAGGTCTCCGGGCCAGAAGGGTTTGCATGTGCGTTTTCGCGAAAACGTCCGTTTCAGGCCATTTTCGTGGGTTATAGCACGCGATTTTCAGCACTCGGGTCAATTTTTTTGCTACATCCCGGATGTGCACAGACTCCTTGTAGAAGATATTTGACGAGGTTTCCATTGATTTTTGGACTGTAGGGTACACGTTTCTGGCCTTTTTCAACCCGTTTAGTTGCCTTTGCAACCGAGAATTACTTGCCCAAACGGAAGCCAAAATGATGCATTTCGACACTCTGACGGTCCCTCCTCCACGTACCGACCATAGTTTGATGCATAGCACCACCAGGGGTAGCTCTCCGAGCCAGAAGGGTTTGCAGGTGCGTTTCCGCGAAAACGTCCGTTTCAGGCCATTTTTGTGGGTTATAGCACGCGATTTTCAGCACTCGGGTCAATTTTTTTGCAACATCCCGGATTTGCACAGACTCCTTGTAGAAGACATTTGACGAGGTTTCCCTTGATTTTTGGACCGTAGGGTACACGTTTCGGGCCTTTTTCAACCCGTTTAGTTGCCTTTGCAACCGAGAATTACTTGCCCAAACGGAAGCCAAAATGATGCATTTCGACACTCTGATGGTCCCTCCTCCACGTACCGACCATAGTTTAATGCATAACATCACCAGGGGTAGGTCTCCGGGCCAGAAGGGTTTGCAGGTGCGTTTTCGCGAAAACGTCCGTTTCGGGCCATTTTCATGGGTTATAGCACACGATTTTCAGCACTCTTGTCAATTTTTTGCAACATCCCGGATGTGCACAGACTCCTTGTAGAAGACATTTGACGAGGTTTCCATTGACTTTTGGACCGTAGGGTACACGTTTCGGGCCTTTTTCGGCTTGTTTAGTTGCCTTTGCAACCGAGAATTACTTGCCCAAATGGAAGCCAAAATGATGCATTTCGACACTCTGACGGTCCCTCCTCCATGTGCCGACCATAGTTTAATGGATAGCACCACCAGGGGTAGGTCTCCAGGCCAGAAGGGTTTGCAGGTGCGTTTTCGCGAAAACGTCCGTTTCGGGCCATTTTCGTGGGTTATAGCACACGATTTTCAGCACTCGTGTCAATTTTTTTGCGACATCCCGGATGTGCACAGACTCCATGTAGAAGACATTTGACGAGGTTTCCATTGATTTTTGGACCGTAGGGTACACGTTTCTGGCCTTTTTCAACCCATTTAGTTGCCTTTGCAACCGAGAATTACTTGCCCAAACGGAAGCCAAAATGATGCATTTCAACACTATGACGGTCCCTCCTCCACGTACCGACCATAGTTTAATGCATAGCACCACCAGGGGTAGGTCTCCGGGCCAGAAGGGTTTGCAGGTGCGTTTTCGCGAAAACGTCCGTTTCGGGCCATTTTCGTGGGTTATAGCACACGATTTTCAGCACTCGGGTCAATTTTTTTGCAACATCCCGGATGTGCACAGACTCCTTGTAGAAGACATTTGACGAGGTTTCCATTGATTTTTGGACCGTGGGGTACACGTTTCTGGCATTTATCAACCCATTTAGTTGCCTTTGCTACCGAGAATTACTTGCCCAAACGGAAGCCAAAATGATGCATTTCAACACTATGACGGTCCCTCCTCCATGTACCGACCATAGTTTAATGCATAGCACCACCAGGGGTTAGTCTCCGAGCCAGAAGGGTTTGCAGTTGCCTTTTCGCGAAAACGTTCGTTTCTGGCCATTTTCGTCGGTTGGCACACGATTTTCAGCACTCGGGTCAATTTTTTTGCAACATCCCGGATGTGCACAGACTCCTTGTAGAGGACATTTGACGAGTTTCCATTGATTTTTGGACCGTAGGGTACACGTGTCAGGCCTTTTTCAGGTCGTTTAGCTGCCTTTGCAACCGAGAATTACTTGCCCAAACGGAAGCCAGAATGATGCATTTCGCCACTCTGATGGTCCCTCCTCCACGTACCAACCATAGTTTAATCCATAACAGCACCAGGGGTATGTCTGCGGGCCAGAAGGGTTTGCAGGTGCGTTTTCGAGAAAACGTCCGTTTCGAGCCATTTTCGTGGGTTATAGCACACGATTTTTCAGCACTCGGGTCAATTTTTTTGCAACATCCCGGATGTGCACAGACTGCTTTTAGAAGATATTTGACGAGGTTTCCATTGATTTTTGGACTGTAGGGTACACGTTTCTGGCCTTTTTCAACCCGTTTAGTTGCCTTTGCAACCGAGAATTACTTGCCCAAACGGAAGCCAAAATGATGCATTTCGACACTCTGACGGTCCCTCCTCCACGTACCGACCATAGTTTAATGCATAGCACCACCAGGGGTAGGTCTCCGGGCCAGAAGGGTTTGCAGGTGCGTTTTCGCGAAAACGTCCGTTTCAGGCCATTTTCGTGGGTTATAGCACGCGATTTTCAGCACTCGGGTCAATTTTTTTGCAACATCCCGGATGTGCACAGACTCCTTGTAGAAGATATTTGACGAGGTTTCCATTGATTTTTGGACTATAGGGTACACGTTTCTGGCCTTTTTGAACCCGTTTAGTTGCCTTTGCAACCGAGACTTACTTGCCCAAACGGAAGCCAAAATGATGCATTTCGACACTCTGACGGTCCCTCCTCCACGTACCGACCATAGTTTAATGCATAGCACCACCAGGGGTAGGTCTCCGGGCCAGAAGGGTTTGCATGTGCGTTTTCGCGAAAACGTCCGTTTCAGGCCATTTTCGTGGGTTATAGCACGCGATTTTCAGCACTCGGGTCAATTTTTTTGCAACATCCCGGATGTGCACAGACTCCTTGTAGAAGATATTTGACGAGGTTTCCATTGATTTTTGGACCGTAGGGTACACGTTTCGGGCCTTTTTCGGCCCATTTAGTTGCCTTTGCAACCGAGAATTACTTGACCAAACGGAAGCCAAAATGATGCATTTCGACACTCTGATGGTCCCTCCTCCACGTACCGACCATAGTTTAATGCATAGCATGACCAGGGGTAGGTCTCCGGGCCAGAAGGGTTTGCAGGTGCGTTTTCGCGAAAACGTCCGTTTCGGGCCATTTTCGTGGGTTATAGCACACGATTTTCAGCACTCTTGTCAATTTTTTGCAACATCCCGGATGTGCACAGACTCCTTGTAGAAGACATTTGACGAGGTTTCCATTGACTTTTGGACCGTAGGGTACACGTTTCGGGCCTTTTTCGGCCCGTTTAGTTGCCTTTGCAACCGAGAATTACTTGCCCAAATGGAAGCCAAAATGATGCATTTCGACACTCTGACGGTCCCTCCTCCATGTGCCGACCATAGTTTAATGGATAGCACCACCAGGGGTAGGTCTCCAGGACAGAAGGGTTTGCAGGTGCGTTTTCGCGAAAACGTCCGTTTCGGGCCATTTTCGTGGGTTGGCACACGATTTTCAGCACTCGGGTCAATTTTTTTGCAACATCCCGTATGTGCACAGACTCCTTGTAGAGGACATTTGGCGAGGTTTCCATTGATTTTTGGACCGTAGGGTACACGTGTCAGGCCTTTTTCTGGTCGTTTAGCTGCCTTTGCAACCGAGAATTACTTGCCCAAACGGAAGCCAGAATGATGCATTTCGCCACTCTGACGGTCCCTCCTCCACATACCAACCATAGTTTAATCCATAACAGCACCAGGGGTATGTCTCCGAGCTAGTAGGGTTTACAGGTGCGTTTTCGTGAAAACGTCAGTTTCGGGCCATTTTCGTGGGTATAGCACACGATTTTCAGCACTCTGGTCAATTTTTTGCAACATCCCGGATGTCCACAGACTCCTTGTGGAATACATTTGATGAGGTACCCATTGACCTTTGGACCGTAGGGTACACGTTTCGGGCCTTTTTCGGCCTGTTTAGTTGCCTTTGCAACCGAGAATTACTTGCCCAAACGGAAGCCAAAATGATGCATTTCGACACTCTGACGGTCCATCCTCCACGTGCTGACCATAGTTTAATGCATAGCACCACCAGGGGTAGGTCTCCAGGCCAGAAGGGTTTGCTGGTGCGTTTTCGCGAAAACGTCCGTTTCGGGCCATTTTCGTGGGTTATAGCACACAATTTTCAGCTGTCGGGTCAATTTTTTTGCAACGTCCCGGATGTGCACAAACTCTTTGTAGAAGACATTTGATGAGGTTTCCATTGATTTTTAGACCGTAGGGTACACATTTCGGGCCTTTTTCGGCCCGTTTAGTTGCCTTTACAACCGAGAATTACTTGCCCAAACGGAAGCCAAAATGATGCATTTCGACACTCTGACGGTCCCTCCTCCACGTACCGACCATAGTTTAATGCATAGCACCACCAGGGGTAGGTCTCCGGGCCAGAAGGGTTTGCAGGTGCGTTTTCGCGAAAACGTCCATTTCGGGCCATTTTCGTGGGTTATAGCACACGATTTTCAGCACTCGGGTCAATTTTTTTGCAACATCCCGGATGTGCACAGACTCCTTGTAGAAGACATTTGACGAGGTTTCCATTGATTTTTGGACAGTAGGGTACACGTTTCTGGCATTTTTCAACCCGTTTAGTTGCCTTTGCAACCGAGAATTACTTGCCCAAACGGAAGCCAAAATGATGCATTTCGACACTCTGACGGTCCCTCCTCCACGTACCGACCATAGTTTAATGCATAGCACCACCAGTGGTCGGTCTCCAGGCCAGAAGGGTTTGCAGATGCGTTTTCGCGAAAACGTCCGTTTCGGGCCATTTTCGTGGGTTATAGCACACGATTTTCAGCACTCGTGTCAATTTTTTTGCAACATCCCGGATGTGCACAGACTCCTTGTAGAAGACATTTGACGAGGCTTCCATTGATTTTTGGACCGTAGGGTACACGTTTCTGGCCTTTTTCAACCCATTTAGTTGCCTTTGCAACCGAGAATTACTTGCCCAAACGGAAGCCAAAATGATGCATTTCGACACTCTGACGGTCCCTCCTCCACGTACCAACCATAGTTTAATCCATAACAGCACCAGGGGTATGTCTGCGGGCCAGAAGGGTTTGCAGGTGCGTTTACGAGGAAACGTCCGTTTCGAGCCATTTTCGTGGGTTATAGCACACGATTTTTCAGCACACGGGTCAATTTTTTGCAACATCCCGGATGTGCAGAGACTCCTTGTAGAAGATATTTGACGAGGTTTCCATTGATTTTTGGACTGTAGGGTACACGTTTCTGGCCTTTTTCAACCCGTTTAGTTGCCTTTGCAACCGAGAATTACTTGCCCAAACGGAAGCCAAAATGATGCATTTCGACACTCTGACGGTCCCTCCTCCACGTACCGTCCATAGTTTAATGCATAGCACCACCAGGGGTAGGTCTCCGGGCCAGAAGGGTTTGCAGGTGCGTTTTCACGAAATCGTCCGTTTCAGGCCATTTTCGTGGGTTATAGCACGCGATTTTCAGCACTCGGGTCAATTTTTTTGCAACATCCCGGATGTGCACAGACTCCTTGTAGAAGACATTTGACGAGGTTTCCCTTGATTTTTGGACCGTAGGGTACCCGTTTCGGGCCTTTTTCGGCCCATTTAGTTGCCTTTGCAACCGAGAATTACTTGCCCAAACGGAAGCCAAAATGATGCATTTCGACACTCTGATGGTCCCTCCTCCACGTACCGACCATAGTTTAATGCATAGCACCACCAGGGGTAGGTCTCCGGGCCAGAAGGGTTTGCAGGTGCGTTTTCGCGAAAACGTCTGTTTCGGGCCATTTTCGTGGGTTATAGCACACGATTTTCAGCACTCTTGTCAATTTTTTCCAACATCCCGGATGTGCACAGACTCCTTGTAGAAGACATTTGACGAGGTTTCCATTGACTTTTGGACCGTAGGGTACACGTTTCGGGCCTTTTTCGGCCCGTTTAGTTGCCTTTGCAACCGAGAATTACTTGCCCAAACGGAAGCCAAAATGATGCATTTCGACACTCTGACGGTCCCTCCTCCATGTGCCGACCATAGTCTAATGCATGGGACCACCAGGGGTAGGTCTCCAGGCCAGAAGGGTTTGCAGGTGCGTTTTCGCGAAAACGTCCGTTTCGGGCCATTTTCGTGCGTTATAGCACACGATTTTCAGCACTCGTGGCAATTTTTTTGCAACATCCCGGATGTGCACAGACTCCTTGTAGAAGACATTTGACGAGGTTTCCATTGATTTTTGGACCGTAGGGTACACGTTTCTGACCTTTTTCAACCCATTTAGTTGCCTTTGCAACCGAGAATTACTTGCCCAAACGGAAGTCAAAATGATGCATTTCAACACTATGACGGTCCCTCCTCCACGTACCGACCATAGTTTAATGCATATCACCACCAGGGGTAGGTCTCCGGGCCAGAAGGGTTTGCAGGTGCGTTTTCGCGAAAACGTCCGTTTCGGGCCATTTTCGTGGGGTATAGCACACGATTTTCAGCACTCGGGTCAATTTTTTTGCAACATCCCGGATGTGCACAGACTCCTTGTAGAAGACATTTGATGAGGTTTCCATTGATTTTTGGACCGTGGGCTACACGTTTCTGGCCTTTATCAACCCATTTAGTTGCCTTTGCAACCGAGAATTACTTGCCCAAACGGAAGCCAAAATGATGCATTTCAACACTATGACGGTCCCTCCTCCATGTACCGACCATAGTTTAATGCATAGCACCACCAGGGGTTAGTCTCCGGGCCAGAAGGGTTTGCAGTTGCCTTTTCGCGAAAACGTCCGTTTTTGGCCATTTTCGTGGGTTGGCACACGATTTTCAGCACTCGGGTCAATTTTTTTGCAACATCCCCGATGTGCACATACTCCTTGTAGAGGACATTTGACGAGGTTTCCATTGATTTTTGGACCGTAGGGTACACGTGTCAGGCCTTTTTCAGGTCGTTTAGCTGCCTTTGCAACCGAGAATTACTTGCCCAAACGGAAGCCAGAATGATGCATTTCGCCACTCTGACGGTCCCTCCTCCACGTACCAACCATAGTTTAATCCATAACAGCACCAGGGGTATGTCTGCGGGCCAGAAGGGTTTGCAGGTGCGTTTTCGAGAAAACGTCCGTTTCGAGCCATTTTCGTGGGTTATAGCACACGATTTTTCAGCACTCAGGTCAATTTTTTCGCAACATCCCGGTTGTGCACAGACTCCATGTAGAAGACATTTGGTGACGTTTGCATTGATTTTTGGACCGTAGGGTACATGTGTCGGGCCTTTTTCGACCCGTTTAGGTGCCTTTGCAACCGAGAATTACTTGCCCAAATGGAAGCCAAAATGATGCATTTCGACACTCTGACGGTTCCTCCTCCACGTACCGACCATAGTTTAATGCATAACAGCACCAGGGGTATGTCTCCGGGCTAGAAGGGTTTACAGGTGCGTTTTCGTGAAAATGTCAGTTTCGGGCCATTTTCGTGGGTATAGCACACGATTTTCAGCACTCTGGTCAATTTTTTTGCAACATCCCGGATGTCCACAGACTCCTTGTAGAATACATTTGACGAGGTACCTATTGACTTTTGGACCGTAGGGTACACGTTTCGGGCCTTTTTCAGCCCGTTTAGTTGCCTTTGCAACCTAGAATTACTTGCCCAAACGGAAGCCAAAATGATGCATTTCGACACTCTGACGGTCCATCCTCCACGTGCTGACCATAGTTTAATGCATAGCACCACCAGGGGTAGGTCTCCAGGCCAGAAGGGTTTGCTGGTGCGTTTTCGCGAAAACGTCCGTTTCGGGCCATTTTCGTGGGTTATAGCACACGATTTTCAGCTGTCGGGTCAATTTTTTTGCAACAACCCGGATGTGCACAAACTATTTGTAGAAGACATTTGACGAGGTTTCCATTGATTTTTAGACCGTAGGGTACACATTTCGGGCCTTTTTCGGCCCGTTTAGTTGCCTTTACAACCGAGAATTACTTGCCCAAACGGAAGCCAAAATGATGCATTTCGACACTCTGACGGTCCCTTCTCCACGTGCCGACCATAGTTTAATGCATAGCACCACCAGGGGTAGGTCTCCGGGCCAGAAGGGTTTGCAGGTGCATTTTCGCGAAAACGTCCGTTTCGGGCCATTTTCGTGGGTTATAGCACACGATTTTCAACACTCGGGTCAATTTTTTTGCAACATCCCGGATGTGCACAGACTCCTTGTAGAAGATATTTGACGAGGTTTCCATTGATTTTTGGACTGTAGGGTACACGTTTCTGGCCTTTTTCAACCCGTTTAGTTGCCTTTGCAACCGAGAATTACTTGCCCAAACGGAAGCCAAAATGATGCATTTCGACACTCTGACGGTCCCTCCTCCACGTACCGACCATAGTTTAATGCATAGCACCACCAGGGGTAGGTCTCCGGGCCAGAAGGGTTTGCAGGTGCGTTTTCGCGAAAACGTCCGTTTCAGGCCATTTTCGTGGGTTATAGCACGCGATTTTCAGCACTCGGGTCAATTTTTTTGCAACATCCCGGATGTGCACAGACTCCTTGTAGAAGACATTTGACGAGGTTTCCCTTGATTTTTGGACCGTAGGGTACACGTTTCGGGCCTTTTTCGGCCCGTTTAGTTGCCTTTGCAACCGAGAATTACTTGCCCAAACGGAAGCCAAAATGATGCATTTCGACACTCTGATGGTCCCTCCTCCACGTACCGACCATAGTTTAATGCATAGCACCACCAGGGGTAGGTCTCCGGGCCAGAAGGGTTTGCAGGTGCGTTTTCGCGAAAATGTCCGTTTCGGGCCATTTTCGTGGGTTATAGCACACGATTTTCAGCACTCTTGTCAATTTTTTGCATCATCCCGGATGTGCACAGACTCCTTGTAGAAGACATTTGACGAGGTTTCCATTGACTTTTGGACCGTAGGATACACGTTTCGGGCCTTTTTCGGCCCGTTTAGTTGCCTTTGCAACCGAGAATTACTAGCCCAAACGGAAGCCAAAATGATGCATTTCGACACTCTGACGGTACCTCCTCCATGTGCCGTCCATAGTTTAATGCATAGCACCACCAGGGGTAGGTCTCCAGGCCAGAAGGGTTTGCAGGTGCGTTTTCGCGAAAACGTCCGTTTCGGGCCATTTTCGTGGGTTATAGCACACGATTTTCAGCACTCGTGTCAATTTTTTTGCAACATCCCGGATGTGCATAGACTCCTTGTAGAAGACATTTGACGAGGTTTCCATTGATTTTTGGACCGTGGGCTACACGTTTCTGGCCTTTTTCAACCCATTTAGTTGCCTTTGCAACCGAGAATTACTTGCCCAAACGGAAGCCAAAATGATGCATTTCAACACTATGATGGTCCCTCCTCCACGTACCGACCATAGTTTAATGCATATCACCACCAGGGGTAGGTCTCCGGGCCAGAAGGGTTTGCAGGTGCGTTTTCGCGAAAACGTCCGTTTCGGGCCATTTTCGTGGGTTATAGCACACGATTTTCAGCACTCGGGTCAATTTTTTTGCAACATCCCGGATGTGCACAGACTCCTTGTAGAAGACATTTGATGAGGTTTCCATTGATTTTTGGACCGTGGGCTACACGTTTCTGGCCTTTTTCAACCCATTTAGTTGCCTTTGCAACCGAGAATTACTTGCCCAAACGGAAGCCAAAATGATGCATTTCAACACTATGACGGTCCCTCCTCCATGTACCGACCATAGTTTAATGCATAGCACCACCAGGGGTTAGTCTCCGGGCCAGAAGGGTTTGCAGTTGCCTTTTCGCGAAAACGTCCGTTTTTGGCCATTTTCGTGGGTTGGCACACGATTTTCAGCACTCGGGTCAATTTTTTTGCAACATCCCCGATGTGCACATACTCCTTGTAGAGGACATTTGACGAGGTTTCCATTGATTTTTGGACCGTAGGGTACACGTGTCAGGCCTTTTTCAGGTCGTTTAGCTGCCTTTGCAACCGAGAATTACTTGCCCAAACGGAAGCCAGAATGATGCATTTCGCCACTCTGACGGTCCCTCCTCCACGTACCAACCATAGTTTAATCCATAACAGCACCAGGGGTATGTCTGCGGGCCAGAAGGGTTTGCAGGTGCGTTTTCGAGAAAACGTCCGTTTCGAGCCATTTTCGTGGGTTATAGCACACGATTTTTCAGCACTCAGGTCAATTTTTTCGCAACATCCCGGTTGTGCACAGACTCCATGTAGAAGACATTTGGTGACGTTTGCATTGATTTTTGGACCGTAGGGTACATGTGTCGGGCCTTTTTCGACCCGTTTAGGTGCCTTTGCAACCGAGAATTACTTGCCCAAATGGAAGCCAAAATGATGCATTTCGACACTCTGACGGTTCCTCCTCCACGTACCGACCATAGTTTAATGCATAACAGCACCAGGGGTATGTCTCCGGGCTAGAAGGGTTTACAGGTGTGTTTTCGTGAAAATGTCAGTTTCGGGCCATTTTCGTGGGTATAGCACACGATTTTCAGCACTCTGGTCAATTTTTTTGCAACATCCCGGATGTCCACAGACTCCTTGTAGAATACATTTGACGAGGTACCTATTGACTTTTGGACCGTAGGGTACACGTTTCGGGCCTTTTTCAGCCCGTTTAGTTGCCTTTGCAACCTAGAATTACTTGCCCAAACGGAAGCCAAAATGATGCATTTCGACACTCTGACGGTCCATCCTCCACGTGCTGACCATAGTTTAATGCATAGCACCACCAGGGGTAGGTCTCCAGGCCAGAAGGGTTTGCTGGTGCGTTTTCGCGAAAACGTCCGTTTCGGGCCATTTTCGTGGGTTATAGCACACGATTTTCAGCTGTCGGGTCAATTTTTTTGCAACAACCCGGATGTGCACAAACTATTTGTAGAAGACATTTGACGAGGTTTCCATTGATTTTTAGACCGTAGGGTACACATTTCGGGCCTTTTTCGGCCCGTTTAGTTGCCTTTACAACCGAGAATTACTTGCCCAAACGGAAGCCAAAATGATGCATTTCAACACTATGACGGTCCCTCCTCCATGTACCGACCATAGTTTAATGCATAGCACCACCAGGGGTTAGTCTCCGGGCCAGAAGGGTTTGCAGTTGCCTTTTCGCGAAAACGTCCGTTTTTGGCCATTTTCGTGGGTTGGCACACGATTTTCAGCACTCGGGTCAATTTTTTTGCAACATCCCCGATGTGCACATACTCCTTGTAGAGGACATTTGACGAGGTTTCCATTGATTTTTGGACCGTAGGGTACACGTGTCAGGCCTTTTTCAGGTCGTTTAGCTGCCTTTGCAACCGAGAATTACTTGCCCAAACGGAAGCCAGAATGATGCATTTCGCCACTCTGACGGTCCCTCCTCCACGTACCAACCATAGTTTAATCCATAACAGCACCAGGGGTATGTCTGCGGGCCAGAAGGGTTTGCACACGATTTTTCAGCACTCAGGTCAATTTTTTCGCAACATCCCGGTTGTGCACAGACTCCATGTAGAAGACATTTGGTGACGTTTGCATTGATTTTTGGACCGTAGGGTACATGTGTCGGGCCTTTTTCGACCCGTTTAGGTGCCTTTGCAACCGAGAATTACTTGCCCAAATGGAAGCCAAAATGATGCATTTCGACACTCTGACGGTTCCTCCTCCACGTACCGACCATAGTTTAATGCATAACAGCACCAGGGGTATGTCTCCGGGCTAGAAGGGTTTACAGGTGCGTTTTCGTGAAAATGTCAGTTTCGGGCCATTTTCGTGGGTATAGCACACGATTTTCAGCACTCTGGTCAATTTTTTTGCAACATCCCGGATGTCCACAGACTCCTTGTAGAATACATTTGACGAGGTACCTATTGACTTTTGGACCGTAGGGTACACGTTTCGGGCCTTTTTCAGCCCGTTTAGTTGCCTTTGCAACCTAGAATTACTTGCCCAAACGGAAGCCAAAATGATGCATTTCGACACTCTGACGGTCCATCCTCCACGTGCTGACCATAGTTTAATGCATAGCACCACCAGGGGTAGGTCTCCAGGCCAGAAGGGTTTGCTGGTGCGTTTTCGCGAAAACGTCCGTTTCGGGCCATTTTCGTGGGTTATAGCACACGATTTTCAGCTGTCGGGTCAATTTTTTTGCAACAACCCGGATGTGCACAAACTATTTGTAGAAGACATTTGACGAGGTTTCCATTGATTTTTAGACCGTAGGGTACACATTTCGGGCCTTTTTCGGCCCGTTTAGTTGCCTTTACAACCGAGAATTACTTGCCCAAACGGAAGCCAAAATGATGCATTTCAACACTATGACGGTCCCTCCTCCATGTACCGACCATAGTTTAATGCATAGCACCACCAGGGGTTAGTCTCCGGGCCAGAAGGGTTTGCAGTTGCCTTTTCGCGAAAACGTCCGTTTTTGGCCATTTTCGTGGGTTGGCACACGATTTTCAGCACTCGGGTCAATTTTTTTGCAACATCCCCGATGTGCACATACTCCTTGTAGAGGACATTTGACGAGGTTTCCATTGATTTTTGGACCGTAGGGTACACGTGTCAGGCCTTTTTCAGGTCGTTTAGCTGCCTTTGCAACCGAGAATTACTTGCCCAAACGGAAGCCAGAATGATGCATTTCGCCACTCTGACGGTCCCTCCTCCACGTACCAACCATAGTTTAATCCATAACAGCACCAGGGGTATGTCTGCGGGCCAGAAGGGTTTGCAGGTGCGTTTTCGAGAAAACGTCCGTTTCGAGCCATTTTCGTGGGTTATAGCACACGATTTTTCAGCACTCAGGTCAATTTTTTCGCAACATCCCGGTTGTGCACAGACTCCATGTAGAAGACATTTGGTGACGTTTGCATTGATTTTTGGACCGTAGGTTACATGTGTCGGGCCTTTTTCGACCCGTTTAGGTGCCTTTGCAACCGAGAATTACTTGCCCAAATGGAAGCCAAAATGATGCATTTCGACACTCTGACGGTTCCTCCTCCACGTACCGACCATAGTTTAATGCATAACAGCACCAGGGGTATGTCTCCGGGCTAGAAGGGTTTACAGGTGCGTTTTCGTGAAAATGTCAGTTTCGGGCCATTTTCGTGGGTATAGCACACGATTTTCAGCACTCTGGTCAATTTTTTTGCAACATCCCGGATGTCCACAGACTCCTTGTAGAATACATTTGACGAGGTACCTATTGACTTTTGGACCGTAGGGTACACGTTTCGGGCCTTTTTCAGCCCGTTTAGTTGCCTTTGCAACCTAGAATTACTTGCCCAAACGGAAGCCAAAATGATGCATTTCGACACTCTGACGGTCCATCCTCCACGTGCTGACCATAGTTTAATGCATAGCACCACCAGGGGTAGGTCTCCAGGCCAGAAGGGTTTGCTGGTGCGTTTTCGCGAAAACGTCCGTTTCGGGCCATTTTCGTGGGTTATAGCACACGATTTTCAGCTGTCGGGTCAATTTTTTTGCAACAACCCGGATGTGCACAAACTATTTGTAGAAGACATTTGACGAGGTTTCCATTGATTTTTAGACCGTAGGGTACACATTTCGGGCCTTTTTCGGCCCGTTTAGTTGCCTTTACAACCGAGAATTACTTGCCCAAACGGAAGCCAAAATGATGCATTTCAACACTATGACGGTCCCTCCTCCATGTACCGACCATAGTTTAATGCATAGCACCACCAGGGGTTAGTCTCCGGGCCAGAAGGGTTTGCAGTTGCCTTTTCGCGAAAACGTCCGTTTTTGGCCATTTTCGTGGGTTGGCACACGATTTTCAGCACTCGGGTCAATTTTTTTGCAACATCCCCGATGTGCACATACTCCTTGTAGAGGACATTTGACGAGGTTTCCATTGATTTTTGGACCGTAGGGTACACGTGTCAGGCCTTTTTCAGGTCGTTTAGCTGCCTTTGCAACCGAGAATTACTTGCCCAAACGGAAGCCAGAATGATGCATTTCGCCACTCTGACGGTCCCTCCTCCACGTACCAACCATAGTTTAATCCATAACAGCACCAGGGGTATGTCTGCGGGCCAGAAGGGTTTGCACACGATTTTTCAGCACTCAGGTCAATTTTTTCGCAACATCCCGGTTGTGCACAGACTCCATGTAGAAGACATTTGGTGACGTTTGCATTGATTTTTGGACCGTAGGGTACATGTGTCGGGCCTTTTTCGACCCGTTTAGGTGCCTTTGCAACCGAGAATTACTTGCCCAAATGGAAGCCAAAATGATGCATTTCGACACTCTGACGGTTCCTCCTCCACGTACCGACCATAGTTTAATGCATAACAGCACCAGGGGTATGTCTCCGGGCTAGAAGGGTTTACAGGTGCGTTTTCGTGAAAATGTCAGTTTCGGGCCATTTTCGTGGGTATAGCACACGATTTTCAGCACTCTGGTCAATTTTTTTGCAACATCCCGGATGTCCACAGACTCCTTGTAGAATACATTTGACGAGGTACCTATTGACTTTTGGACCGTAGGGTACACGTTTCGGGCCTTTTTCAGCCCGTTTAGTTGCCTTTGCAACCTAGAATTACTTGCCCAAACGGAAGCCAAAATGATGCATTTCGACACTCTGACGGTCCATCCTCCACGTGCTGACCATAGTTTAATGCATAGCACCACCAGGGGTAGGTCTCCAGGCCAGAAGGGTTTGCTGGTGCGTTTTCGCGAAAACGTCCGTTTCGGGCCATTTTCGTGGGTTATAGCACACGATTTTCAGCTGTCGGGTCAATTTTTTTGCAACAACCCGGATGTGCACAAACTATTTGTAGAAGACATTTGACGAGGTTTCCATTGATTTTTAGACCGTAGGGTACACATTTCGGGCCTTTTTCGGCCCGTTTAGTTGCCTTTACAACCGAGAATTACTTGCCCAAACGGAAGCCAAAATGATGCATTTCAACACTATGACGGTCCCTCCTCCATGTACCGACCATAGTTTAATGCATAGCACCACCAGGGGTTAGTCTCCGGGCCAGAAGGGTTTGCAGTTGCCTTTTCGCGAAAACGTCCGTTTTTGGCCATTTTCGTGGGTTGGCACACGATTTTCAGCACTCGGGTCAATTTTTTTGCAACATCCCCGATGTGCACATACTCCTTGTAGAGGACATTTGACGAGGTTTCCATTGATTTTTGGACCGTAGGGTACACGTGTCAGGCCTTTTTCAGGTCGTTTAGCTGCCTTTGCAACCGAGAATTACTTGCCCAAACGGAAGCCAGAATGATGCATTTCGCCACTCTGACGGTCCCTCCTCCACGTACCAACCATAGTTTAATCCATAACAGCACCAGGGGTATGTCTGCGGGCCAGAAGGGTTTGCAGGTGCGTTTTCGAGAAAACGTCCGTTTCGAGCCATTTTCGTGGGTTATAGCACACGATTTTTCAGCACTCAGGTCAATTTTTTCGCAACATCCCGGTTGTGCACAGACTCCATGTAGAAGACATTTGGTGACGTTTGCATTGATTTTTGGACCGTAGGTTGCATGTGTCGGGCCTTTTTCGACCCGTTTAGGTGCCTTTGCAACCGAGAATTACTTGCCCAAATGGAAGCCAAAATGATGCATTTCGACACTCTGACGGTTCCTCCTCCACGTACCGACCATAGTTTAATGCATAACAGCACCAGGGGTATGTCTCCGGGCTAGAAGGGTTTACAGGTGCGTTTTCGTGAAAATGTCAGTTTCGGGCCATTTTCGTGGGTATAGCACACGATTTTCAGCACTCTGGTCAATTTTTTTGCAACATCCCGGATGTCCACAGACTCCTTGTAGAATACATTTGACGAGGTACCTATTGACTTTTGGACCGTAGGGTACACGTTTCGGGCCTTTTTCAGCCCGTTTAGTTGCCTTTGCAACCTAGAATTACTTGCCCAAACGGAAGCCAAAATGATGCATTTCGACACTCTGACGGTCCATCCTCCACGTGCTGACCATAGTTTAATGCATAGCACCACCAGGGGTAGGTCTCCAGGCCAGAAGGGTTTGCTGGTGCGTTTTCGCGAAAACGTCCGTTTCGGGCCATTTTCGTGGGTTATAGCACACGATTTTCAGCTGTCGGGTCAATTTTTTTGCAACAACCCGGATGTGCACAAACTATTTGTAGAAGACATTTGACGAGGTTTCCATTGATTTTTAGACCGTAGGGTACACATTTCGGGCCTTTTTCGGCCCGTTTAGTTGCCTTTACAACCGAGAATTACTTGCCCAAACGGAAGCCAAAATGATCCATTTCGACACTCTGACGGTCCCTTCTCCACGTGCCGACCATAGTTTAATGCATAGCACCACCAGGGGTAGGTCTCCGGGCCAGAAGGGTTTGCAGGTGCATTTTCGCGAAAACGTCCGTTTCGGGCCATTTTCGTGGGTTATAGCACACGATTTTCAACACTCGGGTCAATTTTTTTGCAACATCCCGGATGTGCACAGACTCCTTGTAGAAGATATTTGACGAGGTTTCCATTGATTTTTGGACTGTAGGGTACACGTTTCTGGCCTTTTTCAACCCGTTTAGTTGCCTTTGCAACCGAGAATTACTTGCCCAAACGGAAGCCAAAATGATGCATTTCGACACTCTGACGGTCCCTCCTCCACGTACCGACCATAGTTTAATGCATAGCACCACCAGGGGTAGGTCTCCGGGCCAGAAGGGTTTGCAGGTGCGTTTTCGCGAAAACGTCCGTTTCAGGCCATTTTCGTGGGTTATAGCACGCGATTTTCAGCACTCGGGTCAATTTTTTTGCAACATCCCGGATGTGCACAGACTCCTTGTAGAAGACATTTGACGAGGTTTCCCTTGATTTTTGGACCGTAGGGTACACGTTTCGGGCCTTTTTCGGCCCGTTTAGTTGCCTTTGCAACCGAGAATTACTTGCCCAAACGGAAGCCAAAATGATGCATTTCGACACTCTGATGGTCCCTCCTCCACGTACCGACCATAGTTTAATGCATAGCACCACCAGGGGTAGGTCTCCGGGCCAGAAGGGTTTGCAGGTGCGTTTTCGCGAAAATGTCCGTTTCGGGCCATTTTCGTGGGTTATAGCACACGATTTTCAGCACTCTTGTCAATTTTTTGCATCATCCCGGATGTGCACAGACTCCTTGTAGAAGACATTTGACGAGGTTTCCATTAGTTTTTGGACCGTAGGATACACGTTTCGGGCCTTTTTCGGCCCGTTTAGTTGCCTTTGCAACCGAGAATTACTAGCCCAAACGGAAACCAAAATGATGCATTTCGACACTCTGACGGTACCTCCTCCATGTGCCGTCCATAGTTTAATGCATAGCACCACCAGGGGTAGGTCTCCAGGCCAGAAGGGTTTGCAGGTGTGTTTTCGCGAAAACGTCCGTTTCGGGCCATTTTCGTGGGTTATAGCACACGATTTTCAGCACTCGTGTCAATTTTTTTGCAACATCCCGGATGTGCATAGACTCCTTGTAGAAGACATTTGACGAGGTTTCCATTGATTTTTGGACCGTAGGGTACACGTTTCTGGCCTTTTTCAACCCATTTAGTTGCCTTTGCAACCGAGAATTACTTGCCCAAACGGAAGCCAAAATGATGCATTTCAACACTATGATGGTCCCTCCTCCACGTACCGACCATAGTTTAATGCATATCACCACCAGGGGTAGGTCTCCGGGCCAGAAGGGTTTGCAGGTGCGTTTTCGCGAAAACGTCCGTTTCGGGCCATTTTCGTGGGTTATAGCACACGATTTTCAGCACTCGGGTCAATTTTTTTGCAACATCCCGGATGTGCACAGACTCCTTGTAGAAGACATTTGACGAGGTTTCCATTGATTTTTGGACCGTGGGGTACACGTTTCTGGCCTTTATCAACCCATTTAGTTGCCTTTGCAACCGAGAATTACTTGCCCAAACGGAAGCCAAAATGATGCATTTCAACACTATGACGGTCCCTCCTCCATGTACCGACCATAGTTTAATGCATAGCACCACCAGGGGTTAGTCTCCGGGCCAGAAGGGTTTGCAGGTGTGTTTTCGCGAAAACGTCTGTTTCCGGCCATTTTCGTGGGTTATAGCACACGATTTTCAGCACTCGGGTCAATTTTTTTGCAACATCACGGATGTGCACAGACTCCTTGTAGAAGACATTTGACGAGGTTTCCATTGATTTTTGGACCGTAGCGTACACGTTTCTGGCCTTTTTCAACCCATTTAGTTGCCTTTGCAACCGAGAATTACTTGCCCAAACGGAAGCCAAAATGATGCATTTCAACACTATGACGGTCCCTCCTCCACGTACCGACCATAGTTTATTGCATAGCACCACCAGGGGTAGGTCTCCAGGCCAGAAGGGTTTGCAGGTGCGTTTTCGCGATAACGTCCGTTTCGGGCCATTTTCGTGGGTTAGCACACGATTTTCAGCACTCTTGTCAATTTTTTGCAACATCCTGGATGTGCACAGACTCCTTGTAGAAGACATTTGACGAGGTTTCCATTGACTTTTGGACCGTAGGGTTCACGTTTCTGTCTTTTTCGGGTCGTTTAGCTGCCTTTGCAACCGAGAATTACTAGCCCAAACGGAAGCCAGAATGATGCATTTCGTCACTCTGACGGTCCCTCCTCCACGTACCGACCATAGTTTAATGCATAACACCACCATGGGTAGGTCTCCGGGCCAGAAGGGCTTGCAGGTGCGTATTCGCGAAAACGTCCGTTTCTGGCCATTTTCGTGGGTTGTGGCACACGAATTTCAGCACTCGGATGAATTTATTTACAATATCCCGGATGTGCACAGACTCCTTGTAGAAGACTTTTGACGAGGTTTCCAATGATTTTTGGACCGTAGGGTACACGTTTCGGGCCTTTTTCGGGTCGTTTAGCTGCGTTTGCAACCGAGAATTACTTGCCCAAACGGAAGCCAGAATGATTCATGTCATTACTCTGACGGTCCCTCCTCCACGTACCGACCATAGTTTAATGCATAACACCACCACGGGTAGGTCTCCGGGCCAGAAGGGTTTGCAGGTGCCTTTTCGCGAAAACATCTGTTTCTGGCCATTTTCGTGGGTTGGCACACGATTTTCAACACTCGGGTCAATTTTTTTTGCAACATCCCGGATGTGCACAGACTCCTTGTAGAGGACATTTGACGAGGTTTCCATTGATTTTTGGACCGCAGGGTAGATGTGTCAGGCCTTTTTCAGGTCGTTTAGCTGCCTTTGCAACCGAGAATTACTTGCCCAAACGAAGCCAAAATGATGCATTTCGACACTCTGACGGTCCCTCCTCCACGTACCGACCATAGTTTAATGCATAACAGCACCAGGGGTATGTCTCCGTGCCAGAAGGGTTTGCAGGTGCGTTTTCGTGAAAACGTCCGTTTCGGGCCATTTTCGTGGGTTATAGCACACGATTTTCAGCACTCGGGTCAATTTTTTGCAACATGCCGGATGTCCACAGACTCCTTGTAGAAGACATTTGGCGAGGTTTGCATTGATTTTTGGACCGTAGGGTACACATTTCGAGCCTTTTTCAGCCCGTTTAGGTGCCTTTGCAACCGAGAATTACTTGCCCAAACGAAAGCAAAAATGGTGCATTTCGACACTCTGACGGTCCCTCCTCCACCTACCGACCATAGTTTAATGCATAACAACACCAGGGGTATGTCTCCGGGCCAGAAGGGTTTGCAGGTGCGTTTTCGCAAAAACGTCCATTTCGGGCCATTTTCGTGGGTTATAGCACGCGATTTTCGGCACTCGGGTCAATTTTTTTGCAACATCCCGGATATCCACAGACTCCTTGTAGAATACATTTGACGAGGTTTACATTGATTTTTGGACCGTAGGGTACACGTTTCTGGCCTTTTTCGGGTCGTTCAGCTGCCTTTGCAACCGAGAATTACTAGCCCAAACGGAAGCCAGAATGATGCATTTTGTCACTCTGACGGTCCCTCCTCCACGTACCGACCATAGTTTAATGCATAACACCACCATGGGTAGGTCTCCGGGCCAGGAGGGCTTGCAGGTGCGTTTTCGCGAAAACGTCCGTTTCTGGCCATTTTCGTGGGTTATGGCACACGATTTTCAGCACTCGGATGAATTTTTTTACAACTTCACGGATGTGCACAGACTCCTTGTAGAAGACTTTTGACGAGGTTTCCAATGATTTTTGGACCGTAGCGTACACGTTTCGGGCCTTTTTCGGGTCGTTTAGCTGCGTTTGCAACCGAGAATTACTTGCCCAAACGGAAGAAAGAATGATTCATGTCATTACTCTGACGGTCCCTCCTCCACGTACCGACCATAGTTTAATGCATAACATCACCACGGGTAGGTCTCCGGGCCAGAAGGGTTTGCAGGTGGCTTTTCGCGAAAACGTCTGTATCTGGCCATTTTCGTGGGTTGGCACACGATTTTCAACACACGGGTCAATTTTTTTGCAACATCCCGGATGTGCACAGACTCCTTGTAGAGGACATTTGACGAGGTTTCCATTGATTTTTGGACCGTAGGGTACATGTGTCGGGCCTTTTTCAGGTCGTTTAGCTGCCTTTGCAACCGAGAATTACTTGCCCAAACGAAGCCAAAATGATGCATTTCGACACTCTGACGGTCCCTCCTCCACGTACCGACCATAGTTTAATGCATAACAGCACCACGGGTATGTCTCCGTGCCAGAAGGGTTTGCAGGTGCGTTTTCGTGAAAACGTCCGTTTCGGGCCATTTTCGTGGGTTATAGCACACGACTTTCAGCACTCGGGTCAATTTTTTGCAACATGCCGGATGTCCACAGACTCCTTGTAGAAGACATTTGGCGAGGTTTGCATTGACTTTTGGACCGTAGGGTACACATTTCGGGCCTTTTTCGGCCCGTTTAGGTGCCTTTGCAACCGAGAATTACTTGCCCAAACGAAAGCCAAAATGGTGCATTTCGACACTCTGACGGTCCCTCCTCCACCTACCGACCATAGTTTAATGCATAACAGCACCAGGGGTATTTCTCCGGGCCAGAAGGGTTTGTAGGTGCGTTTTCGCGAAAACGTCCATTTCGGGCCATTTTCGTGGGTTATAGCACACGATTTTCGGCACTCGGGTCAATTTTTTTGCAACATCCCGGATGTCCACAGACTCCTTGTAGAATACATTTGATGAGGTTTACATTGATTTTTGGACCGTAGGGTACACGTTTCTGGCCTTTTTTGGGTCGTTCAGCTGCCTTTGCAACCGAGAATTACTAGCCCAAACGGAAGCCAGAATGATGCATTTCGTCACTCTGACGGTCCCTCCTCCTCGTACCGACCATAGTTTAATGCATAACACCACCATGGGTAGGTCTCCGGGCCAGAAGGGCTTGCAGGTGCGTTTTCGCGAAAACGTCCGTTTCTGGCCATTTTCGTGGGTTATGGCACACAATTTTCAGCACTCGGATGAATTTTTTTACAACATCCCGGATGTGCACAGACTCCTTGTAGAAGACTTTTGACGAGGTTTCCACTGATTTTTGGACCGTAGGGTACACATTTCGGGCCTTTTTCGTGGGTTATAGCACACGATTTTCAGCACTCGGGTCAATTTTTTGCAACATCCCGGATGTCCACAGACTCCTTGTAGAAGACATTTGGCGAGGTTTGCATTGATTTTTGGACCGTATGGTACACATTTCGGGCCTTTTTCGGCCCGTTTAGGTGCCTTTGCCACCGAGAATTACTTGCCCAAACGAAAGCCAAAATGGTGCCTTTCGACACTCTGACGGTCCCTCCTCCACCTACCGACCATAGTTTAATGCATAACACCACCATGGGTAGGTCTCCGGGCCAGAAGGGTTTGCAAGTGCGTTTTCGCGAAAACGTCCATTTCGGGCCATTTTCGTGGGTTATAGCACACGATTTTCAGCACTCGGGTCAATTTTTTTTGCAACATCCCGGATGTCAACAGACTCCTTGTAGAAGACATTTGGTGAGGTTTGCATTGATTTTTGGACCGTAGGGTACACATTTTAGGCCTTTTTCGGGTCGTTTGGCTGCCTTTGCAACCGAGAATTACTTGCCCAAACGGAAGCCAGAACGATGCATTTCGTCACTCTGACGGTCCCTCCTCCACGTACCGACCATAGTTTAATGCATAACACCGCCACGGGTAGGTCTCCGGGCCAGAAGGGTTTGCAGGTGCGTTTTCGCGAAAACGTCCGTTTCTGGCCATTTTCGTAAGTTATAGCACACGATTTTCAGCACTCGGGTCAATTTTTTTGCAACATCCCGGATGTGCTCAGACTCCTTGTAGAAGACTTTTGACGAGGTTTCCATTGATTTTTGGACCGTAGGGTACACGTTTCGGGCCTTTTTCAGGTCGTTTAGGGGCCTTTGTAACCGAGAATTACTTGCCCAAACGTAAGCGAGAATGATGCATTTCGCCACTCTGACGGTCCAGAAGGGTTTGCAGGTGCGTTTTCGCGAAAACGTCTGTTTTGGGCCATTTTCGTGGGTTATAGAACACGATTTTTTAGCACTCGGGTCAATTTTTTTGCAACATCCCGGATGTGTTGTAGAAGACATTTGGCGACGTTTGCCTTGATTTTTGGACCGTAGGGTACACGTTTCGGGCCTTTTTTGACCCGTTTAGGTACCTTTGCAACCGAGAATTACTTACCCAAACGGAAGCCAAAATGATGCATTTCGACACTCTAACGGTCCCTTCTCCACGTACCGACCATAATTTAATGCATAACAGCACCAGGGGTATTTCTCTGGGCTAGAAGGGTTTGCAGGTGCGTTTTCGCGAAAACGTCCCTTTCGGGCCATTTTCGTGGGTTATAGCACACGATTTTCAGCACTCGGGTCAATTTTTTTTGCAACATCCAGGATGTCCACAGACTCCTTGTAGAAGACATTTGGCGAGGTTTGCATTGAGTTTTGGACCGTAGGGTACACATTTCGGGCCTTTTTCGGGTCGTTTAGCTGCCTTTGCAACCGAGAATTACTTGCTCAAACGAAAACCAGAATAATGCATTTCGTCACTCTGACGGTCCCTCTACCACGTACCGACCATAGTTTAATGCACAACACCACCACGGGTAGGTCTCCGGGCCAGAAGGGTTTGCAGGTGCCTTTTCGCGAAAACGTCCGTTTCTGGCCAGTTTCGTGGGTGGGCACACGATTTTCAGCACTCGGGTCAATTTTTTTTGCAACATCCCGGATGTGCACAGACTCCTTGTAGAAGACATTTGACGAGGTTTCCATTGATTTTTGGACCATAGGGTACACGTGTCGGGCCTTTTTCTGGTCGTTTAGCTGCCTTTGCAATCGAGAATTACTTAACCAAACGGAAGCCAGAATGATGCATTTCGCCACTCTGACGGTCCCTCCTCCATGTACCGACCATAGTTTAATGCATAACAGCACCAGGGGTATGTCTCCGGGCCAAAAGGGTTTGCAGGTGCGTTTTCGAGAAAATGTCCGTTTCGGGCCATTTTCGTGGGTTATAGCACACGATTTTTCAGCACTCGGGCCAATTTTTTTGCAACATGCCGGATGTGCACAGACTCCTTGTAGAAGACATTTGGCGACGTTTGCATTGATTTTTGGACCGTAGGGTACACGTTTCGGGCCTTTTTCGACCCGTTTAGGTGCCTTTGCAACCAAGAATTACTTGCCCAAACGGAAGCCAAAATGATGCATTTCGCCACTCTGACGGTCCCTTCTCCACGTACCGACCATAGTTTAATGCATAACAACACCAGGGGTATGTCTCCGGGCCCGAAGGGTTTGCAGGTGCGTTTTCGAGAAAATGTCCGTTTGGGGCCATTTTCGTGGGTTATAGCACACGATTTTTCAGCACTTGGGTCAATTTTTTTGCAACATCCCGGATGTGCACAGACTCCTTGTAGAAGACATTTGGCGACGTTTGTATTGGTTTTTGGACCGTAGGATACACGTTTCGGGCCTTTATCGACCCGTTTAGGTGCCTTTGCAACCGAGAATTACTTGCCCTAACGGAAGCCAGAATGATGCATTTCGTAACTCTGACGGTCCCTCCTCCACGTACCGACCATAGTTTAATGCAAAACACCACCACGGGTAGGTCTCCGGGCCAGAAGGGTTTGCAGTTGCCTTTTCGCGAAAACGTCCGTTTCTGGCCTTTTTCGTGGGTTATAGCACACAATTTTCAACACTCGGGTCAACTTTTTTGCAACATCCCGGATATGCACACACTCCTTGTAGAAGACATTTGAGGAGGTTTCCATTGATTTTTGGACCGCAGGGTACACGTGTCGGGCCTTTTTCGGGTCGTTTAGCTGCCTTTGCAACCGAGACTTACTTGCCCAAACGTAAGCGAGAATGATGCATTTCGCCACTCTGACGGTCCCTCCTCCACGTACCGACCATAGTTTAATGCATAACAGCACCAGGGGTATGTCTCCGGGCCAGAAGGGTTTGCATGTGCGTTTTCGCGAAAACGTCCGTTTCGGGCCATTTTCGTGGGTTATAGCACACGATTTTTCAGCACTCAAGTCAATTTTTTTGCAACATGCCGGATGTGCACAGACTCCATGTAGAAGACATTTGGCGACGTTTGCATTGATTTTTGGACCGTAGGGTACACGTTTCGGGCCTTTTTCGACCCGTTTAGGTGCCTTTGCAACCAAGAATTACTTGCCCAAACGGAAGCCAAAATGATGCATTTCGCCACTCTGACGGTCCCTCCTACACGTACCGACCATAGTTTAATGCATAACAGCACCAGGGGTATGTCTCCGGGCCCGCAGGGTTTGCAGGTGCGTTTTCGAGAAAACGTCCGTTTCGGGCCATTTTCGTGGGTTATAGCACACGATTTTTCAGCACTTGGGTCCATTTTTTCCAACATCCCGGATGTGCACAGACTCCTTGTAGAAGACATTTGGCGACGTTTGCATTGGTTTTTGGACCGTAGGGTACACGTTTCGGGCCTTTTTCGACCCGTTTAGGTGCCTTTGCAACCGAGAATTAATTGCCCAAACGGAAGCCAAAATGATGCATTTCGACACTATGACGGTCCCTCCTCCACGTACCGACCATAGTTTAATGCATAACAGCACCAGGGGTATGTCTCCGGGCCAGAAGAGTTTGCAGGTGCGTTTTCGCGAAAACGTCCGTTTCGGGCCATTTTTGTGAGTTATAGCACACGATTTTCAGCACTCCGGTCAATTTTTTTTGCATCATCCCGGATGTACACAGACTCCTTGTACAAGACTTTTGTCGAGGTTTCTATTGATTTTTGGACCGTAGGGTACACGTTTCGGGCCTTTTTCGGGTCGTTTAGGTGCCTTTGCAACCGATAATTACATGACCAAACGGAAGCCAGAATGATGCATTTTGTTACTCTGACGGTCCCTCCTCCACGTACCGACCATAGTTTAATGCATAACACCACAACGGGTAGGTCTCCGGGCCAGAAGGGTTTGCAGGTGCCTTTTCGCGAAAACGTCCGTTTCTGGCCTTTTTCGTGGGTTATAGCACACGATTTTCAACACTCGGGTCAACTTTTTTGCAACATCCCGGATATGCACACACTCCTTGTAGAAGACATTTGAGGAGGTTTCCCTTGATTTTTGCACCGTAGGGTACACGTGTCGGGCCTTTTTCGGGTCGTTTAGCTGCCTTTGCAACCGAGAATTACTTGCCCAAACGTAAGCGAGAATGATGCATTTCGCCACTCTGACGGTCCCTCCTCCACGTACCGACTATAGTTTAATGCATAAGAGCACCAGGGGTATGTCTCCGTGCCAGAAGGGTTTGCATGTGCGTTTTCGCGAAAACGTCCGTTTCGGGCCATTTTTGTGGGTTATAGCACACGATTTTTCAGTACTCAGGTCAATTTTTTTGCAACATGCCGGATGTGAAGACTCCTTGTAGAAGACATTTGGCGACGTTTGCATTGATTTTTGGACCGTAGGGTTAACGTTTCGGTTCTTTTTCGACCCGTTTAGGTGCCTTTGCAACCAAGAATTACTTGCCCAAACGGAAGCCAAAATGATGCATTTCGCCACTCTGACGGTCCCTCCTGCACGTACCGACCATAGTTTAATGCATAACAGCACCAGGGGTATGTCTCCGGGCCCGAAGGGTTTGCAGGTGCGTTTTCGAGAAAACGTCCGTTTCGGGCCATTTTCGTGGGTTATAGCACACGATTTTTCAGCACTTGGGTCCATTTTTTTGCAACATCCCGGATGTGCACAGACTCCTTGTAGAAGACATTTGGCGACGTTTGCATTGGTTTTTGGACCGTAGGGTACACGTTTCGGGCCTTTTTCGACCCGTTTAGGTGCCTTTGCAACCGAGAATTACTTGCCCAAACGGAAGCCAAAATGATGCATTTCGACACTATGACGGTCCCTCCTCCACGTACCGACCATAGTTTAATGCATAACAGCACCAGGGGTATGTCTCCGGGCCAGAAGAGTTTGCAGGTGCGTTTTCGCGAAAAGTCCGTTTCGGGCCATTTTTGTGAGTTATAGCACACGATTTTCAGCACTCCGGTCAATTTTTTTTGCATCATCCCGGATGTACATAGACTCCTTGTACAAGACTTTTGACGAGGTTTCCATTGATTTTTGGACCGTAGGGTACACGTTTCGGGCCTTTTTCGGGTCGTTTAGGTGCCTTTGCAACCGATAATTACTTGACCAAACGGAAGCCAGAATGATGCATTTTGTTACTCTGACGGTCCCTCCTCCACGTACTGACCATAGTTTAATGCATAACACCACCACGGGTAGGTCTCCGGGCCAGAAGGGTTTGCAGGTGCCTTTTCGTGAAAACGTCCGTTTCTGGCCTTTTTCGTGGGTTATAGCACACGATTTTCAACACTCGGGTCAACTTTTTTGCAACATCCCGGATATGCACACACTCCTTGTAGAAGACATTTGAGGAGGTTTCCATTGATTTTTGGACCATAGGGTACACGTGTCGGGCCTTTTTCGGGTCGTTTAGCTGCCTCTGCAACCGAGAATTACTTGCCCAAACGTAAGCGAGAATGATGCATTTCGCCACTCTGACGGTCCCTCCTCCACGTACCGACCATAGTTTAATGCATAACAGCACCAGGGGTATGTCTCCGTGCCAGAAGGGTTTGCATGTGCGTTTTCGCGAAAACGTCCGTTTCGGGCCATTTTTGTGGGTTATAGCACACGATTTTTCAGTACTCAGGTCAATTTTTTTGCAACATGCCGGATGTGAAGACTCCTTGTAGAAGACATTTGGCGACGTTTGCATTGATTTTTGGACCGTAGGGTACACGTTTCGGGGCTTTTTCGACCCGTTTAGGTGCCTTTGCAACCAAGAATTACTTGACCAAACGGAAGCCAAAATGATGCATTTCGCCACTCTGACGGTCCCTCCTACACGTACCGACCATAGTTTAATGCATAACAGCACCAGGGGTATGTCTCCGGGCCCGCAGGGTTTGCAGGTGCGTTTTCGAGAAAACGTCCGTTTCGGGCCATTTTCGTGGGTTATAGCACACGATTTTTCAGCACTTGGGTCCATTTTTTTGCAACATCCCGGATGTGCACAGACTCCTTGTAGAAGACATTTGGCGACGTTTGCATTGGTTTTTGGACCGTAGGGTACACGTTTCGGGCCTTTTTCGACCCGTTTAGGTGCCTTTCCAACCGAGAATTACTTGCCCAAACGGAAGCCAAAATCATGCATTTCGACACTATGACGGTCCCTCCTCCACGTACCGACCATAGTTTAATGCATAACAGCACCAGGGGTATGTCTCCGGGCCAGAAGAGTTTGCAGGTGCGTTTTCTCGAAAACG
This sequence comes from Cenchrus fungigraminus, assembly GCA_036936925.1. NCBI lineage: Eukaryota > Viridiplantae > Streptophyta > Magnoliopsida > Poales > Poaceae > Cenchrus > Cenchrus fungigraminus. Next base: position 123,497,683 of record CM072780.1, on the reverse strand, counting down.
TCCGTTTCGGGCCATTTTTGTGAGTTATAGCACACGATTTTCAGCACTCCGGTCAATTTTTTTTGCATCATCCCGGATGTACACAGACTCCTTGTACAAGACTTTTGACGAGGTTTCCATTGATTTTTGGACCGTAGGGTACACGTTTCGGGCCTTTTTCGGGTCGTTTAGGTGCCTTTGCAATCGATAATTACTTGACCAAACGGAAGCCAGAATGATGCATTTTGTTACTCTGACGGTCCCTCCTCCACGTACCGACCATAGTTTAATGCATAACACCACCACGGGTAGGTCTCCGGGCCAGAAGGGTTTGCAGGTGCCTTTTCGCGAAAACGTCCGTTTCTGCCCTTTTTCGTGGGTTATAGCACACGATTTTCAACACTCGGGTCAACTTTTTTGCAACATCCCGGATATGCACACACACCTTGTAGAAGACATTTGAGGAGGTTTCCCTTGATTTTTGCACCGTAGGGTACACGTGTCGTGCCTTTTTCGGGTCGTTTAGCTGCCTTTGCAACCGAGAATTACTTGCCCAAACGTAAGCGAGAATGATGCATTTCGCCACTCTGACGGTCCCTCCTCCACGTACTGACTATAGTTTAATGCATAAGAGCACCAGGGGTATGTCTCCGTGCCAGAAGGGTTTGCATGTGCGTTTTCGCGAAAACGTCCGTTTCGGGCCATTTTTGTGGGTTATAGCACACGATTTTTCAGTACTCAGGTCAATTTTTTTGCAACATGCCGGATGTGAAGACTCCTTGTAGAAGACATTTGGTGACGTTTGCATTGATTTTTGGACCGAAGGGTTAACGTTTCGGTTCTTTTTCGACCCGTTTAGGTGCCTTTGCAACCAAGAATTACTTGCCCAAACGGAAGCCAAAATGATGCATTTCGCCACTCTGACGGTCCCTCCTGCACGTACCGACCATAGTTTAATGCATAACAGCACCAGGGGTATGTCTCCGGGCCCGAAGGGTTTGCAGGTGCGTTTTCGAGAAAACGTCCGTTTCGGGCCATTTTCGTGGGTTATAGCACACGATTTTTCAGCACTTGGGTCCATTTTTTTGCAACATCCCGGATGTGCACAGACTCCTTGTAGAAGACATTTGGCGACGTTTGCATTGGTTTTTGGACCGTAGGGTACACGTTTCGGGCCTTTTTCGACCCGTTTAGGTGCCTTTGCAACCGAGAATTACTTGCCCAAACGGAAGCCAAAATGATGCATTTCGACACTATGACGGTCCCTCCTCCACGTACCGACCATAGTTTAATGCATAACAGCACCAGGGGTATGTCTCCGGGCCAGAAGAGTTTGCGGGTGCGTTTTCGCGAAAACGTCCGTTTCGGGCCATTTTTGTGAGTTATAGCACACGATTTTCAGCACTCCGGTCAATTTTTTTTGCATCATCCCGGATGTACATAGACTCCTTGTACAAGACTTTTGACGAGGTTTCCATTGATTTTTGGACCGTAGGGTACACGTTTCGGGCCTTTTTCGGGTCGTTTAGGTGCCTTTGCAACCGATAATTACTTGACCAAACGGAAGCCAGAATGATGCATTTTGTTACTCTAACGGTCCCTCCTCCACGTACTGACCATAGTTTAATGCATAACACCACCACGGGTAGGTCTCCGGGCCAGAAGGGTTTGCAGGTGCCTTTTCGCGAAAACGTCCGTTTCTGGCCTTTTTCGTGGGTTATAGCACACGATTTTCAACACTCGGGTCAACTTTTTTGCAACATCCCGGATATGCACACACTCCTTGTAGAAGACATTTGAGGAGGTTTCCATTGATTTTTGGACCATAGGGTACACGTGTCGGGCCTTTTTCGGGTCGTTTAGCTGCCTTTGCAACCGAGAATTACTTGCCCAAACGTAAGCGAGAATGATGCATTTCGCCACTCTGACGGTCCCTCCTCCACGTACCGACCATAGTTTAATGCATAACAGCACCAGGGGTATGTCTCCGTGCCAGAAGGGTTTGCATGTGCGTTTTCGCGAAAACGTCCGTTTCGGGCCATTTTTGTGGGTTATAGCACACGATTTTTCAGTACTCAGGTCAATTTTTTTGCAACATGCCGGATGTGAAGACTCCTTGTAGAAGACATTTGGCGACGTTTGCATTGATTTTTGGACCGTAGGGTTAACGTTTCGGGCCTTTTTCGACCCGTTTAGGTGCCTTTGCAACCAAGAATTACTTGCCCAAACGGAAGCCAAAATGATGCATTTCGCCACTCTGACGGTCCCTCTTGCACGTACCGACCATAGTTTAATGCATAACAGCACCAGGGGTATGTCTCCGGGCCCGAAGGGTTTGCAGGTGCGTTTTCGAGAAAACGTCCGTTTCGGGCCATTTTCGTGGGTTATAGCACACGATTTTTCAGCACTTGGGTCCATTTTTTTGCAACATCCCGGATGTGCACAGACTCCTTGTAGAAGACATTTGGCGACGTTTGCATTGGTTTTTCGACCGTAGGGTACACGTTTCGGGCCTTTTTCGACCCGTTTAGGTGCCTTTGCAACCGAGAATTACTTGCCCAAACGGAAGCTAAAATGATGCATTTCGACACTATGACGGTCCCTCCTCCACGTACCGACCATAGTTTAATGCATAACAGCAGCAGGGGTATGTCTCCGGGCCAGAAGAGTTTGCAGGTGCGTTTTCGCGAAAATGTCCGTTTCGGGCCATTTTTTGAGTTATAGCACACGATTTTCAGCACTCCGGTCAATTTTTTTTGCAACATCCCGGATGTACACAGACTCCTTGTACAAGACTTTTGACGAGGTTTCCATTGATTTTTGGACCGTAGGGTACACGTTTCGGGCCTTTTTCGGGTCGTTTAGGTGCCTTTGCAACCGATAATTACTTGACCAAACGGAAGCCAGAATGATGCATTTCGTTACTCTGACGGTCCCTCCTCCACGTACCGACCATAGTTTAATGCATAACAGCACCAGCGGTATGTCTCCGTGCCAGATGGGTTTGCATGTGCGTTTTCGCGAAAACGTCCGTTTCGGGCCATTTTCGTGGGTTATAGCACACGATTTTTCAGCACTCAGGTTAATTTTTTTGCAACATGCCGGATGTGCACAGACTCCTTGTAGAAGACATTTGGCGACGTTTGCATTGATTTTTGGACCGTAGGGTACACGTTTCGGGCCTTTTTCGACACGTTTAGGTGCCTTTGCAACCAAGAATTACTTGCCCAAACGGAAGCCAAAATGATGCAATTCGCCACTCTGACGGCCCCTCCTCCACGTACCGACCATAGTTTACTGCATAACAGCACCAGGGGTATGTCTCCGGGCCCGAAGGGTTTGCAGGTGCATTTTCGAGAAAACGTCCGTTTCGGGCCATTTTCGGGGGTTATAGCACACGATTTTTCAGCACTTGGGTCCATTTTTTTGCAACATCCTGGATGTGCACAGACTCCTTGTAGAAGACATTTGGCGACGTTTGCATTGGTTTTTGGACCGTAGGGTACACGTTTCGGGCCTTTTTCGACCTTTTTAGGTGCCTTTGCAACCGAGAATTACTTACCCAAACGGAAGCCAAAATGATGCATTTCGACACTATGACGGTCCCTCCTCCACGTACCGACCATAGTTTAATGCATAACAGCAGCAGGGGTATGTCTCCGGGCCAGAAGAGTTTGCAGGTGCGTTTTCGCGAAAATGTCCGTTTCGGGCCATTTTTTGAGTTATAGCACACGATTTTCAGCACTCCGGTCAATTTTTTTTTGCAACATCCCGGATGTACACAGACTCCTTGTACAAGACTTTTGACGAGGTTTCCATTGATTTTTGGACCGTAGGGTACACGTTTCGGGCCTTTTTCGGGTCGTTTAGGTGCCTTTGCAACCGATAATTACTTGACCAAACGGAAGCCAGAATGATGCATTTCGTTACTCTGACGGTCCCTCCTCCACGTACCGACCATAATTTAATGCATAACAGCACCAGGGGTATGTCTCCGTGCCAGATGGGTTTGCATGTGCGTTTTCGCGAAAACGTCCGTTTCGGGCCATTTTCGTGGGTTATAGCACACGATTTTTCAGCACTCAGGTTAATTTTTTTGCAACATGCCGGATGTGCACAGACTCCTTGTAGAAGACATTTGGCGACGTTTGCATTGATTTTTGGACCGTAGGGTACACGTTTCGGGCCTTTTTCGACACGTTTAGGTGCCTTTGCAACCAAGAATTACTTGCCCAAACGGAAGCCAAAATGATGCATTTCGCCACTCTGACGGTCCCTCCTCCACGTACCGACCATAGTTTAATGCATAACAGCACCAGGGGTATGTCTCCGGGCCCGAAGGGTTTGCAGGTGCGTTTTCGAGAAAACGTCCGTTTCGGGCCATTTTCGTGGGTTATAGCACACGATTTTTCAGCACTTGGGTCCATTTTTTTGCAACATCCTGGATGTGCACAGACTCCTTGTAGAAGACATTTGGCGACGTTTGCATTGGTTTTTGGACCGTAGGGTACACGTTTCGGGCCTTTTTCGACCTTTTTAGGTGCCTTTGCAACCGAGAATTACTTACCCAAACGGAAGCCAAAATGATGCATTTCGACACTATGACGGTCCCTCCTCCACGTACCGACCATAGTTTAATGCATAATAGCACCAGGGGTATGTCTCCGGGCCAGAAGAGTTTGCAGGTGCGTTTTCGCGAAAACGTCCGTTTCGGGCCATTTTTGTGAGTTATAGCACACGATTTTCAGCACTCCGGTCAATTTTTTTTGCAACATCCCGGATGTACACAGACTCCTTGTACAAGACTTTTGACGAGGTTTCCATTGATTTTTGGACCGTAGGGTACACGTTTCGGGCCTTTTTCGGGTCGTTTAGGTGCCTTTGCAACCGATAATTACTTGACCAAACGGAAGCCAGAATGATGCATTTCGTTACTCTGACGGTCCCTCCTCCACGTACCGACCATAGTTTAATGCATAACACCACCACGGGTAGGTCTCCGGGCCAGAAGGGTTTGCAGGTGCCTTTTCGCGAAAACGTTCGTTTCTGGCCTTTTTCGTGGGTTATAGCACACGATTTTCAACACTCGGATCAACTTTTTTGCAACATCCCGGATATGCACACATTCCTTGTAGAAGACATTTGAGGAGGTTTCCATTGATTTTTGGACCGTAGGGTACACGTGTCGGGCCTTTTTTGGGTCGTTTAGCTGCCTTTGCAACCGAGAATTACTTGCCCAAACGTAAGCGAGAATGATGCATTTCGCCACTCTGACGGTCCCTCCTCCACGTACCGACCATAGTTTAATGCATAACAGCACCAGGGGTATGTCTCCGTGCCAGAAGGGTTGCATGTGCGTTTTCGCGAAAACGTCCGTTTCGGGCCATTTTCGTGGGTTATAGCACACGATTTTTCAGCACTCAGGTCAATTTTTTTGCAACATGCCGGATGTGCACAGACTCCTTGTAGAAGACATTTGGCGACGTTTGCATTGATTTTTGGAGCGTAGGGTACACGTTTCGGGCCTTTTTCGACCCGTTTAGGTGCCTTTGCAACCAAGAATTACTTGCCCAAACGAAAGCCAAAATGATGCATTTCGCCACTCTGACGGTCCCTCCTCCACGTACCGACCATAGTTTAATGCATAACAGCGCCAGGGGTATGTCTCCGGGCCCGAAGGGTTTGCAGGTGCGTTTTCGAGAAAACGTCCGTTTCGGGCCATTTTCGTGGGTTCTAGCACACGATTTTTCAGCACTTGGGTCCATTTTTTTGCAACATCCCGGATGTGCACAGACTCCTTGTAGAAGACATTTGGCGACGTTTGCATAGGTTTTTGGACCGTAGGGTACACGTTTTGGTCCTTTTTCGACCCGTTTAGGTGCCTTTGCAACCGAGAATTACTTGCCCAAACGGAAGCCAAAATGATGCATTTCGACACTATGACGGTCCCTCCTCCACGTACCGACCATAGTTTAATGCATAACAGCACCAGGGGTATGTCTCCGGGCCAGAAGAGTTTGCAGGTGCGTTTTCGCGAAAACGTCCGTTTCGGGCCATTTTTGTGACTTATAGCGCACGATTTTCAGCACTCCGGTCAATTTTTTTTGCAACATCCCGGATGTACACAGACTCCTTGTACAAGACTTTTAACGAGGTTTCCATTGATTTTTGGACCGTAGGGTACACGTTTCGGGCCTTTTTCGGGTTGTTTAGGTGCCATTGCTACCGATAATTACTTGACCAAACGGAAGCCAGAATGAGGCATTTCGTTACTCTGACGGTCCCTCCTCCACGTACCGACCATAGTTTAATGCATAACACCACCACGGGTAGGTCTCCGGGCCAGAAGGGTTTGCAGGTGCCTTTTTGCGAAAACGTCCGTTTCTGGCCATTTTCGTGGGTTATAGCACACGATTTTCAACACTCGGGTGAACTTTTTTGCAACATCCCGGATATGCACACACTCCTTGTAGAAGACATTTGGGTAGGTTTCCATTGATTTTTGGACCGTAGGGTACACGTGTCGGGTCTTTTTCGGGTCGTTTAGATGCCTTTGCAACCGAGAATTACTTGCCCAAACGTAAGCGAGAATGATGCATTTCGCCACTCTGACGGTCCTTCCTCCACGTACCGACCTTAGTTGAATGCATAACAGCACCAGGGGTATGTCTTCGGGCCAGAAGGGTTTCCATGTGCGTTTTTGCGAAAACGTCCGTTTCGGGCCATTTTCGTGGGTTATAGCACACGATTTTTCAGCACTCGGGTCAATTTTTTTGCAACATGTCGGATGTGCACAGACACCTTGTAGAAGACATTTGGCGACGTTTGCATTGATTTTTGGACCGTAGGGTACACGTTTCGGGCCTTTTTCGACCCGTTTAGGTGCCTTTGCAACCAAGAATTACTTGCCCAAGCAGAAGCCAAAATGATGCATTTCGCCACTCTGACGGTCCCTCCTCCACGTTCCGACCATAGTTCAATGCATAACAGCACCAGGGGTATGTCTCCGGGCCCGAAGGGTTTGCAGGTGCGTTTTCGAGAAAACGTCCGTTTCGGGCCATTTTCGTGGGTTATAGCACACGATTTTTCAGCACTTGGGTCCATTTTTTTTGCAACATCCCGGATGTGCACAGACTCCTTGTAGAAGACATTTGGCGATGTTTGCATTGGTTTTTGGACCGTAGGGTACACGTTTCGGGCCTTTTTTGACCCGTTTAGGTGCCTTTGCAACCGAGAATTACTTGCCCAAACGGAAGCTAAAATGATGCATTTCGACACTATGACGGTCCCTCCTCCACGTACCGACCATAGTTTAATGCATAACAGCACCAGGGGTATGTCTCCGGGCCAGAAGTGTTTGCAGGTGCGTTTTCGCGAAAACGTCCGTTTCGGGCCATTTTCGTGAGTTATAGAACACGATTTTCAGCTGCCCGGTCAATTTTTTTGCAACATCCCGGATGTACACAGAGTCCTTGTACAAGACTTTTGACGAGGTTTCCATTGATTTTTGGACCGTAGGGTACACATTTCGGGCCTTTTTCGGGTCGTTTAGGTGCCTTTGCAACCGACAATTACTTGACCAAACGGAAGCCAGAATGATGCATTTCGTTACTCTGACGGTCCCTCCTCCACGTACCGACCATAGTTTAATGCATAACACCACCACGGGTAGGTCTCCGGGCCAGAAGGGTTTGCAGGTGCCTTTTCGCGAAAACGTCCGTTTCTGGCCATTTTCGTGGGTTATAGCACACGATTTTCAACACTCGGGTGAACTTTTTTGCAACATCCCGGATATGCACACACTCCTTGTAGAAGACATTTGGGGAGGTTTCCATTGATTTTTGGACCGTAGGGTACACGTGTCGGGCCTTTTTCGGGTCGTTTAGCTGCCTTTGCAACCGAGAATTACTTGCCCAAACGTAAGCGAGAATGATGCATTTCGCCACTCTGACGGTCCCTCCTCCACGTACTGACCAAAGTTGAATGCATAACAGCACCAGGGGTATGTCTCCGGGCCAGAAGGGTTTGCATGGGCGTTTTCGCGAAAACGTCCGTTTCGGGCCATTTTCGTGGGTTATAGCACACGATTTTTCAGCACTCGGGTCAATTTTTTTGCAACATCCCGGATGTGCACAGACTCCTTGTAGAAGACATTTGGCGACGTTTGCATTGATTTTTGGACCGTAGGGTACACGTTTCGGGCCTTTTTCGACCCGTTTAGGTGCCTTTGCAACCAAGAATTACTTGCCCAAACGGAAGCCAAAATGATGCATTTCGCCACTCTGACGGCCCCTCCTCCACGTACCGACCATAGTTTAATGCATAACAGCACCAGGGGTATGTCTCCGGGCCTGAAGGGTTTGCAGGTGCGTTTTCGAGAAAACGTCCGTTTCGGGCCATTTTCGTGGGTTATAGCACACGATTTTCAGCACTTGGGTCCATTTTTTTGCAACATCCCGGATGTGCACAGACTCCTTGTAGAAGACATTTGGCGACGTTTGCATTGGTTTTTGGACCGTAGGATACACGTTTCGGGCCTTTTTCGACCCGTTTAGGTGCCTTTGCAACCGAGAGTTACTTGCCCAAACGGAAGCCAAAATGATGCATTTCGACACTATGACGGTCCCTCCTCCACGTACCGACCATAGTTTAATGCATAACAGCACCTGGGGTATGTCTCCGGGCCAGAAGAGTTTGCAGGTGCGTTTTCGCGAAAACGTCCGTTTCGGGCCATTTTTGTGAGTTATAGCGCACGATTTTCAGCACTCCGGTCAATTTTTTTTGCAACATCCCGGATGTACACAGACTCCTTGTACAAGACTTTTGACGAAGTTTCCATTGATTTTTGGACCGTAGGGTACACGTTTCGAGCCTTTTTCGGGTCGTTTAGGTGCCTTTGCAACCGATAATTACTTGACCAAACGGAAGCCAGAATGATGCATTTCGTTACTCTGACGGTCCCTCCTCCACGTACCGACCATAGTTTAATGCATAACACCACCACGGGTAGGTCTCCGGGCCAGAAGGGTTTGCAGGTGCCTTTTCGCGAAAACGTCCGTTTCTGGCCATTTTCGTGGGTTATAGCACACGATTTTCAACACTCGGGTCAACTTTTTTGCAACATCCCGGATATGCACACACTCCTTGTAGAAGACCTTTGAGGAGGTTTCCATTGATTTTTGGACCGTTGGGTACACGTGTCGAGCCTTTTTCGGGTCGTTTAACTGCCTTTGCAACCGAGAATTACTTGCCCAAACGTAAGCGAGAATGATGCATTTCGCCACTCTGACGGTCCCTCCTCCACGTACCGACCATAGTTGAATGCATAACAGCACCAGGGGTATGTCTCCGGGCCAGAAGGGTTTGCATGTGCGTTTTCGCGAAAACGTCCGTTTCGGGCCATTTTCGTGGGTTATAGCACACGATTTTTCAGCACTCGGGTCAATTTTTTTGCAACATGTCGGATGTGCACAGACTCCTTGTAGAAGACATTTGGCGACGTTTGCATTGATTTTTGGACCGTAGGGTACACGTTTCGGGCCTTTTTCGACCTGTTTAGGTGCCTTTGCAACCAAGAATTACTTGCCCAAGCGGAAGCCAAAATGATGCATTTCGCCACTCTGACGGTCCCTCCTCCACGTACCGACCATAGTTCAATGCATAACAGCACCAGGGGTATGTCTCCGGGCCCGAAGGGTTTGCAGGTGCGTTTTCGAGAAAACATCCGTTTCGGGCCATTTTCGTGGGTTATATCACACGATTTTTCAGCACTTGGGTCCATTTTTTTTGCAACATCCCGGATGTGCACAGACTCCTTGTAGAAGACATTTGGCGACGTTTGCATTGGTTTTTGGACCGTAGGGTACACGTTTCGGGCCTTTTTTGACCCGTTTAGGTGCCTTTGCAACCGAGAATTACTTGCCCAAACGGAAGCCAAAATAATGCATTTCGACACTATGATGGTCCCTCCTCCACGTACCGACCATAGTTTAATGCATAACAGCACCAGGGGTATGTCTCCGGGCCAGAAGAGTTTGCAGGTGCGTTTTCGCGAAAACGTCCGTTTCGGGCCATTTTCGTGAGTTATAGCACACGATTTTCAGCACTCCGGTCAATTTTTTTGCAACATCCCGGATGTACACAGACTCCTTGTACAAGAATTTTGACGAGGTTTCCATTGATTTTTGGACCGTAGTGTACACATTTCGGGCCTTTTTCGGGTCGTTTAGGTGCCTTTGCAACCGATAATTACTTGACCAAACGGAAGCCAGAATGATGCATTTCGCCACTCTGACGGTCCCTCCTCCACGTACCGACCATAGTTGAATGCATAACAGCACCAGGGGTATCTCTCCGGGCCAGAAGGGTTTGCATGTGCGTTTTCGCAAAAACGTCCGTTTCGGGCCATTTTCATGGGTTATAGCACACAATTTTTCAATATTCGGGTCAATTTTTTTGCAACATGTCGGATGTGCACAGACTCCTTGTAGAAGACATTTGGCGACGTTTGCATTGATTTTTGGACCGTAGGGTACACGTTTCGGGCCTTTTTCGACCCGTTTAGGTGCCTTTGCAACCAAGAATTACTTGCCCAAACAGAAGCCAAAATGATGCATTTCGCCACTCTGACGGTCCCTCCTCCACGTACCGACCATAGTTTAATGCATAACAGCACCAGGGGTATGTCTCCGGGCTAGAAGGGTTTGCATGTGCGTTTTCGCGAAAACGTCCGTTTCGGGCCATTTTCGTGGGGTTATAGCACATGATTTTTCAGCACACAGGTCAATTTTTTTGCAACATCCCGGATGTGCACAGACTCCTAGTAGAAGACATTTGGTGACGTTTGCATTGATTTTTGGACCGTATGGTACACGTTTCGGGCCTTTTTCGACCCGTTTAGGTGCCTTTGCAACCGAGAATTACTTGCCCAAACGGAAGCCACAATGATGCATTTCGTCACTCAGACGGTCCCTCCTCCACGTACCGACCATAGTTTAATGCATAACACCACCCCGGGATTGTCTCCGGGCCAGAAGGGTTTGAAGGTGCGTTTTCGCGAAAACGTCCGTTTCTGGCCATTTTCGTGAGTTATAGCACACGATTTTCAGCACTCGGGTCAATTTTTTTGCAACATCCCGGATGTGCACAGACTCCTTGTAGAAGACATTTGACGAGGTTTCCATTGACTTTTGGACCGTAGGGTACACGTTTCGGGCCTTTATCGGGTCGTTTAGGTGCCCTTGTAACCGAGAATTACTTGCCCAAACGGAAGCCAGAATGATTCATGTCATTACTCTGACGGTCCCTCCTCCACGTACCGGCCATAGTTTAATGCATAACACCACCACGAGTAGGTCTCCGGGCCAGAAGGGCTTGCAGGTGCCTTTTCGCGAAAACGTCCGTTTCTGGCCATTTTCGTGGGTTATAGCACACGATTTTCAACACTCGGGTCAACTTTTTTGCAACATCCCGGATATGCACACACTCCTTGTACAAGACATTTGAGGAGGTTTCCATTGATTTTTGGACCGTAGGGTACACGTGTCGGGCCTTTTTTGGGTCGTTTAGCTGCCTTTGCAACCGAGAATTACTTGCTCAAACGTAAGCGAGAATGATGCATTTCGCCACTCTGACGGTCCCTCCTCCACGTACCGACCATAGTTGAATGCATAACAGCACCAGGGGCATGTCTCCGGGCCAGAAGGGTTTGCATGTGCGTTTTCGCAAAAACATCCGTTTCGGGCCATTTTCGTGGGTTATAGCACACAATTTTTCAGCACTCGGGTCAATTTTTGTGCAACATGTCGGATGTGCACAGACTCCTTGTAGAAGACATTTGGCGATGTTTGCATTGATTTTTGGACCGTAGGGTACACATTTCGGGCCTTTTTCGACCCGTTTAGGTGCCTTTGCAACCAAGAATTACTTGCCCAAACGGAAGCCAAAATGATGCATTTCGCCACTCTGACGGTCCCTCCTCCACGTACCGACCATAGTTTAATGCATAACAGCACCAGGGATATGTCTCCGGGCCCGAAGGGTTTGCAGGTGCGTTTTCGAGAAAACGTCCGTTTCGAGCCATTTTCGTGGGTTATAGCACACGATTTTTCAGCACTTGGGTCCATTTTTTTGCAACATCCCGGATGTGCACAGACTCCTTGTAGAAGACATTTGGCGACGTTTGCATTGGTTTTTGGACCGTAGGGTACATGTTTCGGGCCTTTTTCGACCCGTTTAGGTGCCTTTGCAACCGAGAATTACTTGCCCAAACGGAAGCCAAAATGATGCATTTCGACACTATGACGGTCCCTCCTCCACGTACCGACCAAAGTTTAATGCATAACAGCACCAGGGCTATGTCTCCGGGCCAGAAGAGTTTGCAGGTGCGTTTTCGCGAAAACGTCCGTTTCGGGCCATTTTCGTGAGTTATAGCACACGATTTTCAGCACTCCGGTCAATTTTTTTGCAACATCCCGGATGTACACAGACTCCTTGTACAAGACTTTTGACGAGGTTTCCATTGATTTTTGGACCGTAGGGTACACATTTCAGGCCTTTTTCGGGTCGTTTAGGTGCCTTTGCAACCGATAATTACTTGACCAAACGGAAGCCAGAATAATGCATTTCGTTACTCTGACGGTCCCTCCTCCACGTACCGACCATAGTTTAATGCATGACACCACCACGGGTAGGTCTCCGGGCCAGAAGGGTTTGCAGGTACCTTTTCGCGAAAACGTCCCTTTCTGGCCATTTTCGTGGGTTATAGCTGAGTGCCAGGTGTGGTTCGAGGACCGGTGGATGGTCGCTTCCTGGTGTGATGAGTGATTGACAACATGGTGTGGACTGATTCTTGGCTAAATATTGCAGGTGCAGGTTGCGGATTGACTGGTGCAGGTGCAGGTGAAGAACAAGCGTGAAAGGTCGTTGCCGGTGAGGCCTCCAGGTGTGGAGAAGACAAGTAGGCTTGGTTCGAGGGACCCGGTGGCCAGCGGGGTCAAGTGCGGGCCGCATGGTGGTAAGAACGGCAAGATGAAGTCATGGACGGTTTCTTGGTTGAGCCTCAAAACCAAGGTCGAGCCGGGACTACGTGGGAGCCGAGTCATGAGTGGTGATTGGTGGAGGCTACACCGAGTTCGCGGGGTTTCCGGTGGTTCACCAGAAAATCACTGGGTTCCTTGGTTGATCCACAAAGCCAAGACCGAAGAACCGAAGACGGAGGTGCAGCAGCTCCAGACCGGTCTGACCGGTGGGTCTGACCGGTCTGACCGGTGTGCGACGACGCAGTCCGGAATCTTCGAAGCGGAGGACACGCGTCGGGATCGCAAGGCTTGCGTCGAGGCTAAGCAAGTTTGCGGTCGCTGGGCATCCGTCCGATGGTGCGAAGACAAAGACTTCCAATTTCGCCCTCGAGGGGCATGTATCCCTAGTTAGCTAGTAAGGGAATTTTAGTCTTTCGGTTGCCTCCATATAACCCAAGTGGTGAGAGGATGGCAGCCATCTCTTGGAACCCAAGCTCATTTGGTTTTCCTATTTTCCTTCCTTTTTTCTTAGGATTTTCGTAGGACTAGCTTGAGAGCTTCATGGTGAGATCTTGTGAGAGGGAAGGATGATCGGGCGGCAAGCTAGACCTTGTATGAACCTCTTTGGTATGTATAGATGATTCGGCGTGGTTCCTCAAGGCTTGGATGTGTCTTTCCCGTTTCTCCTTTTTGGTGATTTTCGGAGCCCTTTCTTGGCGATTTTCTTGGAGTGATTTCGAGGCCTTTCTCTTTGGGATTTGGTGGGGGATGTATGCATGAACCCTTCGTGGTTCTTTTCCCTTTGATTCCCCTTCCAAATCCGTGAGCAAAGGGGCTCGATTTTGGGGTTTTCGTTGCTCTAGGGTTAGAGGCGTTCTTGGTGGGATTTCTTCGATTCCTCTTGATTTGACAAGTTTTGGTGGACCAAATCTTGGCTATGGAGTACCCATGAGGTGTTCCTACTATCCCCAAAGTCTTGTGCAAAACCGTGGAGTGGATCGGGAGATCGGGAGTTGGATTTGGAGGAGTTGACTCGCGGGCGTTGTTCATCCCGAGCTGCCCAGGCACGACCGGTCTGACCGGTGCTCTTGACCGGTCTGACCGGTGCTAGCCCTTGGTGGGTTTTTGTCTCGGGGAACAGCCTTGTCCGTGTGGTTTTGTCCCGTGGTCCTGCTGATCAGTTCTTGACGTGTTTGGAGTTGGTTTGCTAGATTTTGTGAGGGGTTCTTCTTCCTCACAGGTTGCGTTTCGTGGTGGTTTTTGTTCCAGGGCCTAGAGGATTCACTGAGGCTTCCTGGAACATTTGCTGTGCGGCTGCTGTAGCCACCGGCCTGACCGGCTCTGTCCACCGGTCTGACCGGTGTCACCGGTCTGACCGGCGCAGGCCATCGGTCTGACCGGTGTAGCACAGGCAGCAAGCCGTGCAAGTTTCCGCTGTGTGGTTCGGTGAGTTTTGGCTCGGAAGGTTGAGTGTTGGTTCCTAGGACCAGTAGCACTCCAGTGGCTGCGTGGTCTTGGCCAACTTGGGTAGTTGGGTCGGAGACGTGAGTTGGAAGCCGTGTTCGTCTTGTTGGAGTTCTCATCTCCTTCGAGAAGAATTTTTATCGGCTCCCATTCACTCCCCCCCTCTCTGGTTCGCCTAATCGGTCCTTCAATTGGTATCAGAGCCGGTTCGGGTCTTTATTGACTCTTACCAGTCTAAGATCCAAAGATGGCGTACCAGGAACGGGGTTCGGGTCCTCCGCACTTCGATGGGAAGAACTACCAGATGTGGCAAAGGCGGATGGCGGCGTTCCTCCGCGGAAAGGGTCAGATCCTTTGGGATGTCACGGTGAACACAGCTTATGTTCGTCCGATGAACTTTCTTGCTCCAGGATCGAGGGATATGTTCGAAGCCAACAACAAGGCTGTCGACTACTTGTTTCGTGCTCTGTGTCCGCCTGAATTCGATCGGGTTCAGACAGAGGACTTAGCTTGTAGGATTTGGGAGCAGTTGAAGGATGCTCATGCTGGGAATGCTCAGGTTCAGGCTCAGATGTACGCGACTTACCGGAGAGAGTACGAGAACTTCACTCATCTCCCCGGCGAGTCCGTCGATGCCCTTTTCCAGCGATTTACGGTCGTTGTGAACAACATGAGAGCCAATGTGGACGTCCTCCCATACAATGATCATGATAGAGCCGTGAAGCTCTTGCACTCGTTGGATCGTATCGTATGGGACAGGAAGTTTGAGGCTATTGTTGAGTCCGAGAAGTATGACACCTTGACGGTGAACGAGCTGTTCTCGAAGCTCAAGTCGGCTGAGTTGGACCGTGGTATGACAGCCAAGATCGAGAGCCCGACTGATTCTCATAGTCTCGCTCTTGTTAGTGGCAAAGGAGCTAAGTCTAACGCTAACGCATCCTCCAGGATGTACTCTCTGTCTTCTCTGATGTCTTTGCCAGATGAGGAGTTCGACGTGCTTGGAGAGGACGAGCTGGCATTGCTGACCAGGCGGTTCGAGAGGCTGCACGAGAACCGGGTGAACACGAGGAGGACAGCACGGACGTGCTTTCAGTGCGGCAAGCCAGGACACTTCGTCGCCGACTGCCCGGAGAAGACGGAGAACAAGGACGGCAACAAGGACGGCTACAGGCACCGATCGAGCAAGGATGGCAAGTACCGATCGAGGTGCGATCACAAGCACAAGAACAAGCACAAGGACGAGCGACGGTCGAGGAAGAAGGATGGACGCGGCAGGAAGGCCCGAGCAATGGTCGGAGCGAGCGACGTCGACTCCAGCTCCGCCTACTCCTCCTCGAACTCGAGTAGCAGTGAAGATGAAGGTGATCGGCGCAAGAACAAGAAGTCATCCAGGAACTTGAGCGGGTTGAGCTGCTTCGCGAGAGATGGCTTCTGCGGCATGGTCCGTAGCTCCGGCAGCAAGAAGAGCCACCAGAGTGACTCGGACTCTGACTCCGAGGATGAGGTATGTGATGAGCTCTCTTCTTTGCACAAGGAGAATGATGAGTTGGTTGACTTGCTTGATAACCGCGATCACATGCTTAGAGAGGCCAAGAAGATGAGGAAAGAGCTTAGGGCCTCACTAGAAGATGCTAGAAACCGTGTGGCTGAGCTAGAAACCCAGAACCTAGATGCTAAGCTTGAGATTGATTCGCTTAAGGCTTCTCCTGTGGTTTCTGATGAGATTGATTGCTGTGATTGCTCTGTGTACCTAGCTGATCTTACTGCTCTTAAGGATAAGCATGCTTCTACTTGTGATGAACTAGATATGCTTAGGGTTGAAGTGGCTGAGCTTAAGTCTAGACCTGTTTTGCTAGGTGCTTGCACTTCTTGCCCTGTTTTGCATGGAAAGATTGATGAGATGCATGCTTACACTGTTTCGCTTGAGGCTAAGTTGAAAGAGCCTATTCCCACTTCTTGCTCTACTTGTGAATTGCATGCGGTTAAGAATTTGGAGCTTGCACATTATGTTGATCGCTTGCAGGATGAGAATGATGAGCTGCGAAAATGTATGAGCTGGTTGTCGGGTCAGGAGCCTCAGCTCGGTATCATGATAGCGGCTTTCAAACGCTATGATGGTCAGGCACTTGGGGCTGACAAGCTTGGAGAGAACTGTGGTGAGGGAGTTGAGAGAGTTGGAGAGATTCCTATCCCACCACCAAACAGACACAAGAACAAGTTTGAGCCCAAGCCTAACCATCTCAGAAACAAACTTGACACTACTCCAGATCCACCCATATTTCCTCACCCAACAAATGATTTTCAGAAACTGGTGAAGTTTGTGAGCCCAAAGGGAGGTGAGGAAGGAGAGAAGAAGGGAGAGAAGCCGAGTGGGCAGCCCCAACCCAAGCCTAAGCCTAAGCCACAGCCCATAAAGTTCCATTGTGGGTATTGTGGGAGAGATGGTCACAAGGATGAGTTTTGCTTCAAGAGGAAGCGTGAGGAGAGAATGGCTAGAGAGTGGGCTAACAGGGACAGGTACCACCCCTCTAATGGTGTACCTGAGCCTCGTATGCAGATGCCCAGGGCCAAGGCGATTGTGAGGACGGTTCCGGCTTGGGGAGACCGGAAGGCTGCAGGTGTTGCTGCTGGCCGAGCCACACCGGTCAGACCGGTGTACTACACCGGTCAGACCGGTGCAGGTCTGGGCAGACAGCGAGTCGGGTTTCGTGCTCGTGAGGATGCTCGGTTTGGTTCTGGAGGTCGTGGTTCTGGCGGTTGGTCTGGAAAGTTTGCAGGTGGTCAGTTTGCTAGGCGTTCTCCACCTCGTGCTCAATACGAGGGTGAGAAGAGTCGTAGCTTTGAGATGAAGCGGAGGAACGATCCACGGTTTCCCCTTCGTGGTTTTCGTCCTCCTCCAGCTAGAGAGGGTTGGTTCCCTCGTGGTGGTTACCGTGGTGGTGTTCGTGGTGGTAGCTTTGATAGGCGTGATGATTTGGTTTGTGCTAACCCCACTTTGGAGCAAATGGCTCGGCACTGGTTTTACTCTTTTGGTACTAACCCCAGTGCTGAGTCGTTTGTTCACTCACGTGCTCGCTTTTGAATTTCAGGTGGGAGACTTGAAGAACATTTGGTTGATTGACTCCGGTTGCTCGAGGCATATGACCGGAGACAAGGGGTGGTTCTCAAGTCTCGTCCCGGTGGTGACAAAGAAGTACATCACCTTTGGGGACAATGGGCGAGGGCGTGTGCTGTCAGAAGGTGAGATTAAGGTAAGTGACAAGATCACTCTCAGGCGTGTTGCTCTTGTTCAATCGCTTGGATACAATTTGCTTTCTGTGTCCCAGTTGTTGGATGAGGGTTTTGAGGTGTTGTTTCGGCCTGGTGGTTCTCGGATTTTAGATTCTCGGGGGGATCTTGTTTGCATGGTCGTTCCCGAGGGTCAGGTGTTCCGAGCTGATTTTTCTCAGTCTTCTGGTGTGGAGCTGAAGGACCGATTAGGCGAACCAGAGAGGGGGGGGGGAGTGAATGGGAGCCGATAAAAATTCTTCTCGAAGGAGATGAGAACTCCAACAAGACGAACACGGCTTCCAACTCACGTCTCCGACCCAACTACCCAAGTTGGTCAAGACCACGCAGCCACTGGAGTGCTACTGGTCCTAGGAACCAACACTCAACCTTCCTAGCCAAAACTCACCAAAACACACAGCGGAAACTTGCACGGCTTGCTGCCTGTGCTACACCGGTCAGACCGATGGCCTGCGCCGGTCAGACCGGTGACACCGGTAAGACCGGTGGACAGAGCCGGTCAGGCCGGTGGCTACAGCAG
Source organism: Cenchrus fungigraminus (assembly GCA_036936925.1). NCBI lineage: Eukaryota > Viridiplantae > Streptophyta > Magnoliopsida > Poales > Poaceae > Cenchrus > Cenchrus fungigraminus. The sequence continues at coordinate 123,479,413 of CM072780.1, read as the reverse complement.
CCGAACAGCAAACGTTCCAGGAAGCCTCAGTGAATCCTCTAGGCCCTGGAACAAAAACCACCACGAAACACAACCTGTGAGGAAGAAGAACCCCTCACAAATCCTAGCAAAACAACTCCAAACACTCCAAGAACTGAGCAGCAGGACCACGGGACAAAACCACACGGACAAGGCAGTTCCCCGAGACAAAAACCCACCAAGGGCTAGCACCGGTCAGACCGGTCAAGAGCACCGGTCAGACCGGTCGTGCCTGGGCAGCTCGGGAAGAACAGCGCCCGCGAGTCAACTCCTCCAAATCCAACTCCCGATCTCCCGATTCGCTCCACGGTTTTGAACAAGACTTTGGGGATAGTAGGAACACCTCATGGGTACTCCATAGCCAAGATTTGGTCCACCAAAACTTGTCAAATCAAGAGGAATCGAAGAAATCCCACCAAGAACGCCTCTAACCCTAGAGCCACAAAAACCCCAAAATCGAGCCCCTTTGCTCACGGATTTGGAAGGGGAATCAAAGGGAAAAGAACCACGAAGGGTTCATGCATACATCCCCCACCAAATCCCAAAGAGAAAGGCCTCGAAATCGCTCCAAGAAAATCGCCAAGAAAGGGCTCCGAAAATCACCAAAAAGGAGAAACGGGAAAGACACATCCAAGCCTTGAGGAACCACGCCGAATCATCTATACATACCAAAGAGGTTCATACAAGGTCTAGCTTGCCGCCCGATCATCCTTCCCTCTCACAAGATCTCACCATGAAGCTCTCAAGCTAGTCCTACGAAAATCCTAAGAAAATAGGAAGGAAAATAGGAAAACCAAATGAGCTAGGGTTCCAAGAGATGGCTGCCATCCTCTCACCACTTGGGTTATATGGAGGCAACCGAAAGACTAAAATACCCTTACTAGCTAACTAGGGATACATGCCCCTCGAGGGCGAAATTGGAAGTCTTTGTCTTCGCACCATCGGACGGATGCCCAGCGACCGCAAACTTGCTTAGCCTCGACGCAAGCCTTGCGATCCCGACGCGTGTCCTCCGCTTCGAAGATTCCGGACTGCGTCGTCGCACACCGGTCAGACCGGTGCTCCTCACCGGTCAGACCGGTACCCACCGGTCAGACCGGTCTGGAGCTGCTGCACCTCCGTCTTCGGTTCTTCGGTCTTGGCTTTGTGGATCAACCAAGGAACCCAGTGGTTTTCTGGTGAACCACCGGAAACCCCGCGAACTCGGTGTAGCCTCCGCCAATCACCACTCATGACTCGGCTCCCACGTAGTCCCGGCTCGACCTTGGTTTTGAGGCTCAACCAAGAAACCGTCCATGACTTCATCTTGCCGTTCTTGCCACCATGCGGCCCGCACTTGACCCCGCTGGCCACCGGGTCCCTCGAACCAAGCCTACTTGTCTTCTCCACACCTGGAGGCCTCACCGGCAACGACCTTTCACGCTTGTTCTTCACCTGCACCTGCACCAGTCAAGCCGCAACCTGCACCTGCAATACTTAGCCAAGAATCAGTCCACACCACGTTGTCAATCACTCATCACACCAGGAAGCGACCATCCACCGGTCCTCGAACCACACCTGGCTCTCAGGAGCGTTGTTTCTTGGCTGGTTCTTCGAGTGAGTTGTGGAAGTGGCATAGGAAGTTGGGTCACTTGAGCTTTGACCTTTTGTCTCGCTTGAGTAAACTCAATTTGGTCCGAGGATTGCCACGATTGAGGTTTGAGAAAGAGTTGGTTTGTGCGCCGTGTAGGCACGCCAAGATGGTAGCCTCTTCTCACCCGCCTCTCACCGATGTGATGACTGAGCGTCCATGCGAGCTGCTCCATATGGACCTTGTTGGCCCAGCTCGTGTGCGATCTGCGGGTGGGAAGTGGTATGTCCTTGTTGTGGTGGACGACTACTCTCGGTATGCGTGGGTGTTCTTTCTTGAGGAGAAGGGGGAGACGTTTGGTTTTGTTCGAGATCTTGTCTTGAGGTTAAGAAACGAGAGGCACGGAGATGCCATACGAGCGATCCGCAGTGATAATGGCTCGGAATTCAAAAACTCTCGCTTCGAAACCTTTTGCCATGACTTGGGTCTTGAACATCAGTTTTCGAGTCCGTATACGCCTCCCCAGAATGGCGTGGTGGAAAGGAAAAACAGGACCTTGTGCGAGATGGCTCGGACGATGCTCGACGAGCATAGGACTCCGAGAAGGTTCTGGGCTGAGGCGGTCAATACCGCGTGCCATGTGTCGAACAGGATCTACCTCAGGGTTCACAAGAAGAAAACCTGTTACGAGCTGATGCACGGTCGCACACCCAAGGTGAGTCACTTCCATGTCTTTGGTTGTAAATGCTTCATCCTGAAGAAAGGGAAGAAGTTGGACAAGTTCGAGGCTAGGTCTGTCGATGGCATTTTCTTTGGTTATGCATCTCATTCTAGAGCATTTCGTGTGCTCAATCTTGAAACTAACCAAATCGTGGAGACTTGCGAGGTAACCTTCGACGAGACACAGCCACGTAGTCAGCTTGTTTTTGAGTGTGCAGGTGACGACGAACTTGGCGAGGAGATCTTTCAGGAGGAGGAGCATGAACATGGAGATGATGAAGATGGCGGTGTGATGCCCGCGGCTGAACATGTACCTACTACTTCGACGACGATCGAGATTGGACCCTCTCCCACACCTACAACGACAAACCCAGATCAAGGCGAAGCTGCTGTTGAGGGGGAGGTAGCATCAAGGCGAGAACCTCCCCGACGAGTGCAAGTGGATCACCCAGCTTCGAGAATCATCGGCGACATGAATGAACGTACTACACGGTCGAGGGTTCGGAACAATTCTCATTTCGCTCATGCTGCTTTTGTTGCCACCTTTGAGCCCAAAGACATTGGACACGCGTTATCTGATCATAATTGGGTTAACTCGATGCATGAGGAGTTGGAGAATTTTGAGAGGAACCAAGTTTGGGTGTTGGTTGATCCTCCCCCAGGCTGTAAGCCGATTGGGACAAAATGGGTGTGGAAAAATAAAGAGGGAGAGAAAGGAGAAGTGGTGAGGAACAAGTGGAGACTTGTTGCTCAGGGGTACAGTCAGAAAGAGGGGATCGACTACGAGGAGACTTTCGCTCCTGTAGCTCGTTTGGAGGCGATCAGGATCCTTCTAGCCTTTTCCGTGGCTAAAGGGTTCAAGTTGTACCAGATGGATGTGAAGAGTGCTTTTCTGAACGGTGTGTTGGAGGAAGAGGTGTTTGTGAGGCAACCACCGGGGTTTGAGAGTGAGAAGTACCCTCACCGGGTGTACAAGTTGAGGAAGGTGCTGTATGGGTTGAAGCAGGCGCCTAGAGCGTGGTATGGTAGGTTGAGGGGGTTCCTGTTTGAGAGAGGGTTTGAGATGGGGAAGGTCGACCAGACCTTGTTTCTCCTCAGGCAGGGCAGAGATATCCTGATTGTGCAGGTATACGTGGATGATATTGTCTTTGGTGGCTCGTCTAACTCTCTTGTTGCAAGGTTTGCAGAAGACATGAGCAGGGAATTTGAGATGAGCATGATGGGCGAGTTGCAGTTCTTCCTCGGGCTACAAATCAAGCAATCAAAGGAAGGAACATTTGTGCACCAAGCTAAGTACACCAAGGACATCGTGAGGAAGTTCAAGATGGAGGACTCCAAGGCCATGGCGACGCCTATGAGTACGACTACAGCTCTTGATGCGGACGAGGAAGGTGAACACGTGGACCAGAAGGAGTACCGGAGCATGATCGGGTCACTCCTCTACTTGACGGCGACGAGGCCGGACATCCAATTCTCCGTGTGTCTGTGCGCTCGTTTTCAAGCGTCTCCGAGGACTTCGCATCGGCAAGCAGTCAAGCGCATTTTCAGGTATTTGCGACACACTCCCGACTTCGGCCTTTGGTACTCTGCGTCTTCTTCTTTGGTGCTTCATGGATTTTCAGACGCGGATTTTGCCGGGTGTCGGTTGGATAGGAAGTCCACTTCTGGGACTTGCCAGTTCTTGGGTTCTTCTTTGGTATCTTGGTCTTCCCGCAAACAGTCGAGTGTTGCTCAATCCACTACCGAGGCAGAGTATGTGGCCGCAGCTAGTTGTTGCTCTCAGCTTTTTGGATCACATACACCATGAGTGACTTTGGTGAGGAGTATACCCATGTCCCACTTCAATGTGATAGCACCAGTGCCATAAGCGTTGCAAAGAACCCAGTGCTCCATTCCAAAACCAAGCACATAGAAGTGAGGTATCATTTTCTGAGAGACAACGTAGAGAAAGGGAAGATAGCTTTGATCCATGTACCCACACATGAACAACTAGCCGATATTTTCACCAAACCCCTAGATCAAGCAACTTTCACTCGTTTGCGGGGGGAGCTTGGTGTTTGTTTGATTTCTTGAGTTGGCGTGTGGGAGCTCCTTTGTAGCATATGTATAGCTTTCCTTTGTGCATTTCTTGCATTTGGCATGGCATATGTAACATGATGTATAGGCATCTTTGTATCTTAGGTTGCATGCATTTTGTATCATATGCATTGTTTAGGAAAGGCTTCTCCTATACACATTGTTCACCATGGAATGACATATATGTCTTTGTGAGCTAATTTGGTAAGCTATGGTTAGTTTGGCTTAGCTCTTGATAATCTTGGTTTGTATCCATGGTTGATGGCTATGTTTTTGAAAATTTCATATGTATGCTCTCTTGTGAGTAAATGCCTTTACATGATCTTGACATGTTTTAGTGGCTTGACTATGCTTAATTTGTGATTGGATAGCTTATTTTGATCATATGGGGCCAAAGGCTCATTTGCCATCATGAATGTTTAGCCCCCATGCTTTATCTTGTGGAGGGGCATAAGTTCCTTTTTGTCGCAAAGACATTTCATGTACCAATTATAAATCTGAAAAATGAAATGTAAATTGCTTGAAAAATGTGCTCCCATGTCATATGTGCTAATTTTAATTTGCTTTGGGTGCTAAATCGTTGCATGATGCCTACCAATGAGAAGTCTCATATATAGAAGTAGGCACATGACTCGGTGGCTTTGACATGACATAAGGTGCTTGTGGGTGTTTATGATGGTCTTATGCTTAGAATGGTTGTCCTAGCATGAAGTTTGTGTAGCTTTGCCATTTTGACATGTTTTGCTCATGTTTAGGACTTTGCTCATGAGAGGGTGATTTTTCGCAAAATTGCTAAATTCTATCTTAGCTTCGCCCAATGGTTGTGAAACTTGGTGCTCATGAAGTTTATGTCATTACGAAGCTATAGAGTATCTAACTTGCTCGTTTGGACATGTGTAGCATCCTATGTTGAATTTTGTCTATTTGAGAAGCTCTAGGTTGCATTTTTTGCATTTTTGGCTTGATTCATGCATTGTCAACAAGGGGGAGAAGTTTGAGCATGTTTTGGCCTACTGAATGCATTTGGAAGGTTTTCAGGTGGTTTCGAGCCATTTTTGGGCTCTGTTGTGCACCGGTCTGACCGGTTGAGGTCACCGGTCTGACCGGTCAGAGTGCTGGTCCTGTTCACATGTTGCCCACCGGTCTGACCGGTGGTGTCGACCGGTCTGACCAGTCAGAGCTGAGCTGTTGCAGCTGCTCTGTTTCGTGAAGTGGTTCGCATGCATTTGTCCTGGGGGAGTTGCATTGGTTCAGGGGGAGTTTGCATGTGTGCAGGGGGAGCTCTTTGTGATTTTCGAGCTTTGGTTTGATGGTTTGTGCTCTTTGCTTGAGCATGTTTTGTCTCGGATGTGTCGAGCCGTTGCCCTTGCCTAAGGGGTCCGAGACTTGTCTTCTTCAAGTGATCTTGCTCTTTGCCTTTTCTTTGGCTTTCGATCGCTTGTTGGAGTTTCTTTTAGTCGTTTCTTTTCTTTTCCTTTTCTCTTGGTTACCAAAACGTGTATGTTGTCAATGCACTCATCAAGGGGGAGATTGAGAGCCAGGTGTGGTTCGAGGACCGGTGGATGGTCGCTTCCTGGTGTGATGAGTGATTGACAACGTGGTGTGGACTGATTCTTGGCTAAGTATTGCAGGTGCAGGTTGCGGCTTGACTGGTGCAGGTGCAGGTGAAGAACAAGCGTGAAAGGTCGTTGCCGGTGAGGCCTCCAGGTGTGGAGAAGACAAGTAGGCTTGGTTCGAGGGACCCGGTGGCCAGCGGGGTCAAGTGCGGGCCGCATGGTGGCAAGAACGGCAAGATGAAGTCATGGACGGTTTCTTGGTTGAGCCTCAAAACCAAGGTCGAGCCGGGACTACGTGGGAGCCGAGTCATGAGTGGTGATTGGCGGAGGCTACACCGAGTTCACGGGGTTTCCGGTGGTTCACCAGAAAATCACTGGGTTCCTTGGTTGATCCACAAAGCCAAGACCGAAGAACCGAAGACGGAGGTCCAGCAGCTCCGGACCGGTCTGACCGGTGGGTACCGGTCTGACCGGTGAGGAGCACCGGTCTGACCGGTGTGCGACGACGCAGTCCGGAATCTTCGAAGCGGAGGACACGCGTCGGGATCGCAAGGCTTGCGTCGAGGCTAAGCAAGTTTGCGGTCGCTGGGCATCCGTCCGATGGTGCGAAGACAAAGACTTCCAATTTCGCCCTCGAGGGCATGTATCCCTAGTTAGCTAGTAAGGGTATTTTAGTCTTTCGGTTGCCTCCATATAACCCAAGTGGTGATCGGATGGCAGCCATCTCTTGGAACCCTAGCTCATTTGGTTTTCCTATTTTCCTTCCTTTTTTCTTAGGATTTTCGTAGGACTAGCTTGAGAGCTTCATGGTGAGATCTTGTGAGAGGGAAGGATGATCGGGCGGCAAGCTAGACCTTGTATGAACCTCTTTGGTATGTATAGATGATTCGGCGTGGTTCCTCAAGGCTTGGATGTGTCTTTCCCGTTTCTCCTTTTTGGTGATTTTCGGAGCCCTTTCTTGGAGTGATGTCGAGGCCTTTCTCTTTGGGATTTGGTGGGGGATGTATGCATGAACCCTTCGTGGTTCTTTTCCCTTTGATTCCCCTTCCAAATCCGTGAGCAAAGGGGCTCGATTTTGGGGTTTTCGTTGCTCTAGGGTTAGAGGCGTTCTTGGTGGGATTTGTTCAATTCCTCTTGATTTGACAAGTTTTGGTGGACCAAATCTTGGCTATGGAGTACCCATGAGGTGTTCCTACTATCCCCAAAGTCTTGTGCAAAATCGTGGAGCGGATCGGGAGATCGGGAGTTGGATTTGGAGGAGTTGACTCGCGAGCGCTGTTCATCCCGAGCTGCCCAGGCACGACCGGTCTGACCGGTGCTCTTGACCGGTCTGACCGGTGCTAGCCCTTGGTGGGTTTTTGTCTCGGGGAACAGCCTTGTCCGTGTGGTTTTGTCCCGTGGTCCTGCTGATCAGTTCTTGGCGTGTTTGGAGTTGGTTTGCTAGATTTTGTGAGGGGTTCTTCTTCCTCACAGGTTGTGTTTCGTGGTGGTTTTTGTTCCAGGGCCTAGAGGATTCACTGAGGCTTCCTGGAACGTTTGCTGTGCGGCTGCTGTAGCCACCGGCCTGACCGGCTCTGTCCACCGGTCTGACCAGTGTCACCGGTCTGACCGGCGCAGGCCATCGGTCTGACCGGTGTAGCACAGGCAGCAAGCCGTGCAAGTTTCCGCTGTGTGGTTCGGTGAGTTTTGGCTCGGAAGGTTGAGTGTTGGTTCCTAGGACCAGTAGCACTCCAGTGGCTGCGTGGTCTTGGCCAACTTGGGTAGTTGGGTCGGAGACGTGAGTTGGAAGCCGTGTTCGTCTTGTTGGAGTTCTCATCACCTTCGAGAAGAATTTTTATCGGCTCCAATTCACTCCCCCCCTCTCTGGTTCGCCTAATCGGTCCTTCAATAGCACACGATTTTCAACACTCGGGTCAACTTTTTTGCAACATCCCGGATATGCACACACTCCTTGTGGAAGACATTTGAGGAGGTTTCCATTGATTTTTGGACTGTAGGGTACATGTGTCGATACTTTTTCGGGTCGTTTAGCTGCCTTTGCAACCGAGAATTACTTGCCCAAACGTAAGCGAGAATGATGCATTTCGCCACTCTGACGGTCCCTCCTCCACGTACCGACCATAGTTTAATGCATAACAGCACTAGGGGTATCTCTCCGGGCCAGAAGGGTTTGCATGTGCATTTTCGCGAAAACGTCCGTTTCGGGCCATTTTCGTGGGTTATAGCACACGATTTTTCAGCACTCGGGTCAATTTTTTTGCAACATGCCCGCTGTGCACAGACTCCTTGTAGAAGACATTTGGCGACGTTTGCATTGATTTTTGGACCGTAGGGTACACGTTTCGGGCCTTTTTTGACCCGTTTAGGTGCCTTTGCAACCAAGAATTACTTGCCCAAACGGAAGCCAAAATGATGCATTTCGCCACTCTGACGGTCCCTCCTCCACGTACCGACCATAGTTTAATGCATAACAGCACCAGGGGTATGTCTCCGGGCCCAAAGGGTTTGCAGGTGCGTTTTAGAGAAAACGTCCGTTTCGGGCCATTTTCGTGGGTTATAGCACACGATTTTTCAGCACTTGGGTCCATTTTTTTCGCAACATCCCGGATGTGCACAGACTCCTTGTAGAAGACATTTGGCGACGTTTGCATTGGTTTTTGGACCGTAGGGTACACGTTTCGGGCCTTTTTCGACCCGTTTAGGTGCCTTTGCAACCGAGAATTACTTGCCCAAACGGAAGCCAAAATGATGCATTTCGACACTATGACGGTCCCTCCTCCATGTACCGACCATAGTTTAATGCATAATAGCACCAGGGGTATGTCTCCGGGCCAGAAGAGTTTGCAGGTGCGTTTTCGCGAAAACGTCCGTTTCGGGCCATTTTCGTGAGTTATAGCACACGATTTTCAGCACTCCGGTCAATTTTTTTGCAACATCCCGGATGTACACAGACTCCTTGTACATGACTTTTGACGTGGTTTCCATTGATTTTTGGACCGTAGGGTACACATTTCGGGCCTTTTTCGGGTCGTTTAGGTGCCTTTGCAACCGATAATTACTTGACCAAACGGAAGCCAGAATGATGCATTTCGTTACTCTGGCGGTCCCTCCTCCACGTACCGACCATAGTTTAATGCATAACCCCACCACGGGTAGGTCTCCGGGCCAGAAGGGTTTGCAGGTGCCTTTTCGCGAAAACGTCCGTTTCTGGCCATTTTCGTGGGTTATAGCATACGATTTTCAACACTCGGGTCAACTTTTTTGCAACATCCCGGATATGCACACACTCCGTGTAGAAGACCTTTGAGGAGGTTTCCATCGATTTTTGGACCGTAGGGTACACGTGTCGAGCCTTTTTCGGGTCGTTTAGCTGCCTTTGCAACCGAGAATTACTTGCCCAAACGTAAGCGAGAATATGGCATTTCGCCACTCTGACGGTCCCTCCTCCATGTACCGACCATAGTTTAATGCATAACAGCACCAGGGGTATCTCTCCGGGCCAGAAGGGTTTGCATGTGCATTTTCGCGAAAACGTCCGTTTCGGGCCATTTTCGTGGGTTATAGCACACGATTTTTCAGCACTCAGGTCAATTTTTTTGCAACATGCCCGATATGCACAGACTCCTTGTAGAAGACATTTGGCGACGTTTGCATTGATTTTTGGACCGTAGGGTACACGTTTCGGGCCTTTTTCGACCCGTTTAGGTGCCTTTGCAACCAAGAATTACTTGCCCAAACGGAAGCCAAAATGATGCATTTCGCCACTCTGACGGTCCCTCCTCCACGTAGCGACCATAGTTTAATGCATAACAGCACCAGGGGTATGTCTCCGGGCTAGAAGGGTTTGCATGTGCGTTTTCGCGAAAACGTCCGTTTCGGGCCATTTTCGTGGGGTTATAGCACATGATTTTTCAGCACACGGGTCAATTTTTTTGCAACATCCCGGATGTGCACAGACTCCTAGTAGAAGACATTTGGTGACGTTTGCATTGATTTTTGGACCGTATGGTACACGTTTCGGGCCTTTTTCGACCCGTTTAGGTGCCTTTGCAACCGAGAATAACTTGCCCAAACGGAAGCCACAATGATGCATTTCGTCACTCTGACGGTCCCTCCTCCACGTACCGACCATCGTTTAATGCATAACACCACCATGGGTAGGTCTCCAGGCCAGAAGGGTTTGCAGGTGCGTTTTCGCGAAAACGTCCGTTTCTGGCCATTTTCGTGAGTTATAGCACACGATTTTCAGCACTCGGGTCAATTTTTTTGCGACATCCCGGATGTGCACAGACTCCTTGTAGAAGACATTTGACTAGGTTTCCATTGACTTTTGGACTGTAGGGTACACGTTTCGGGCCTTTATCGGGTCGTTTAGGTGCCTTTGTAACCGAGAATTACTTGCCCAAACGGAAGCCAGAATGATTCATGTCATTACTCTGACGGTCCCTCCTCCACGTACCGACCATAGTTTAATGCATAACACCACCACGAGTAGGTCTCCGGGCCAGAAGGGCTTGCAGGTGCCTTTTCGCGAAAACGTCTGTTTCTGGCCATTTTCGTGGGTTATAGCACACGATTTTCAACACTCGGGTCAACTTTTTTGCAACATCCCGGATATGCACACACTCCTTGTAGAAGACATTTGAGGACGTTTCCATTGATTTTTGGACCGAAGGGTACACGTGTCGGGCCTTTTTCGGGCCGTTTAACTGCCTTTGCAACCGAGAATTACTTGCCCAAACGTAAGCGAGAATGATGCATTTCGCCACTTTGACGGTCCCTCCTCCACGTACCGACCATAGTTCAATGCATAACAGCACCAGGGGTATGTCTCCGGGCCAGAAGGGTTTGCATGTGCATTTTCGTGAAAACGTCCGTTTCGGGCCATTTTCGTGGGTTATAGCACACGATTTTTCAGCACTCGGGTCAATTTTTTTGCAACATGCCCGATGTGCACAGACTCCTTGTAGAAGACATTTGGCGACGTTTGCATTGATTTTTGGACCGTAGGGTACATGTTTCGGGCCTTTTTCGACCCGTTTAGGTGCCTTTGCAACCAAGAATTACTTGCCCAAACGGAAGCCAAAATGATGCATTTCGCCACTCTGACGGTCCCTCCTCCACGTACCGACCATAGTTCAATGCATAACAGCACCAGGGGTATGTCTCCGGGCTAGAAGGGTTTGCATGTTCGTTTTCGCGAAAACGTCCGTTTCGGGCCATTTTCGTGTGGTTATAGCACACGATTTTTCAGCACTCGGGTCAATTTTTTTGCAACATCCCGGATGTGCACAGACTCCTTGTAGATGACATTTGGTGACGTTTGCATGGATTTTTGGACCGTATGGTACACGTGGAGGGCCTTTTTCGACCCGTTTAGGTGCCTTTTCAACCGAGAATTACTTGCCCAAACGGAAGCCACAATGATGCATTTCATCACTCTAACGGTCCCTCCTCCACGTACCGACCATAGTTTAATGCATAACACCACCACGGGTAGGTCTCCGGGCCAGAAGGGTTTGCAGGTGCGTTTTCGCGAAAACGTCCATTTCTGGCCATTTTCGTGAGTTATAGCACACGATTTTCAGTACTCCGGTCAATTTTTTTTGCAACATCCCGGATGTACACAGACTCCTTGTACAAGACTTTTGACGAGGTTTCCATTGATTTTTGGACCGTGGGGTACACGTTTCGGACCTTTTTCGGGTCGTTTAGGTGCCTTTGTAACCGAGAATTACTTGCCCAAACGGAAGCCAGAATGATTCATGTCATTACTCTGACGGTCCCTCCTCCACGTACCGACCATAGTTTAATGCATAACACCACCACGAGTAGGTCTCCGGGCCAGAAGGGCTTGCAGGAGCCTTTTCGCGAAAACGTCCGTTTCTGGCCATTTTCGTGGGTTGGCACACGATTTTCAGCACTCGGGTCAATTTTTTTTGCAACATCCCGGATGTGCACAGGCTCCTTGTAGAGGACATTTGACGAGGTTTCCATTGATTTTTGGACCGTAGGGTACACGTGTCGGGCCTTTTTCAGGTCGTTTAGCTGCCTTTGCAACCGAGAATTACTTGCCCAAACGGAAGCCAAAATCATGCATTTCGCCACTCTGACGGTCCCTCCTACACGTACCAACCATAGTTTAATGCATAACAGCACCAGGGGTATGTCTCCGGGCCCGAATTGTTTGCAGGTGCGTTCTCGAGAAAACATCCGTTTCGGGCCATTTTCGTGCGTTATAGCACACGATTTTTCAGCACTCGGTTCAATTTTTTTCAACATCCCGGATGTGCACAGACTCCTTGTAGAAGACATTTGGTGACGTTTGCATTGATTTTTGGACCGTAGGGTACACGTTTCGGGCCTTTTTCGACCTGTTTTGGTGCCTTTGCAACCGAAAATTACTTGCTCAAACGGAAGCCAAAATGATTCATTTCGACACTATGATGGTCCCTCCTCCACGTACCGACCATAGTTTAATGCATAACAGCACCAGGGGTATGTCTCCGGGCCAGAAGGGTTTGCTGGTGCGTTTTCGCGAAAACGTCTGTTTCGGGCCATTTTCGTGAGTTATAGCACATGATTTTCAGCACTCGGGTCAATTTTTTTGCAACATCCCGGATGTCCACAGACTCCTTGTAGAATACATTTGACGAGGTTTCCATTGATATTTGGACCGTTGGGTACACGTTTCGGTCCTTTTTCGGGTCGTTTAGGTGCCTTTGCAACCGATAATTACTTGACCAAACGGAAGCCAGAATGATGCATTTCGTTACTCAGACGGTCCCTGCTCCACGCACCGACCATAGTTTAATGCATAACACCACCACGGGTAGGTCTCCGGGCCAGAAGGGTTTGCAGGTGCCTTTTCACGAAAACGGCCATTTCTGGCTTTTTCGTGGGTTATAGCACACGATTTTCAACACTCGGGTCAATTTTTTTGCAACATCCCGGATATGCACACACTCCTTGTACAAGACATTTGAGGAGGTTTCCATTGATTTTTGGACCGTAGGGTACACGTGTCGGGCCTTTTTCGGGTCGTTTAGCTGCCTTTGCAACCGAGAATTACTTGCCCAAACGGAAGCGAGAATGATGCATTTCGCCACTCTGACGGTCCCTCCTCCACGTACCGACCATAGTTTAATGCATAACAACACCAGGGGTATGTCTCCGGCCCAGAAGGGTTTGCATGTGCGTTTTCGCGAAAACGTCCGTTTCGGGCCATTTTCGTGGGTTATAGCACACGATTTTTCAGCAGTCCGGTCAATTTTTTTGCAACGTCCCAGATGTGCACAGACTCCTTGTAGAAGACATTTGGCGACGTTTGCATTGATTTTTGGAACGTATGGTACACGTTTCGGGCCTTTTTCGACCCGTTTAGGTGCCTTTGCAACCGAGAATTACTTGCCCAAACGGAAGCCAAAATAATGCATTTCGACACTCTGACGGTCCCTCCTCCACGTACCGACCATAGTTTAATGCATAACTGCACCAGGGGTATGTCTCCGGGCTAGAAGGGTTTACAGGTGCGTTTTTGTGAAAACGTCCGTTTCGGGCCATTTTCGTGGGTTATAGCACACGATTTTCAGCAATTGGGGCAATTTTTTTGCAACATCCCGGATGTCCACAGACTCCTTGTAGAATACATTTGACGAGGTTTGCATTGATTTTTGGACCGCACGGTACACATTTCGGGCCTTTTTCGGATCATTTAGCTGCCTTTGCAACCGAGAATTACTTGCCCAAACGGAAGCCAGAATGATGCATTTCGTCACTCTGACGGTCCCTCCTCCACGTACCGACCATAGTTTAATGCCTAACACCACCACGGTTAGGTCTCCGGGCCAGAAGGGGTTGCAGGTGCGTTTTCGCGAAAACGTCCGTTTCTGGCCATTTTCGTGAGTTATAGCACACGATTTTCAGCACTCGGGTCAATTTTTGTGCAACATCCTGGATGTGCACAGACTCCTTGTAGAAGACTTTTGACGATGTTTCCATTGATTTTTGGACCGTAGGGTACACGTTTCGGGCCTTTTTCAGGTCGTTTAGGTGCCTTTGTAACCGAGAATTACTTGCCCAAACGGAAGCCAGAATGATTCATGTCATTACTCTGACGGTCCCTCCTCCACGTACCGACCATAGTTTAATGCATAACACCACGACGGGTAGGTCTCCGAGACAGAAGGGTTTGCAGGTGCCTTTTCGCGAGAACGTCCGTTTCTAGCCATTTTCGTGGGTTGGCTCACGATTTTCAGCACTCGGGTGAATTTTTTTGCAACATCCCGGATGTGCACAGACTCCTTGTAGAGGACTTTTGACGAGGTTTCCATTGATTTTTGGACCGTAGGATACACGTTTCGGGCCTTTTTCGGGTCGTTTAGGTGCCTTTGCAACCGAGAATTACTTGACCAAACGGAAGCCAGGATGATGCATTTCGTTACTTTGACGATCCCTCCTCCACGTACCGACCATAGTTTAATGCATAACACCACCACGGGTAGGTCTCCGGGCCAGAAGGGTTTGCATGTGCCTTTTCGCGAAAACGTCCGTTTTTGGCCATTTTCGTGGGTTATAGCACACGATTTTCAGCACTCGGGTCAATTTTTTTGCAACATCCCGGATATGCACACTCCTTGTAGAAGACATTTTAGGAGGATTCCATTTATTTTTGGACCGTAGGGTACACATGTCGGGCCTTTTTCAGGTCGTTTAGCTGCCTTTGCAACCGATAATTACTTGCCCAAACGGAAGCGAGAATGATGCATTTCGCCACTCTAACGGTCCCTACACCACGTACCGACCATAGTTTAATGCATAACAGCACCAGGGGTATGTCTCCGGGCCCGAATGGTTTGCAGGTGCGTTTTCGCGAAAACGTCCGTTTCGAGCCATTTTCGTGGGTTATAGCACACGATTTTTTAGCACTCGGGTCCATTTTTTTGCAACATCTCGGATGTGCACAGACTCCTTGTAGAAGACATTTGGCGACGTTTGCATTAATTTTTGGACAATAGGGTACACATTTCGGGCCTTTTTCGACCCATTTAGGTGCCTTTGAACCGAGAATTACTTGCCCAAACAGAAGCCAAAATGATGCATTTCGACACTCTGACGGTCCCTCCTCCACGTACCGACCATAGTTTAATGCATAACAGCTCCAGGGGCATGTCTCCAGGCTAGAAGCGTTTACAGGTGCGTTTTCGTGAAAACGTCCGGTTCGGGCCATTTTCGTGGGTTATAGCACACGATTTTCAGCACTCGGGTCAATTTTTTGCAACATCCCGGATGAGCACAAACTCAATGTAGAATATATTTGGCGACTTTTGCATTGATTTTTGGACCATAGGGTACATGTTTCGGGCCTTTTTCTACCCGTTTAGGTGCCTTTGCAACCGAGAATTACTTGCCCAAACGGAAGCCAAAATGATGCATTCGACACTCTGACGGTCCCTCCTCCACGTATCGACCATAGTTTAATGCATAACAGCACCAGGGGTATGTCTCCGGGCTAGAAGGGTTTACAGGTGCGTTTTCGTGAAAACGTCTGTTTCGGGCCATTTTCGTGGTTATAGCACACGATTTTCAGCAATCGGGTCAATTTTTTTGGAACATGCCGTATGTCCACAGACTCCTTGTAGAAGACATTTGGCGACGTTTGCATTGATTTTTGGACCTTATGGTACACGTTTCGGGCCTTTTTCGACCCGTTTAGGTGCCTTTGCAACCGAGAATTACTTGCCCAAACGGAAGCCAAAATAATGCATTTCGACACTCTGACGGTCCCTCCTCCACGTACCGACCATAGTTTAATGCATAACAGCACCAGGGGTATGTCTCCGGGCTAGAAGGGTTTGCATGTTCGTTTTCGCGAAAACGTCCGTTTCGGGCCATTTTCGTGGGGTTATAGCACACGATTTTTCAGCACTCTGGTCAATTTTTTTGCAACATCTCGGATGTGCACAGACTCCTTGTAGATGACATTGGGTGACGTTTGCATGGATTTTTGGACCGTATGGTACACGTTTCGGGCCTTTTTCGACCCGTTTAGGTGCCTTTGCAACCGAGAATTACTTGCCCAAACGGAAGCCACAATGATGCATTTCGTCACTCTAACGGTCCCTCCTCCACGTACCGACCATAGTTTAATGCATAACACCACCACGGGTAGGTCTCCGGGCCAGAAGGGTTTGCAGGTGCGTTTTCGCGAAAACGTCCGTTTCTGGCCATTTTCGTGAGTTAGCACACGATTTTCAGCACTCGGGTCAATTTTTTTGCAACATCCCGGATGTGCACAGACTCCTTGTAGAAGACATTTGACGAGGTTTCCATTGACTTTTGGACCGTAGGGTACAAGTTTCAGGCCTTTTTCGGGTCGTTTAGGTGCCTTTGAAACCGAGAATTACTTGCCCAAATGGAAGCCAGAATGATTCATGTCATTACTCTGACGGTCCCTCCTCCACGTACCGACCATAGTTTAATGCATAACACCACCACGAGTAGGTCTCCGAGCCAGAAGGGCTTGCTGGTGCCTTTTCGCGAAAACGTCTGTTTCTGGCCATTTTCGTGGGTTGGCATACGATTTTCGGCACTCGGGTCAATTTTTTTTGCAACATTCCGGATGTGCACAGACTCCTTGTAGAGGACATTTGACGAGGTTTCCATTGATTTTTGGACCGTAGGATACACGTGTCGGGCCTTTTTCAGGTCGTTTAGCTGCCTTTGCAACCGAGAATTACTTGCCCAAACGGAAGCGAGAATGATGCATTTCGCCACTCTGACGGTCCCTCCTCCACGTACCGACCATAGTTTAATGCATAACAACACCAGGGGTATGTCTCCGGCCCAGAAGGGTTTGCATGTGCGTTTTCGCGAAAACGTCCGTTTCGGGCCATTTTCGTGGGTTATAGCACACGATTTTTCAGCAGTCCGGTCAATTTTTTTGCAACATCCCAGATGTGCACAGACTCCTTATAGAAGACATTTGGCGACGTTTGCATTGATTTTTGGACCGTATGGTACACGTTTCGGGCCTTTTTCGACCCGTTTAGGTGCCTTTGCAACCGAGAATTACTTGCCCAAACGGAAGCCAAAATAATGCATTTCGACACTCTGACGGTCCCTCCTCCACGTACCGACCATAGTTTAATGCATAACTACACCAGGGGTATGTCTCCGGGTTAGAAGGGTTTACTGGTGCGTTTTTGTGAAAACGTCCGTTTCGGGCCATTTTCGTGGGTTATAGCACACGATTTTCAGCACTTGGGTCAATTTTTTTGCAACATCCCGGATGTCCACAGACTCCTTGTAGAATACATTTGACGAGGTTTGCATTGATTTTTGGACCGCACGGTACACATTTCGGGCCTTTTTCGGATCGTTTAGCTGCCTTTGCAACCGAGAATTACTTGCCCAAACGGAAGCCAGAATGATGCATTTCGTCACTCTGACGGTCCCTCCTCCACGTACCGACCATAGTTTAATGCCTAACACCACCACGGGTAGGTCTCCGGGCCAGAAGGGTTTGCAGGTGCGTTTTCGCGAAAACGTCCGTTTCTGGCCATTTTCGTGAGTTATAGCACACGATTTTCAGCACTCGGGTCAATTTTTGTGCAACATCCTGGATGTGCACAGACTCCTTGTAGAAGACTTTTGACGATGTTTCCATTGATTTTTGGACTGTAGGGTACACGTTTCGGGCCTTTTTCAGGTCGTTTAGGTGCCTTTGTAACCGAGAATTACTTGCCCAAACGGAAGCCAGAATGATTCATGTCATTACTCTAACGGTCCCTCCTCCACGTACCGACCATAGTTTAATGCATAACACCACCACGGGTAGGTCTCCGAGACAGAAGGGTTTGCAGGTGCCTTTTCGCGAGAACGTCCGTTTCTAGCCATTTTCGTGGGTTGGCTCACGATTTTCAGCACTCGGGTGAATTTTTTTGCAACATCCCGGATGTGCACAGACTCCTTGTAGAGGACTTTTGACGAGGTTTCCATTGATTTTTGGACCGTAGGATACACGTTTCGGGCCTTTTTCGGGTCGTTTAGGTGCCTTTGCAACCGAGAATTACTTGACCAAACGGAAGCCAGGATGATGCATTTCGTTACTTTGACGATCCCTCCTCCACGTACCGACCATAGTTTAATGCATAACACCACCACGGGTAGGTCTCCGGGCCAGAAGGGTTTGCATGTGCCTTTTCGCGAAAACGTCCGTTTTTGGCCATTTTCGTGGGTTATAGCACACGATTTTCAGCACTCGGGTCAATTTTTTGCAACATCCCGGATATGCACACTCCTTGTAGAAGACATTTTAGGAGGATTCCATTTATTTTTGGACCGTAGGGTACACATGTCGGGCCTTTTTCAGGTCGTTTAGCTGCCTTTGCAACCGATAATTACTTGCCCAAACGGAAGCGAGAATGATGCATTTCGCCACTCTAACGGTCCCTACACCACGTACCGACCATAGTTTAATGCATAACAGCACCAGGGGTATGTCTCCGGGCCCGAATGGTTTGCAGGTGCGTTTTCGCGAAAACGTCCGTTTCGAGCCATTTTCGTGGGTTATAGCACACGATTTTTTAGCACTCGGGTCCATTTTTTTGCAACATCTCGGATGTGCACAGACTCCTTGTAGAAGACATTTGGCGACGTTTGCATTGATTTTTGGACAATAGGGTACACATTTCGGGCCTTTTTCGACCCATTTAGGTGCCTTTGAACCGAGAATTACTTGCCCAAACGGAAGCCAAAATGATGCATTTCGACACTCTGACGGTCCCTCCTCCACGTACCGACCATAGTTTAATGCATAACAGCTCCAGGGGCATGTCTCCAGGCTAGAAGCGTTTACAGGTGCGTTTTCGTGAAAACGTCCGGTTCGGGCCATTTTCGTGGGTTATAGCACACGATTTTCAGCACTCGGGTCAATTTTTTGCAACATCCCGGATGAGCACAAACTCAATGTAGAATATATTTGGCGACTTTTGCATTGATTTTTGGACCATAGGGTACATGTTTCGGGCCTTTTTCTACCCGTTTAGGTGCCTTTGCAACCGAGAATTACTTGCCCAAACGGAAGCCAAAATGATGCATTCGACACTCTGACGGTCCCTCCTCCACGTATCGACCATAGTTTAATGCATAACAGCACCAGGGGTATGTCTCCGGGCTAGAAGGGTTTACAGGTGCGTTTTCGTGAAAACGTCTGTTTCGGGCCATTTTCGTGGTTATAGCACACGATTTTCAGCAATCGGGTCAATTTTTTTGGAACATGCCGTATGTCCACAGACTCCTTGTAGAAGACATTTGGCGACGTTTGCATTGATTTTTGGACCTTATGGTACACGTTTCGGGCCTTTTTCGACCCGTTTAGGTGCCTTTGCAACCGAGAATTACTTGCCCAAACGGAAGCCAAAATAATGCATTTCGACACTCTGACGGTCCCTCCTCCACGTACCGACCATAGTTTAATGCATAACAGCACCAGGGGTATGTCTCCGGGCTAGAAGGGTTTGCATGTTCGTTTTCGCGAAAACGTCCGTTTCGGGCCATTTTCGTGGGGTTATAGCACACGATTTTTCAGCACTCTGGTCAATTTTTTTGCAACATCTCGGATGTGCACAGACTCCTTGTAGATGACATTGGGTGACGTTTGCATGGATTTTTGGACCGTATGGTACACGTTTCGGGCCTTTTTCGACCCGTTTAGGTGCCTTTGCAACCGAGAATTACTTGCCCAAACGGAAGCCACAATGATGCATTTCGTCACTCTAACGGTCCCTCCTCCACGTACCGACCATAGTTTTATGCATAACACCACCACGGGTAGGTCTCCGGGCCAGAAGGGTTTGCAGGTGCGTTTTCGCGAAAACGTCCGTTTCTGGCCATTTTCGTGAGTTAGCACACGATTTTCAGCACTCGGGTCAATTTTTTTGCAACATCCCGGATGTGCACAGACTCCTTGTAGAAGACATTTGACGAGGTTTCCATTGACTTTTGGACCGTAGGGTACAAGTTTCAGGCCTTTTTCGGGTCGTTTAGGTGCCTTTGAAACCGAGAATTACTTGCCCAAATGGAAGCCAGAATGATTCATGTCATTACTCTGACGGTCCCTCCTCCACGTACCGACCATAGTTTAATGCATAACACCACCACGAGTAGGTCTCCGAGCCAGAAGGGCTTGCTGGTGCCTTTTCGCGAAAACGTCTGTTTCTGGCCATTTTCGTGGGTTGGCATACGATTTTCGGCACTCGGGTCAATTTTTTTTGCAACATTCCGGATGTGCACAGACTCCTTGTAGAGGACATTTGACGAGGTTTCCATTGATTTTTGGACCGTAGGATACACGTGTCGGGCCTTTTTCAGGTCGTTTAGCTGCCTTTGCAACCGAGAATTACTTGCCCAAACGGAAGCGAGAATGATGCATTTCGCCACTCTGACGGTCCCTCCTCCACGTACCGACCATAGTTTAATGCATAACAACACCAGGGGTATGTCTCCGGCCCAGAAGGGTTTGCATGTGCGTTTTCGCGAAAACGTCCGTTTCGGGCCATTTTCGTGGGTTATAGCACACGATTTTTCAGCAGTCCGGTCAATTTTTTTGCAACATCCCAGATGTGCACAGACTCCTTATAGAAGACATTTGACGAGGTTTCCATTGACTTTTGGACCGTAGGGTACAAGTTTCGGGCCTTTTTCGGGTCGTTTAGGTGCCTTTGTAACCGAGAATTACTTGCCCAAATGGAAGCCAGAATGATTCATGTCATTACTCTGACGGTCCCTCCTCCACGTACCGACCATAGTTTAATGCATAACACCACCACGAGTAGGTCTCCGAGCCAGAAGGGCTTGCAGGTGCCTTTTCGCGAAAACGTCTGTTTCTGGCCATTTTCGTGGGTTGGCACACGATTTTCGGCACTCGGGTCAATTTTTTTTGCAACATCCCGGATGTGCACAGACTCCTTGTAGAGGACATTTGACGAGGTTTCCATTGATTTTTGGACCGTAGGATACACGTGTCGGGCCTTTTTCAGGTCGTTTAGCTGCCTTTGCAACCGAGAATTACTTGCCCAAACGGAAGCCAAAATCATGCATTTCGCCACTCTGATGGTCCCTCCTACACGTACCGACCATAGTTTAATGCATAACAGCACCAGGGGTATGTCTCCGGGCCCGAATTGTTTGCAGGTGCGTTCTCGAGAAAACGTCCGTTTCGGGCCATTTTCGTGCGTTATAGCACACGATTTTTCAGCACTCGGTTCAATTTTTTTTCAACATCCCGGATGTGCACAAACTCCTTGTAGAAGACATTTGGTGACGTTTGCATTGATTTTTGGACCGTAGGGTACACGTTTCGGGCCTTTTTTGACCCGTTTTGGTGCCTTTGCAACCGAGAATTACTTGCCCAAACGGAAGCCAAAATGATGCATTTCGACACTATGATGGTCCCTCCTCCACGTACCGACCATAGTTTAATGCATCACAGCACCATGGGTATGTCTCCGGGCCAGAAGGGTTTGCTGGTGCATTTTCGCGAAAACGTCCGTTTCGGGCCATTTTCGTGAGTTATAGCACACGATTTTCAGCACTCGGGTTAATTTTTTTGCAACATCCCGGATGTCCACAGACTCCTTGTAGAATACATTTGACGAGGTTTCCATTGATTTTTGGACCGTTGGGTACACGTTTCGGTCCTTTTTCGGGTCGTTTAGGTGCTTTGCAACCGATAATTACTTGACCAAACGGAAGCCAGAATGATGCATTTCGTTACTCAGACGGTCCCTCCTCCACGTACCGACCATACTTTAATGCATAACACCACCACGGGTAGGTCTCCGGGCCAGAAGGGTTTGCGGGTGCCTTTTCGCGAAAACGTCCATTTCTGGCCATTTTCGTGGGTTATAGCACACGATTTTCAACACTCGGGTCAAGTTTTTTGCAACATCCCGGATATGCACACACTCCTTGTACTAGACATTTGAGGAGGTTTCCATTGATTTTTGGACCGTAGGGTACACGTGTCGGGCCTTTTTCGGGTCGTTTAGCTGCCTTTGCAACCGAGAATTACTTGCCAAAACGGAAGCGAGAATGATGCATTTCGCCACTCCGACGGTCCCTCCTCCACGTACCGACCATAGTTTAATGCATAACAACACCAGGGGTATGTCTCCGGGCCAGAAGGGTTTGCATGTGCGTTTTCGCGAAAACGTCCGTTTCGGGCCATTTTCGTGGGTTATAGCACACGATTTTTCAGCAGTAGGGTCAATTTTTTTGCAACATCCCAGATGTGCACAGACTCCTTGTAGAAGACATTTGGACCGTATGGTACACGTTTCGGGCCTTTTTCGACCCGTTTAGGTGCCTTTGCAACCGAGAATTACTTGCCCAAACGGAAGCCAAAATAATGCATTTCGACACTCTGACGGTCCCTCCTCCACGTACCGACCATAGTTTAATGCATAACAGCACCAGGGGTATGTCTCCGGGCTAGAAGGGTTTACAGGTGCGTTTTTGTGAAAACGTCCGTTTCGGGCCATTTTCGTGGGTTATAGCACACGATTTTCAGCACTTGGGTCAATTTTTTGCAACATCCCGGATGTCCACAGACTCCTTGTAGAATACATTTGACGAGGTTTGAATTGAGTTTTGGACCGCACGGTACACATTTCGGGCCTTTTTCGGGTCGTTTAGCTGCCTTTGCAACCGAGAATTACTTGCCCAAACGGAAGCCAGAATGATGCATTTCGTCACTCTGACGGTCCCTCCTCCACGTACCGACCATAGTTTAATGCATAACACCACCACGGGTAGGTCTCCGGGCCAGAAGGGTTTGCAGGTGCGTTTTCGCGAAAACGTCCGTTTCTGGCCATTTTCGTGAGTTATAGCACACGATTTTCAGCACTCGGGTCAATTTTTTTGCAACATCCCGGATGTGCACAGACTCCTTGTAGAAGACATTTGACGAGGTTTCCATTGACTTTTGGACCGTAGGGTACACGTTCCGGTCCTTTTTCGGGTCGTTTAGGTGCCTTTGTAACCAAGAATTACTTGCCCAAACGGAAGCCAGAATGATTCATGTCATTACTCTGACGGTCCCTCCTCCACGTACCGACCATAGTTTAATGCATAACACCACGACGAGTAGGTCTCCGGGCCAGAAGGGCTTGCAGGTGCCTTTTCGCGAAAACGTCCGTTTCTGGCCATTTTCGTGGGTTGGCACACGATTTTCAGCACTCGGGTCAATTTTTTTTGCAACATCCCGGATGTGCACAGACTCCTTGTAGAGGACATTTGACGAGGTTTCCATTGATTTTTGGACCATAGGGTACACGTGTCGGGCCTTTTTCAGGTCGTTTAGCTGCCTTTGCAACCGAGAATTAATTGCCCAAACGGAAGCCAAAATCATGCATTTCGCCACTCTGACGGTCCCTCCTCCATGTACCGACCATAGTTTAATGCATAACAGCACCAGGGGTATGTCTCCGGGCTAGAAGGGTTAACAGGTGCGTTGTTGTGAAAATGTCCGTTTCGGGCCATTTTCGTGGGTTATAGCACACGATTTTCAGCACTCGGGTCAATTTTTTTGCCACATCCCGGATGTCCACAGACTCCTTGTAGAATACATTTGACGAGGTTTCCATTGATTTTTGGACCGTTGGGTACACGTTTCGGTCCTTTTTCGGGCCGTTTAGGTGCCTTTGCAACCGATAATTACTTGACCAAACGGAAGCCAGAATGATGCATTTCGTTACTCAGACGGTCCCTCCTCGACGTACTGACCATAGTTTAATGCATAACACCACCACGGGTAGGTCTCCGGGCCAGAAGGGTTTGCAGGTGCCTTTTCGCGAAAACGTCCATTTCTGGCCATTTTCGTGGGTTATAGCACACGATTTTCAACACTCGGGTCAATTTTTTTGCAACATCCCGGATATGCACACACTCCTTGTACAAGACATTTGAGGAGGTTTCCATTGATTTTTGGACCGTAGGGTACACGTGTCGGGCCTTTTTCAGGTCGTTTAGCTGCCTTTGCAACCGAGAATTACTTGCCCAAACGGAAGCGAGAATGATGCATTTCGCCACTCTGACGGTCCCTCCTCCACGTACCGACCATAGTTTAATGCATAACAACACCACGGGTAGGTCTTCGGGCCAGAAGGGTTTGCAAGTGCGTTTTTGCGAAAACGTCCTTTTCTGGCCATTTTCGTGAGTTATAGCACACGATTTTCAGCACTCGGGTCATTTTTTTTGCAACATCCCGGATGTGCACAGACTCCTTGTAGAAGACATTTGACGAGGTTTCCATTGACTTTTGGACCGTAGGGTACACGTTCCGGGCCTTTTTCGGGTCGTTTAGGTGCCTTTGTAACCGAGAATTACTTGCCCAAACGGAAGCCAGAATGATTCATGTCATTACTCTGACGGTCCCTCCTCCACGTACCGACCATAGTTTAATGCATAACACCACCACGAGTAGGTCTCCGGGCCAGAAGGGCTTGCAGGTGCCTTTTCGCGAAAACGTCCGTTTCTGGCCATTTTCGTGGGTTGGCACACGATTTTCAGCGCTCGGGTCAATTTTTTTTGCAACATCCCGGATGTGCACAGACTCCTTGTAGAGGACATTTGACGAGGTTTCCATTGATTTTTGGACCATAGGGTACACGTGTCGGGCCTTTTTCAGGTCGTTTAGCTGCCTTTGCAACCGAGAATTACTTGCCCAAACGGAAGCCAAAATCATGCATTTCG
Source organism: Cenchrus fungigraminus (assembly GCA_036936925.1). Lineage (NCBI taxonomy): Eukaryota > Viridiplantae > Streptophyta > Magnoliopsida > Poales > Poaceae > Cenchrus > Cenchrus fungigraminus. Next base: position 123,454,717 of record CM072780.1, on the reverse strand, counting down.
CCACTCTGACGGTCCCTCCTACACGTACCGACCATAGTTTAATGCATAACAGCACTAGAGGTATGTCTCCGGGCCTGAATTGTTTGCAGGTGCGTTCTCGAGAAAACGTCCGTTTCGGGCCATTTTCGTGCGTTATAGCACACGATTTTTCAGCACTCGATTCAATTTTTTTGCAACATCCCGGATGTGCACAGACTCCTTGTAGAAGACATTTGGTGACGTTTGCATTGATTTTTGGACCGTAGGGTACACTTTTCGGGCCTTTTTCGACCCGTTTTGGTGCCTTTGCAACCGAGAATTACTTGCCCAAACGGAAGGCAAAATGATGCATTTCGACACTATGATGGTCCCTCCTCCACGTACAGACCATAGTTTAATGCATAACACCACCACGGGTAGGTCTCCGGGCCAGAAGGGTTTGCAGGTGCATTTTCGCGAAAACGTCCGTTTCTGGCCATTTTCGTGAGATATAGCACACGATTTTCAGCACTCGGGTCAATTTTTTTGCAACATCCTGGATGTGCACAGACTCCTTGTAGAAGACTTTTGACGATGTTTCCATTGATTTTTGGACCGTAGGGTACACGTTTCGGGCCTTTTTCAGGTCGTTTAGGTGCCTTTGTAACCGAGAATTACTTGCCCAAACGGAAGCCAGTATGATTCATGTCATTACTCTGACGGTCCCTCCTCCACGTACCGACCATAGTTTAATGCATAACACCACCACGGGTAGGTCTCCGAGCCAGAAGGGTTTGCAGGTGCCTTTTCGCGAGAACGTCCGTTTCTAGCCATTTTCGTGGGTTGGCTCACGATTTTCAGCTCTCGGGTCAATTTTTATGCAACATCCCGGATGTGCACAGACTCCTTGTAGAGGACTTTTGACGAGGTTTCCATTGATTTTTGGACCGTAGGATACACGTTTCGGGCCTTTTTCGGGTCGTTTAGGTGCCTTTGCAACCGAGAATTACTTGACCAAACGGAAGCCAGGATGATGCATTTCGTTACTCAGACGGTCCCCCCTCCACGTACCGACCATAGTTTAATGCATAACACCACCACGGGTAGGCCTCCGGGCCAGAAGGGTTTGCATGTGCCTTTTCGCGAAAACGTCCGTTTCTGGCCATTTTCGTGGGTTATAGCACACGATTTTCAGCACTCGGGTCAATTTTTTTGCAACACCCCGGATGTCCACAGACTCCTTGTACAATACATTTGACGAGGTTTCCATTGATTTTTGGACCGTTGGGTACACGTTTCGGGCCTTTTTCGGGTCGTTTAGCTGCCTGTGCAACCGAGAATTACTAGCCCAAATGGAAGCCAGAATGATGCATTTCGTCACTCTGACGGTCCCTCCTCCACGTACGGACCATAGTTTAATGCATAACACCACCATGGGTAGGTTTCCGGGCCAGAAGGGTTTCCAGGTGCGTTTTCGCGAAAACGACCGTTTCTGGCCATTTTCGTGGCTTATAGCACACGATTTTCAGCACTCGGATCAATTTTTTGCAACATCCCGGATGTGCACAGACTCCTAGTAGAAGACTTTTGACGAGGTTTCCAATGATTTTTGGACCATGAGGTACACGTTTCGATCCTTTTTCGGGTCGTTTAGGTGCCTTCGTAACCGAGAATTATTTGCCCAAACGGAAGCCAGAATGATTCATGTCATTACTCTGACGGTCCCTCCTCCACGTACCGACCATAGTTTAATGCATAACACCACCACGGGTAGGTCTCCGGGCCAGAACGGTTTGCATGTGCCTTTTCGCGAAAATGTCCGTTTCTGGCCATTTTCGTGGGTTGGCACACGATTTTCAGCACTCGAGTCAATTTTTTTTGTAACATCCCGGATGTGCACAGACTCCTTGTAGAAGACTTTTGACGTGGTTTCCAATGATTTTTGGACCATCGGGTACACGTTTCGGGCCTTTTTGGCTCGTTTAGGTGCCTCTGTAACCGAGAATTACTTGCCCAAACAAAAGCCAGAATGATTCATGTCATTACTCTGACGGTCCCGCCTCCACGTACCGACCATAGTTTAATGTATAACACCACCACGGGTAGGTCTCCGGGCCAGAAGGGTTTGCTAGTGCCTTTTCGCGAAAACGTTCGTTTCTGGCCACTTTCGTGGGTTGGCACACGATTTTCAGCACTCGGGTAAATTTTTTTGCACCATCTCGGATGTGCACAGACTCCTTGTAGAGGACATTTGACGAGGTTTCCATTGATTTCTGGACCGTAGGGTACACGTGTCGGGCCTTTTTCAGGTCGTTTAGCTGCCTTTGCAACCGAGAATTACTTGCCCAAACGGAAGCCAGAATGATGCATTTCGCCACTCTGACGGTCCCGCCTCCACGTACCGACCATAGTTTAATGCATAACAGCACCAGGGGTATGTCTTCGGGCTAGAAGGGTTTGCAGGTGCGTTTTCGTGAAAATGTCCGTTTCGGACCATTTTCATGGGTTATAGCACACGATTTTCAGCACTCGGATCAATTTTTTTGCAACATCCCGGATGTGCACAGACTCCTTGTAGAGGACATTTGACGAGGTTTATATTGATTTTTGGACCGTAGGGTACACATGTCGGGCCTTTTTCAGGTCGTTTAGCTGCCTTTGCAACCGAGAATTACTTGCCCAAACGGAAGCCAGAATGATGCATTTCGCCACTCTGACGGTCCCTCCTCCATGTACCGACCATAGTTTAATGCATAACAGCACCAGGGGTATGTCTCCGGGCCAAAAGGGTTTGCAGGTGCGTTTTCGAGAAAATGTCCGTTTCGGGCCATTTTCGTGGGTTATAGCACACGATTTTCAGCACTCGGGTCAATTTTTTTGCAACATCCCGGATGTCCACAGACTCCTTGTAGAATACATTTGTCGAGGTTTCCATTTATTTTTGGACCGTAGGGTACACGTTTCGGGCCTTTTTCGGGTCGTTTAGCTGCTTTTGCAACCGAGAATTACTTGCCGAAATGGAATCCAGAATGATGCATTTTGTCACTCTGACGGTCCCTCCTCCATGTACCGACCACAGTTTACTGTATAACACCACCACGGGTAGGTCTCTGGGCCAGAAGGGTTTGCAGGTGCGTTTTCGCGAAAACGTACATTTCTGGCCATTTTCGTGGGTTATAGCACACGATTTTCAGCACTCGGGTCAATTTTTTTTGCAACATTCCGGATGTGCACCGACTCATTGTAGAAGACTTTTGACGAGGTTTCCAATGATTTTTGCACCATTGGGTACACGTTTCGGGCCTTTTTCGGGTCGTTTAGGTGCCTTTGTAAACGAGAATTACTTGCCCAAACGGAAGCCAGAATGATTCATGTCATTACTTTGACGGTCCCTCCTCCACGTACCGACCATAGTTTAATGCATAACACCACCACGGGTAGGTCTCCGGGCCAGAAGGGTTTGCAGGCGCCTTTTCGCGAAAACATTCGTTTCTGGCCATTTTCGTGGGTTATAGCACACGATTTTCAGCACTCGGGTCAATTTTTTTTTTGCAACATCCCGGATGTGCACAGACTCCTTGTAGAGGACATTTCATGAGGTTTCCATTGATTTTTGGACCGTAGGGTACACGTGTCGGGCCTTTTTCAGGTCGTTTAGCTTCCTTTGCCACCGAGAATTACTTGCCCAAACGGAAGCCAGAATGACGCATTTCGCCACTCTGACGGTCCCTCCTCCATGTACCGACCATAGTTTAATTCATAACAGCACCAGGGGTATGTCTCCGGGCCAAAAGGGTTTGCAGGTGCGTTTTCGAGAAAATGTCCGTTTCGGGCCATTTTCGTGGGTTATAGCACACGATTTTTCAGCACTCGGGTCAATTTTTTTGCAACATCCCGGATCTGCACAGACTCCTTGTAGAAGACATTTGGCGATGTTTGCATTGATTTTTGGACCGTAGGGTACACATTTCGGGCCTTTTTCGACCCGTTTAGGGGCCTTTGCAGCCGAGAATTACTTGCCCAAACGGAAGCCAAAATGATGCATTTTGACACTCTGACTGTCCCTCCTCCACGTACCGACCATAGTTTAATGCATAACAGCACCAAGGGTATGTCTCCGGGCTAGAAGGGTTTACAGGTGCGTTTTTGTGAAAACGTCCGTTTCGGGCCATTTTCGTGGGTTATACGTTTCGGGCCTTTTTCGACCCATTTAGGGGCCTTTGCAACCGAGAATTACTTGCCCAAACGGAAGCCAAAATGATGCATTTCGACACTCTGACAGTCCCTCCTCCACGTACCGACCATAGTTTAATGCATAACAGCACCAGGGGTATGTCTCCGGGCTAGAAGGGTTTACAGGTGCGTTTTTGTGAAAAAACGTCCATTTCGGGCCATTTTCGTGGGTTATAGCACACGATTTTCAGCACTCGGGTCAATTTTTTTGCAACATTCCGGATGTGCACAGACTCCTTGTAGAAGACTTTTGACGAGGTTTCCAATGATTTTTGGACCATCGGGTACACGTTTCGGGCCTTTTTGGCTCGTTTAGGTGCCTCTGTAACCGAGAATTACTTGCCCAAACGAAAGCCAGAATGATTCATGTCATTACTCTGACGGTCCCGCCTCCACGTACCGACCAAAGTTTAATGCATAACACCACCACGGGTAGGTCTCCGGGCCAGAAGGGTTTGCAGGTGCCTTTTCGCGAAAACGTCCGTTTCTGGCCACTTTCGTGAGTTGGCACACGATTTTTCAGCACTCGGGTCAATTTTTTTGCAACATCCCGGATTTGCACAGACTCCTTGTAGAAGACATTTGGCGACGTTTGCATTGATTTTTGGACCGTAGGGTACACGTTTCTGGCCTTTTTCGACCCGTTTAGGTGCCTTTGCAACCGAGAATTACTTGCCCAAACGGAAGCCAAAATGATGCATTTCGACACTCTGACAGTCCCTCCTCCACGTACCGACCATAGTTTAATGCATAACAGCACCAGGGGTATGTCTCCGGGCTAGAAGGGTTTACAGGTGCGTTTTTGTGAAAAAACGTCCGTTTCGGGCCATTTTCGTGGGTTATAGCACACGATTTTCAGCACTCGGGTCAATTTTTTTGCAACATCCCGGATGTCCACAGACTCCTTGTAAAATACATTTGTCGAGGTTTCCATTTATTTTTGGACCGTAGGGTACACGTTTCGGGACTTTTTCGGGTCGTTTAGCTGCTTTTGCAACCGAGAATTACTTGCCGAAATGGAATCCAGAATGATGCATTTTGTCACTCTGACGGTCCCTCCTCCATGTACCGACCACAGTTTAATGCATAACACCACCACGGGTAGGTCTCTGGGCCAGAAGGGTTTGCAGGTGCGTTTTCGCGGAAACGTACATTTCTGGCCATTTTCGTGGGTTATAGCACACGATTTTCAGCACTCGGGTCAATTTTTTTGCAACATTCCGGATGTGCACAGACTCCTTGTAGAAGACTTTTGACGAGGTTTCCAATGATTTTTGGACCATCGGGTACACGTTTCGGGCCTTTTTCGGGTCGTTTAGGTGCCTTTGTAAACGAGAATTACTTGCCCAAACGGAAGCCAGAATGATTCATGTCATTACTCTGACGGTCCCTCCACGTACCGACCATAGTTTAATGCATAACACCACCACGGGTAGGTCTCCGGGGCAGAAGTGTTTGCAGGCACCTTTTCGAGAAAACGTCCGTTTCTGGCCATTGTCGTGGGTTATAGCACACGATTTTCAGCACTCGGGTCAATTTTTTTTTGCAACGTCCCGGATGTGCACAGACTCCTTGTAGAGGACATTTGACGACGTTTCCATTGATTTTTGGACCGTAGGGTACACGTGTCAGGCCTTTTTCAGGTCGTTTAGCTGCCTTTGCAGCCGAGAATTACTTGCCCAAACTGAAGCCAGAATGATGCATTTCGCCACTCTGACGGTCCCTCCTCCATGTACCGACCATAGTTTAATGCATAACAGCACCAGGGGTATGTCTCCGGGCCAAAAGGGTTTAAAGGTGCGTTTTCGAGAAAATGTCCGTTTCGGGCCATTTTCGTGGGTTATAGCACACGATTTTTCAGCACTCGGGTCAATTTTTTTGCAACATCCCGGATGTGCTCAGACTCCTTGTAGAAGACATTTGGCGATGTTTGCATTGATTTTTGGACCGTAGGGTACACGTTTCGGGCCTTTTTCGACCCGTTTAGGGGCCTTTGCAACCGAGAATTACTTGCCCAAACGGAAGCCAAAATGATGCATTTCGACACTCTGACAGTCCCTCCTCCACGTACCGACCATAATTTAATGCATAACAGCACCAGGGGTATGTCTCCAGGCTAGAAGGGTTTACATGTGCGTTTTTGTGAAAACGTCCGTTTCGGGCCATTTTCGTGGGTTATAGCACACGATTTTCAGCACTCGGGTCAATTTTTTTGCAACATCCCGGATGTCCATAGACTCCTTGTAGAATACATTTGTCAAGGTTTCCATTTATTTTTGGACCGTAGGGTACACGTTTCGGGCCTTTTTCGGGTCGTTTAGCTGCTTTTGCAACCGAGAATTACTTGCCGAAATGGAAGCCAGAATGATGCATTTCGTCACTCTAACGGTCCCTCCTCCATGTACCGACCACAGTTTAATGCATAACACCACCACGGGTAGGTCTCTGGGCCAAAAGGGTTTGCAGGTGCGTTTTCGCGAAAACGTCCATTTCTGGCCATTTTCGTGGGTTATAGCACACGATTTTCAGCACTCGGGTCAATTTTTTTGCAACATTCCGGATGTGCACAGACTCCTTGTAGAAGACTTTTGACGAGGTTTCCAATGATTTTTGGACCATCGGGTACACGTTTCGGGCCTTTTTGGCTCGTTTAGGTGCCTCTGTAACCGAGAATTACTTGCCCAAACGAAAGCCAGAATGATTCATGTCATTACTCTGACGGTCCCGCCTCCACGTACCGACCAAAGTTTAATGCATAACACCACCACGGGTAGGTCTCCGGGCCAGAAGGGTTTGCAGGTGCCTTTTCGCGAAAACGTCCGTTTCTGGCCACTTTCGTGAGTTGGCACACGATTTCTCAGCACTCGGGTCAATTTTTTTGCAACATCCCGGATTTGCACAGACTCCTTGTAGAAGACATTTGGCGATGTTTGCATTGATTTTTGGACCGTAGGGTACACATTTCGGGCCTTTTTCGACCCGTTTAGGGGCCTTTGCAACCGAGAATTACTTGCCCAAACGGAAGCCAAAATGATGCATTTCGACACTCTGACAGTCCCTCCTCCACGTACCGACCATAGTTTAATGCATAACAGCACCAGGGGTATGTCTCCAGGCTAGAAGGGTTTACAGGTGCATTTTTGTGAAAACGTCCGTTTCGGGCCATTTTCGTGGGTTATACGTTTCAGGCCTTTTTCGACCCGTTTAGGGGCCTTTGCAACCGAGAATTACTTGCCCAAACGGAAGCCAAAATGATGCAATTCGACACTCTGACAGTCCCTCCTCCACGTACCGACCATAGTTTAATGCATAACAGCACCAGGGGTATGTCTCCGGGCTAGAAGGGTTTACAGGTGCGTTTTTGTGAAAAAACGTCCGTTTCGGGCCATTTTCGTGGGTTATAGCACACGATTTTCAGCACTCGGGTCAATTTTTTTGCAACATCCCGGATGTCCATAGACTCCTTGTAGAATACATTTGTCGAGGTTTCCATTTATTTTTGGACCGTAGGGTACACGTTTCGGGCCTTTTTCGGGTCGTTTAGCTGCTTTTGCAACCGAGAATTACTTGCCGAAATGGAAGCCAGAATGATGCATTTCGTCACTCTGGCGGCCCCTCCTCCATGTACCGACCACAGTTTAATGCATAACACCACCACGGGTAGGTCTCTGGGCCAGAAGGGTTTGCAGGTGCGTTTTCGCGAAAACGTCCATTTCTGGCCATTTTCGTGGGTTATAGCACACGATTTTCAGCACTCGGGTCAATTTTTTTGCAATATTCCGGATGTGCACAGACTCCTTGTAGAAGACTTTTGACGAGGTTTCCAATGATTTTTGGACCATCGGGTACACATTTCGGGCCTTTTTGGCACGTTTAGGTGCCTCTGTAACCGAGAATTACTTGCCCAAACGAAAGCCAGAATGATTCATGTCATTACTCTGACGGTCCCGCCTCCACGTACCGACCAAAGTTTAATGCATAACACCACCACGGGTAGGTCTCCGGGCCAGAAGGGTTTGCAGGTGCCTTTTCGCGAAAACGTCCGTTTCTGGCCACTTTCGTGAGTTGGCACACGATTTTTCAGCACTCGGGTCAATTTTTTTGCAACATCCCGGATTTGCACAGACTCCTTGTAGAAGACATTTGGCGACGTTTGCATTGATTTTTGGACCGTAGGGTACACGTTTCTGGCCTTTTTCGACCCGTTTAGGTGCCTTTGCAACCGAGAATTACTTGCCCAAACGGAAGCCAAAATGATGCATTTCGACACTCTGACAGTCCCTCCTCCACGTACCGACCATAGTTTAATGCATAACAGCACCAGGGGTATGTCTCCGGGCTAGAAGGGTTTACAGGTGCGTTTTTGTGAAAACGTCCGTTTCGGGCCATTTTCGTGGGTTATAGCACACGATTTTCAGCCCTCGGGTCAATTTTTTTGCTACATCCCGGATGTCCACAGACTCCTTGTAAAATACATTTGTCGAGGTTTCCATTTATTTTTGGACCGTAGGGTACACGTTTCGGGACTTTTTCAGGTCGTTTAGCTGCTGTTGCAACCGAGAATTACTTGCCGAAATGGAATCCAGAATGATGCATTTTGTCACTCTGACGGTCCCTCCTCCATGTACCGACCACAGTTTAATGCATAACACCACCACGGGTAGGTCTCTGGGCCAGAAGGGTTTGCAGGTGCGTTTTCGCGGAAACGTACATTTCTGGCCATTTTCGTGGGTTATAGCACACGATTTTCAGCACTCGGGTCAATTTTTTTTGCAACATTCCGGATGTGCACAGACTCCTTGTAGAAGACTTTTGACGAGGTTTCCAATGATTTTTGGACTATCGGGTACACGTTTCGGGCCTTTTTCGGGTCGTTTAGGTGCCTTTGTAAACGAGAATTACTTGCCCAAACGGAAGCCAGAATGATTCATGTCATTACTCTGACGGTCCCTCCTCCACGTACCGACCATAGTTTAATGCATAACACCACCACGGGTAGGTCTCCGGGCCAGAAGTGTTTGCAGGCGCCTTTTCGAGAAAACGTCCGTTTCTAGCCATTTTCGTGGGTTATAGCACACGATTTTCAGCGCTCGGGTCAATTTTTTTTTGCAACATCCCGGATGTGCACAGACTCCTTGTAGAGGACATTTGACGACGTTTCCATTGATTTTTGGACCATAGGGTACACGTGTCGGGCCTTTTTCAGGTCGTTTAGCTGCCTTTGCAACCTAGAATTACTTGCCCAAACGGAAGCCAGAATGATGCATTTCGCCACTCTGACGGTCCCTCCTCCATGTACCGACCATAGTTTAATGCATAACAGCACCAGGGGTATGTCTCCGGGCCAAAAGGGTTTAAAGGTGCGTTTTCGAGAAAATGTCCGTTTCGGGCCATTTTCGTGGGTTATAGCACACGATTTTTCAGCACTCGGGCCAATTTTTTTGCAACATCCCGGATGTGCTCAGACTCCTTGTAGAAAACATTTGGCGATGTTTGCATTGATTTTTGGACCGTAGGGTACACGTTTCGGGCCTTTTTCGACCCGTTTAGGGGCCTTTGCAACCGAGAATTACTTGCCCAAACGGAAGCCAAAATGATGCATTTCGACACTCTGACAGTCCCTCCTCCACGTACCGACCATAATTTGATGCATAACAGCACCAGGGGTATGTCTCCAGGCTAGAAGGGTTTACATGTGCGTTTTTGTGAAAATGTCCGTTTCGGGCCATTTTCGTGGGTTATAGCACACGATTTTCAGCACTCGGGTCAATTTTTTTGCAACATCCCGGATGTCCATAGACTCCTTGTAGAATACATTTGTCAAGGTTTCCATTTATTTTTGGACCGTAGGGTACACGTTTCGGGCCTTTTTCGGGTCGTTTAGCTGCTTTTGCAACCGAGAATTACTTGCCGAAATGGAAGCCAGAATGATGCATTTCGTCACTCTGACGGTCCCTCCTCCATGTACCGACCACAGTTTAATGCATAACACCACCACGGGTAGGTCTCTGGGCCAAAAGGGTTTGCAGGTGCGTTTTCGCGAAAACGTCCATTTCTGGCCATTTTCGTGGGTTATAGCACACGATTTTCAGCACTCGGGTCAATTTTTTTGCAACATTCCGGATGTGCACAGACTCCTTGTAGAAGACTTTTGACGAAGTTTCCAATGATTTTTGGACCATCGGGTACACGTTTCGGGCCTTTTTGGCTCGTTTAGGTGCCTCTGTAACCAAGAATTACTTGCCCAAACGAAAGCCAGAATGATTCATGTCATTACTCTGACGGTCCCGCCTCCACGTACCGACCAAAGTTTAATGCATAACACCACCACGGGTAGGTCTCCGGGCCAGAAGGGTTTGCAGGTGCCTTTTCGCGAAAACGTCCGTTTCTGGCCACTTTCGTGAGTTGGCACACGATTTTTCAGCACTCGGGTCAATTTTTTTGCAACATGCCGGATGTGCACAGACTCCTTGTAGAAGACATTTGGCGACGTTTGCATTGATTTTTGGACCGTAGGGTACACGTTTCGGGCCTTTTTCGACCCGTTTAGGTGCCTTTGCAACCGAGAATTACTTGCCCAAACGGAAGCCAAAATGATGCATTTCGACACTCTGACAGTCCCTCCTCCACATACCGACCATAGTTTAATGCATAACAGCACCAGGGGTATGTCTCCGGGCTAAAAGGTTTACAGGTGCATTTTTGTGAAAACGACCGTTTCGGGCCATTTTCGTGGGTTATAGCACACGATTTTCAGCACTCGGGTCAATTTTTTTGCAACATCCCGGATGTCCACAGACTCCTTGTAGAATACATTTGTCGAGGTTTTCTTTTATTTTTGGACCGTAGGGTACACGTTTCGGGCCTTTTTCGGGTCGTTTAGCTGCTTTTGCAACCGAGAATTACTTGCCGAAATGGAATCCAGAATGATGCATTTTGTCACTCTGATAGTCCCTCCTCCATGTACCGACCACAGTTTAATGCATAACACCACCACGGGTAGGTCTCTGGGCCAGAAGGGTTTGCAGGTGCGTTTTCGCGAAAACGTACATTTCTGGCCATTTTCGTGGGTTATAGCACACGATTTTCAGCACTCGGGTCAATTTTTTTGCAACATTCCGGATGTGCACAGACTCCTTGTAGAAGACTTTTGACGAGGTTTCCAATGATTTTTGGACCATCGGGTACACGTTTCGGGCCTTTTTTGGGTCGTTTAGGTGCCTTTGTAAACGAGAATTACTTGCCCAAACGGAAGCTAGAATGATTCATGTCATTACTCTGACGGTCCCTCCTCCACGTACCGACCATAGTTTAATGCATAACACCACCACGGGTAGGTCTCCGGGCCAGAAGGGTTTGCAGGCACCTTTTCGCGAAAACGTCCGTTTCTGGCCATTTTCGTGGGTTATAGCACACGATTTTCAGCACTCGGGTCAATTTTTTTTTGCAACATCCCGGATTTGCACAAACTCCTTGTAGAGGACATTTGACGAGGTTTCCATTGATTTTTGGACCGTAGGGTACACGTGTCAGGCCTTTTTCAGGTCGTTTAGCTGCCTTTGCAACCGAGAATTACTTGCCTAAACGGAAGCCAGAATGATGCATTTCGCCACTCTGACGGTCCCTCCTCCATGTACCGACCATAGTTTAATGCATAACAGCACCAGGGGTATGTCTCCGGGCCAAAAGGGTTTGCAGGTGCGTTTTCGAGAAAATGTCCGTTTCGGGCCATTTTCGTGGGTTATAGCACACGATTTTTCAGCACTCGGGTCAATTTTTTTGCAACATCCCGGATGTGCACAGACTCCTTGTAGAAGACATTTGGCGATGTTTGCATTGATTTTTGGACCGTAGGGTACACGTTTCGGGCCTTTTTCGACCCGTTTAGGGGCCTTTGCAACCGAGAATTACTTGCCCAAACGGAAACCAAAATGATGCATTTCGACACTCTGACAGTCCCTCCTCCACGTACCGACCATAGTTTAATGCATAACAGCACCAGGGGTATGTCTCCGGGCTAGAAGGGTTTACAGGTGCATTTTTGTGAAAACGTCCGTTTCGGGCCGTTTTCGTGGGTTATAGCACACGATTTTCAGCACTCGGGTCAATTTTTTTCAACATCCCGGATGTCCACAGACTCCTTGTAAAATACATTTGTCGAGGTTTCCATTTATTTTTGGACCGTAGGGTACACGTTTCGGGACTTTTTCGGGTCGTTTAGCTGCTTTTGCAACCGAGAATTTCTTGCCGAAATGGAATCCAGAATGATGCATTTTGTCACTCTGACGGTCCCTCCTCCATGTACCGACCACAGTTTAATGCATAACACCACCACGGGTAGGTCTCTGGGCCAGAAGGGTTTGCAGGTGCGTTTTCGCGGAAACGTACATTTCTGCCCATTTTCGTGGGTTATAGCACACGATTTTCAGCACTCGGGTCAATTTTTTTGCAACATTCCGGATGTGCACAGACTCCTTGTAGAAGACTTTTGACGAGGTTTCCAATGATTTTTGGACCATCGGGTACACGTTTCGGGCCTTTTTCGGGTCGTTTAGGTGCCTTTGTAAACGAGAATTACTTGCCCAAACGGAAGCCAGAATGATTCATGTCATTACTCTGACGGTCCCTCCTCCACGTACCGACCATAGTTTAATGCATAACACCACCACGGGTAGGTCTCCGGGCTAGAAGTGTTTGCAGGCGCCTTTTCGAGAAAACGTCCGTTTCTTGCCATTTTCGTGGGTTATAGCACACGATTTTCAGCACTCGGGTCAATTTTTTTTTGCAACATCCCGGATGTGCACAGACTCCTTGTAGAGGACATTTGACGACGTTTCCATTGATTTTTGGACCGTAGGGTACACGTGTCGGGCCTTTTTCAGGTCGTTTAGCTGCCTTTGCAACCGAGAATTACTTGCCCAAACGGAAGCCAGAATGATGCATTTCGCCACTCTGACGGTCCCTCCTTCATGTACCGACCATAGTTTAATGCATAACAGCACCAGGGGTATGTCTCCGGGCCAAAAGGGTTTAAAGGTGCGTTTTCGAGAAAATGTCCGTTTCGGGCCATTTTCGTGGGTTATAGCACACGATTTTTCAGCACTCGGGTCAATTTTTTTGCAACATCCCGGATGTGCTCAGACTCCTTGTAGAAGACATTTGGCGATGTTTGCATTGATTTTTGGACCGTAGGGTACACGTTTCGGGCCTTTTTCGACCCGTTTAGGGGCCTTTGCAACCGAGAATTACTTGCCCAAACGGAAGCCAAAATGATGCATTTCGACACTCTGACAGTCCCTCCTCCACGTACCGACCATAATTTAATGCATAACAGCACCAGGGGTATGTCTCCAGGCTAGAAGGGTTTACATGTGCGTTTTTGTGAAAATGTCCGTTTCGGGCCATTTTCGTGGGTTATAGCACACGATTTTTCAGCACTCGGGTCAATTTTTTCGCAAGATCCCGGATGTCCATAGACTCCTTGTAGAATACATTTGTCGAGGTTTCCATTTATTTTTGGACCGTAGGGTACACGTTTCGGGCCTTTTTCGGGTCGTTTAGCTGCTTTTGCAACCGAGAATTACTTGCCGAAATGGAAGCCAGAATGATGCATTTCGTCACTCTGACGGTCCCTCCTCCATGTACCGACCACAGTTTAATGCATAACACCACCACGGGTAGGTCTCTGGGCCAGAAGGGTTTGCAGGTGCGTTTTCGCGAAAACGTCCATTTCTGGCCATTTTCGTGGGTTATAGCACACGATTTTCAGCACTCGGGTCAATTTTTTTGCAACATTCCGGATGTGCACAGACTCCTTGTAGAAGACTTTTGACGAGGTTTCCAATGATTTTTGGACCATCGGGTACACATTTCTGGCCTTTTTGGCTCGTTTAGGTGCCTCTGTAACCGAGAATTACTTGCCCAAACGAAAGCCAGAATGATTCATGTCATAACTCTGACGGTCCCGCCTCCACGTACCGACCAAAGTTTAATGCATAACACCACCACGGGTAGGTCTCCGGGCCAGAAGGGTTTGCAGGTGCCTTTTCGCGAAAACGTCCGTTTCTGGCCACTTTCGTGAGTTGGCACACGATTTTTCAGCACTCGGGTCAATTTTTTTGCAACATTCCAGATGTGCACAGACTCCTTGTAGAAGACATTTGGCGACGTTTGCATTGATTTTTGGACCGTAGGGTACACGTTTCGGGCCTTTTTCGACCCGTTTAGGTGCCTTTGCAACCGAGAATTACTTGCCCAAACGGAAGCCAAAATGATGCATTTCGACACTCTGACAGTCCCTCCTCCACGTACCGACCATAGTTTAATGCATAACAGCACCAGGGGTATGTCTCCGGGCTAGAAGGGTTTACAGGTGCGTTTTTGTGAAAACGACCGTTTCGGGCCATTATCGTGGGTTATAGTACACGATTTTCAGCACTCGGGTCAATTTTTTTGCAACATCCCGGATGTCCACAGACTCCTTGTAGAATACATTTGTCGAGGTTTTCTTTTATTTTTGGACCGTAGGGTACACGTTTCGGGCCTTTTTCGGGTCGTTTAGCTGCTTTTGCAACCGAGAATTACTTGCCGAAATGGAATCCAGAATGATGCATTTTGTCACTCTGATAGTCCCTCCTCCATGTACCGACCACAGTTTAATGCATAACACCACCACGGGTAGGTCTCTGGGCCAGAAGGGTTTGCAGGTGCGTTTTCGCGAAAACGTACATTTCTGGCCATTTTCGTGGGTTATAGCACACGATTTTCAGCACTCGGGTCAATTTTTTTGCAACATTCCGGATGTGCACAGACTCCTTGTAGAAGACTTTTGACGAGGTTTCCAATGATTTTTGGACCATCGGGTACACGTTTCGGGCCTTTTTTGGGTCGTTTAGGTGCCTTTGTAAACGAGAATTACTTGCCCAAACGGAAGCTAGAATGATTCATGTCATTACTCTGATGGTCCCTCCTCCACGTACCGACCATAGTTTAATGCATAACACCACCACGGGTAGGTCTCCGGGCCAGAAGGGTTTGCAGGCGCCTTTTCGCGAAAACGTCCGTTTCTGGCCATTTTCGTGGGTTATAGCACACGATTTTCAGCACTCGGGTCAATTTTTTTTTTGCAACATCCCGGATGTGCACAGACTCCTTGTAGAGGACATTTGACGAGGTTTCCATTGATTTTTGGACCGTAGGGTACACGTGTCAGGCCTTTTTCAGGTCGTTTAGCTGCCTTTGCAACCGAGAATTACTTGCCCAAACGGAAGCCAGAATGATGCATTTCGCCACTCTGACGGTCCCTCCTCCATGTACCGACCATAGTTTAATGCATAACAGCACCAGGGGTATGTCTCCGGGCCAAAAGGGTTTGCAGGTGCGTTTTCGAGAAAATGTCCGTTTCGGGCCATTTTCGTGGGTTATAGCACACGATTTTTCAGCACTCGGGTCAATTTTTTTGCAACATCCCGGATGTGCACAGACTCCTTGTAGAAGACATTTGGCGATGTTTGCATTGATTTTTGGACCGTAGGGTACACGTTTCGGGCCTTTTTCGACCCGTTTAGGGGCCTTTGCAAACGAGAATTACTTGCCCAAACGGAAACCAAAATGATGCATTTCGACACTCTGACAGTCCCTCCTCCACGTACCGACCATAGTTTAATGCATAACAGCACCAGGGCTATGTCTCCGGGCTAGAAGGGTTTACAGGTGCGTTTTTGTGAAAACGTCCGTTTCGTGCCATTTTCGTGGGTTATAGCACACGATTTTCAGCACTCGGGTCAATTTTTTCGCAACATCCCGGATGTCCATAGACTCCTTGTAGAATACATTTGTCGAGGTTTCCATTTATTTTTGGACCGTAGGGTACACATTTCGGGCCTTTTTCGGGTCGTTTAGCTGCTTTTGCAACCGAGAATTACTTGCCGAAATGGAAGCCAGAATGATGCATTTCGTCACTCTGACGGTCCCTCCTCCATGTACCGACCACAGTTTAATGCATAACACCACCACGGGTAGGTCTCTGGGCCAGAAGGGTTTGCAGGTGCGTTTTCGCGAAAACGTCCATTTCTGGCCATTTTCGTGGGTTATAGCACACGATTTTCAGCACTCGGGTCAATTTTTTTGCAACATTCCGGATGTGCACAGACTCCTTGTAGAAGACTTTTGACAAGGTTTCCAATGATTTTGGGACCATCAGGTACACGTTTCGGGCCTTTTTGGCTCGTTTAGGTGCCTCTGTAACCCAGAATTACTTGGCCAAACGAAAGCCAGAATGATTCATGTCATAACTCTGACGGTCCCGCCTCCACGTACCGACCAAAGTTTAATGCATAACACCACCACGGGTAGGTCTCCGGGCCAGAAGGGTTTGCAGGTGCCTTTTCGCGAAAACGTCCGTTTCTGGCCACTTTCGTGAGTTGGCACACGATTTTCAGCACTCGGGTCAATTTTTTTTGCAACATCCCGGATATGCACAGACTCCTTGTAGAGGACATTTGACGAGGTTTCCATTGATTTTTGGACCGTATGGTACACGTGTCGGGCCTTTTTCAGGTCGTTTAGCTGCCTTTACAACCGAGAATTACTTGCCCAAACGGAAACCAGAATGATGCATTTCGCCACTCTGACGGTCCCGCCTCCACATACCGACCATAGTTTAATGCATAACAGCACCAGGGGTATGTCTTCGGGCAAGAAGGGTTTACAGGTGCGTTTTCGTGAAAACGTCCGTTTCGGACCATTTTCGTGGGTTATAGCACACGATTTTCAGCACTCGGGTCAATTTTTTTGCAACATCACGGATGTGCACAGACTCCTTGTAGAGGACATTTGACGAGGTTTCCATTGATTTTTGGACTGTAGGGTACACGTGTCGGGCCTTTTTTCAGGTCGTTTAGCTACCTTTGCAACCGAGAATTACTTGCCCAAACAGAAGCCAGAATGATGCATTTCGCCACTCTGACAGTCCCTCCTCCATGTACAGACCATAGTTTAATGCATAACAGCACCAGGGGTATGTCTCCGGGCCACAAGGGTTTGCAGGTGCGTTTTCGAGAAAATGTCCGTTTCGGGCCATTTTCGTGGGTTATAGCACACGATTTTTCAGCACTCGGGTCAATTCTTTTGCAACATCCCGGATGTGCACAGACTCCTTGTAGAAGACATTTGGCGACGTTTGCATTGATTTTTGGACGGTAGGGTACACGTTTCGGGCCTTTTTCGACCCGTTTAGGTGCCTTTGCAACCGAGAATTACTTGCCCAAACGGAAGCCAAAATGATGCATTTCGACACTCTGACAGTCCCTCCTCCACGTACCGACCATAGTTTAATGCATAACAGCACCAGGGGTATGTCTCCGGACTAGAAGGGTTTACAGGTGCGTTTTCAAGAAAACGTCTGTTTCGGTCCATTTTCGTGGGTTATAGCGCACGATTTTCAGCACTCGGGTCAATTTTTTTGCAACATCCGGATGTCCACAGACTCCTTGTAGAATACATTTGACGAGGTTTCCATTGATTTTTGGACCGTAGGGTACTCGTTTCGGGCCTTTTTCGGGTCGTTTAGCTGCCTTTGCAACCGAGAATTACTTGCCCAAACGGAAGCCAGAATGATGCATTTCGTCACTCTGACGGTCCCTCCTCCACGTACGGACCATAGTTTAATGCATAACAGCACCAGGGGTATGTCTCCGGGCCAGAAGGGTTTGCAGGTGCGTTTTCGAGAAAATGTCCGTATCGGGCCATTTTCGTGGGTAATAGCACACGGTTTTTCAGCACTCGGGTCAATTTTTCTGCAACATCCCGGATGTGCTCAGACTCCTTGTAGAAGACATTTTGCGACATTTGCATTGATTTTTGGACCGTAGGGTACACGTTTCGGGCCTTTTTCGACCCGTTTAGGTCACTTTGCAACCGAGAATTACTTGCCCAAACGGAAGCCAAAATGATGCATTTCAACACTTTGACGGTCCCTCCTCCACGTACCGACCATAGTTTAATGCATAACAGCACCAGGAGTATGTCTCCGGGCTAGAAGGGTTTACAGGTGCGTTTTCGTGAAAACGTCCGTTTCGGGCCATTTTCGTGGGTTATTGCACACGATTTTCAGCACTCGGGTCAATTTTTTTGCAACATCCCGGATGTGCACAGACTCCTTGTAGAAGACTTTTGATGAGGTTTCCAATGATTTTTCGACCATCAGGTACACCTTTTGGCCCTTTTTCGGGTCGTTTAGGTGCCTTTATAACCGAGAATTACTTGCCCAAACTGAAGCCAGAATGATTCATGTCATTACTCTGACGGTCCCTCCTCCACGTACCGACCATAGTTTAATGCATAAAACCACCACGGGTAGGTCTCCGGGCCAGAAGGGTTTGCAGGTGCTTTTTCGCGAAAATGTCTGTTTCTGACCATTTTCGTGGGTTATAGCACACGATTTTCAGCACTCGGGTCAATTTTTTTGCAACATCCCGGATGTGCACAGACTCCTTGTAGAAGACTTTTGACGAGGTTTCCATTGATTTTTGGACCGTAGGGTACACGTTTCGGGCCTTTTTCGGGTCGTTTAGTTGCCTTTGCAACCGAGAATTACTTGCCCAAACGGAAGCCAGAATGATGTATTTCGTTACTCTGACTGTCCCTCCTCCACGTACCGACCATAGTTTAATGCATAACAGCACCCGGGGTATGTCAGCGGCCTAAAGGGTTTCCAGGTGCGTTTTCGAGAAAACGTCCGTTTCGGGCCATTTTCGTGGGTTATAGCACACGATTTTTCAGCACTCGTGTCAATTTTTTTGCAACATCTCGGATGTGCACAGACTCCTTGTAGAAGACATTTGGCGACGTTTGCATTGATTTTTGGACCGTAGGGTACACGTTTCGGGCCTTTTTCGACCCGTTTAGGTGCCTTTGCAACCGAGAATTACTTGCCCAAACGGAAGCCAAAATGATACATTTCGACACTCTCACGGTCCCTCCTCCACGTACCAACCATAGTTTAATGCATTACAGCACCAGGGGTATGTCTCCGGGCTAGATGGGTTTACAGGTGCGTTTTCGTGAAAACGTCCGTTTCGGGCCATTTTCGTGGGTTATAGCACGCGATTTTCAGCACGTAGGTCAATTTTTTTGCAACATCCCGGATGACCACAGACTCCTTGTAGAAAACATTTGACGACGTTTCCATTGATTTTAGGACCGTAGGGTACACATTTCGGGCCTTTTTCGGGTCGTTTAGCTCCCTTTGCAACCGAGAATTACTTGCCCAAACGGAAGCCAGAATGATGCTTTCGTCACTCTGACGGTCCCTCCTCCACGTACCGACCATAGTTTAATGCATAACACCACCACGGGTAGGTCTCCGGGCCAGAAGGGTTTGCAGGTGCGTTTTCGCGAAAACGTCCGTTTTTGGCCATTTTCGTGGGTTATAGCACACGATTTTCAGCACTCGGGTCAATTTTTTTGCAACATCCCGGATGTGCACAGACTCCTTGTAGAAGACTTTTGACGAGGTTTCCATTGATTTTTGGACCGTAGGGTACACGTTTCGGGCCTTTTTCGGGTCGTTTAGTTGCCTTTGCAACCGAGAATTACTTGCCCAAACGGAAGCCAGAATGATGTATTTCGTTACTCTGACGGTCCCTCCTCCACGTACCGACCATAGTTTAATGCATAACAGCACCCGGAGTATGTCAGCGGCCAAAAGGGTTTCTAGGTGCGTTTTCGAGAAAACGTCCGTTTCGGGCCATTTTCATGGGTTATAGCACACAATTTTCAGCACTCGTGTCAATTTTTTTGCAACATCTCGGATGTGCACAGACTCCTTGTAGAAGACATTTGGCGACGTTTGCATTGATTTTTGGACCGTAGGGTACACGTTTCGGGCCTTTTTCGACCCGTTTAGGTGCCTTTGCAACCGAGAATTACTTGCCCAAACGGAAGCCAAAATGATGCATTTCAACACTTTGACGGTCCCTCCTCCACGTACCGATCATAGTTTAATGCATAACAGCACCAGGGGTATGTCTCCGGGCTAGAAGGGTTTACAGGTGCGTTTTCGTGAAAACGTCCGTTTCGGGCCATTTTCGTGGGTTATTGCACACGATTTTCAGCACTCGGATCAATTTTTTTGCAACATCCCGGATGTGCACAGACTCCTTGTAGAAGACTTTTGACGAGGTTTCCAATGACTTTTCGACCATCAGGTACACCTTTTGGGCCTTTTTCGGGTCGTTTAGATGCCTTTATAACCGAGAATTACTTGCCCAAACAGAAGCCAGAATGATTCATGTCATTACTCTGACGGTCCCTTCTCCACGTACCGACCATAGTTTAATGCATAACACCACCACGGGTTGGTCTCCGGGCCAGAAGGGTTTGCAGGTGCGTTTTCGCGAAAACGTCTGTTTCTGGCCATTTTCGTGGGTTATAGCACACGATTTTCAGCACTCGGGTCAATTTTTTTGCAACATCCCGGATGTGCACAGACTCCTTGTAGAAGACTTTTGACGAGGTTTCCATTGATTTTTGGACCGTAGGGTACACGTTTCGGGCCTTTTTCGGGTCGTTTAGCTGCCTTTGCAACCGAGAATTACTTGCCCAAACTGAAGCAAAAATGATGTATTTCGTTACTCTGACGGTCCCTCCTCCACGTACCGACCATAGTTTAATGCATAACAGCACCCGGGGTATGTCAACGGCCAAAAGGGTTTCCAGGTGCGTTTTCGAGAAAACGTCCGTTTCGGGCCATTTTCGTGGGTTATAGCACACGATTTTTCAGCACTCGTGTCAATTTTTTTGCAACTTCTCGGATGTGCACAGACTCCTTGTAGAAGACATTTGGCGACGTTTGCATTGATTTTTGGACCGTAGGGTACACGTTTCGGGCCTTTTTCGACCCGTTTAGGTGCCTTTGCAACCGAGAATTACTTGCCCAAACGGAAGCCAAAATGATTCATTTCGACACTCTTACGGTCCCTCCTCCACGTACCGACCATAGTTTAATGCATTACAGCACCAGGGGTAGGTCTCCGGGCTAGATGGGTTTACAGGTGCGTTTTCGTGAAAACGTCCGTTTCGGGCCATTTTCGTGGGTTATATCACGCGATTTTCAGCACGTAGGTCAATTTTTTCGCAACATCCCGGATGACCACAGACTCCTTGTAGAATACATTTGACGACGTTTCCATTGATTTTTGGACCGTAGGGTACACATTTCGGGCCTTTTTCGGGTCGTTTAGCTCCCTTTGCAACCGAGAATCACTTGCCCAAACGGAAGCCAGAATGATGCTTTCGTCACTCTGACGGTCCCTCCTCCACATACCGACCATAGTTTAATGCATAACACCACCACGGGTAGGTCTCCGGGCCAGAAGGGTTTGCAGGTGCGTTTTCGCGAAAACGTCCGTTTTTGGCCATTTTCGTGGGTTATAGCACACGATTTTCAGCACTCGGGTCAATTTTTTTGCAACATCCCGGATGTGCACAGACTCCTGGTAGAAGACTTTTGACGAGGTTTCCATTGATTTTTGGACCGTAGGGTACACGTTTCGGGCCTTTTTCGGGTCGTTTAGCTGCCTTTGCAACCGAGAATTACTTGCCCAAACGGAAGCCAGAATGATGTATTTCGTTACTCTCATGGTCCCTCCTCCACGTACCGACCATAGTTTAATGCATAACAGCACCCGGGGTATGTCAGCGGCCAAAAGGGTTTCTAGGTGCGTTTTCGAGAAAACGACCGTTTCGGGCCATTTTCGTGGGTTATAGCACACGATTTTTCAGCACTCGGGTCAATTTTTTTGCAACATCCCGGATGTGCACAGACACCATGTAGAAGACATTTGGTGACGTTTGCATTGATTTTTGGACCGTAGGGTACACGTTTCGGGCCTTTTTTGACCCGTTTAGTTGCCTTTGCAACCGAGAATTACTTGCCCAAACGGAAGCCAAAATGATGCATTTCGACACTCTCACGGTCCCTCCTCCACGTACCAAGCATAGTTTAATGCATTACAGTACCAGGGGTATGTCTCCGGGCTAGATGGGTTTACAGGTGCGTTTTCGTGAAAACGTCCGTTTCGGGCCATTTTCGTGGGTTATAGCACGCGATTTTCAGCACTCAGGTCAATTTTTTTGCAACATCCCGGATGTCCACAAACTCCTTGTAGAATACATTTGATGACGTTTCCATTGATTTTTGGACCGTAGGGTACACATTTCGGGCCTTTTTCGGGTCGTTTAGCTCCCTTTGCAACCGAGAATTACTTGCCCAAACGGAAGCCAGAATGATGCTTTCGTCACTCTGACGGTCCCTCCTCCACGTACCGACCACAGCTTAATGCTTAACACCACCACGGGTAGGTCTCCGGGCCAGAAGGGTTTGCAGGTGCGTTTTCGCGAAAACGTCCGTTTCAGACCATTTTCGTGGGTTATAGCACACGATTTTCAGCACTCGGGTCAATTTTTTTGCAACATCTCGGATGTGCACAGACTCCTTGTAGAAGACTTTTGACGAGGTTTCCAATGATTTTTGGACCATCGGGTACACATTTCGGGCCTTTTTCGGGTCGTTTAGGTGCCTTTGTAAACGAGAATTACTTGCCCAAACGGAAGCCAGAATGATTCATGTCATTACTCTGACGGTCCCTCCTCCACGTACCGACCATAGTTTAATGCATAACACCACCACGGGTTGGTCTCCGGGCCAGAAGGGTTTGCAGGCGCCTTTTCGCGAAAATGTCCGTTTCTGGCCATTTTCGTGGGTTATAGCACACAATTTTCAGCACTCGGGTCAATTTTTGTTGCAACATCCCAGATGTACACAGACTCCTTGAAGAGGACATTTGACGAGGTTTCCATTGATTTTTGGACCGTAGGGTACACGTGTCGGGCCTTTTTCAGGTCGTTTAGCTGCCTTTGCAACCGAGAATTACTTGCCCAAACGGAAGCCAGAATGGTGCATTTCGCCACTCTGACGGTCCCTCCTCCACGTACCGACCATAGTTTAATGCATAACAGCACCAGGGGTATGTCTCCGGGCCAGAAGGGTTTGCAGGTACGTTTTCGAGAAAACGTCCGTTTCGGGCCATTTTCGTGAGTTATAGCACACGATTTTTCAGCACTCGGGTCAATTCTTTTGCAACATCCCGGATGTGTACAGACTCCTTGTAGAAGACATTAGGCGACGTTTGCATTGATTTTTGGACCGTAGGGTACACGTTTCGGGTCTTTTTCGACCCGTTTAGGTGCCTTTGCAACCGAGAATTACTTGCCCAAACGGAAGGCAAAATGATGCATTTCGACACTCTCACAGTCCCTCCTCCACGTACCGACCATAGTTTAATGCATAACAGCACCAGGGGTATGTCTCCGGGCTAGAAGGGTTTACAGGTGCGTTTTCGTGAAAACGTCCGTTTCGGGCCATTTTCGTGGGTTATAGCACGCGATTTTCAGCACTCGGGTCAATTTTTTGGACCGTAGGGTTCACATTTCGAGCCTTTTTCAGCCCGTTTAGGTACCTTTGCAACCGAGAATTACTTGCCCAAACGGAAGCCAAAATGGTGCATTTCGACACTCTGACGGTCCGTCCTGCACGTACCGACCATAGTTTAATGCATAACAGCACCAGGGGTATGTCTCCGGGCCAGAAGGGTTTGCAGGTGTGTTTTCGCGAAAACGTCCGTTTCAGGCCATTTTGTTGGGTTATAGCCCACGAAACAACCCGAAACGTAGAGATGTCATTTGAATTCCCTAGCTCCGATTGCGGCGCTTCTCGATATTTCGGAATGCCGGCAAGATGAGTTTTACGAAAACCATCGGGTTTAACTGTTCCCGAAAATTGACCCGTGTGACTAAAATTGGTGCGAAGCGTGTGCTATAGCCCACGAAAACGGACTGAAATGTAGGGACATCACTGAATTCCATAGCTCCGATTGCATTGGTTCTTGACATTTTGAATTGCCAACAACTTGAGTATTATGAAAACCATCGGGTTTAACTGTTCCCGAAAATTGGTACGGGTGCCTAAAATTAGTCCGAAGCGTGTGTTATAGCCCACGATAACTGCCCGAAACGAAGGAACGTAATTTGAATTCCGTAACTCTGATTGCAGCTCTTCTTGACATTTCAGAATGCCAACAATATGAGTTTAGCGAAAACCATTAGGTTTAACTGTTCCCGAAAATAGGCCTGGTTGCCAAAAATTGGCCCGAAGCGTGTGCTATAGCCCACGAAAACAGCCCGAAATGTAGGGACATCATTTGAATTCCGTAGCTCCGATTGTAGCTCTTCTGGAAATTTCAGAATGCCAGCAAGATGAGTTTTACAAAAACCATTGGGTTTAACTGTTCCCAAAAATTGGTCCGGGTGACTAAAATTGGCGCGAAGCGTGCCCACGAAAACGGCCCGAAACGTAGTGACGTCATTTGAATTCCGTAGCTGCGATTGCAGTGGTTCTTAAAATTTTGAATTGCCAACAACATGAATTTTATGAAAACCATCAGGTTTAACTGTTCCCCAAAATTGGTCCGGGTGCCTAAAATTAGTCCGAAGCGTGTGTTATAGCCCACGAAAACTGTCCGAAATGTAGGAACGTCCTTTGAATTTCATAACTCTGATTGTAGCTCTTCTTGACATTTCAGAATGCCAACAACATGGGATTAACGAAAACCATCAGGTTTAACTATTCCCGAAAATTGGCCCGGTTGCAAAAAATTGGCCCGAAGCGTGTGCTATAACCCACAAAAACAGCTCGTAACGTAGGAACCTCATTTGAATTCCATGACTCCGATTGCAGTGCTTCTTGACTTTTGAGAATGCCAACAACACCAGTTTTACGAAAACCATCGGGTTTAACTGTTCCCAAAATTTGGCCCGGGTGAATAAAATTGGCGCGAAGCGTGCCCACGAAAATGACCTGAAATGTATGGACGTCATTTGAATTCCGTAGCTTCTATTGCAGCGCTTCTAGACATTTTGAATTTCCAACAACATGAGTTTTATAAAAACCATCAGGTTTGTTCTCGAAAATTGGTCCGGGTGCCAAAAATTGGCCCGACGCGTGTGGTATAGCCCACGAAGACAACCCGAAACGTAGGAACGTCATTTGAATTCCGTAACTCCGACTGTACCTCTTCTTGACATTTCAGAATGCCAACAACATGAGTTTAATGAAAACCATCTGGTTTAACTGTTCCCGAAAATTGGCTCGGATGCCAAAAAATTGACCCGAAGCGTGTGCTAGCCCACGAAAATGGTCTGAAACGTAGGGACGTCATTTGAATTCCGTAGCTCCGATTGCAGTGCTTCTGGACATTTCGGAATGCCAGAAAGATGACTTTTACGAAAACCATCACGTTTAACTGTTCCCAAAAATTGGCCTGGGTGCTTAAAATTGGCCCGAAGCGTGTGTAATAGCCCACGAAAACAGCCCGAAACGTAGGGACATCATTTGAACTCCGTAGCTCCGATTGCAGCTTTTTTTCGACATTTTGGAACACCAACAACATGAGTTTTACAAAAACCATCAGGTTTAACTGTTCCCAAAAATTGGCACGCGTGCTTAAAATTGGCCCGAAGCATGTGCTATACCCCACAGAAACAACCTGAAACGTAGGGATGTCATTTGAATTCTGTAGCTCTGATTTAAGCGCTTCTGGACATTTTAAAATGCCAACAACATGAGTTTTACGAAAACAATCGGGTTTAACTGTTCCCGAAAATTGGCCCGGTTGCCAAAAATAGGCCCGAAGCGTGTGCTATAACCCACAAAAACGGCTCATAACGTAGGAAAGTCATTGGAATTCCATAACTCCGATTGCAGTGCTTCTTGACATTTCAGAATGCCAACAATATGAGTTTTACTAAAATCATAAGGTTTGACTGTTCTCGAAAATTGGCCTTGTTGCCAAAAATTAGCCCGAAGGGTGACCACGAAAATGGCCTGAAATGTAGGGACATCATTTGAATTTCGTAGCTCCGATTGCAGCGCTTCTGGACATTTTGGAATGCCAACAAGATGAGTTTTACGAAAACCATCGGGTTTAACTGTTCACGAAATCACTAGAACCATCTCCTGGTACTCAGTTTTTTGGGTTGTATGATTTTTGGAAGTGTAATTATGGGTATGTGGGGTACACGCTTCACAGGTTTTGATTTTCCTTCAAGAAGACTCAGCAGACTAATCTGTTGTTTCAATATTTTTTAAATAACAATGCCTTTTGGTGGGCATAACATTATGAATATCACTAGAACCGACTCCTGGTACTCTGTTTTTTGGGCGGTATGATTTTTGGAAGTGTCATTATGGGTATGTGGGGTACACGCTTCGCAGGTTTAGATTTTCCATCATGAAGACCTTGTTGGCTCAAATAACACAAACTGCATCATGACTCAGTGGTAGTGATGCCTTCACCTTCAGAATCAAATGTCGCGAGTTCGACCCCTTCTATTGACATTGTATCCTTTTAATTTTCCTCCCTTTTTTATCAGACTGACTTGTGGAACCCTATTAAATTTTATGACGAGTTGGAGCACTATTTTTAAACAAATTCTTACATGTGGGACCCTGCAAAATTTTATGACGACTTGGAACACTCTATTTTCGAAAGAATGATTACATGTGGGACCCTTCTGAATTTTATGACGACTTGGAATACTCTATTTTTAAAATAATGCTTATATGTGGGACCAAAGTCGGTTTATGATGCTGTTGCGAAGCTTATGACGTCACAAAACAATCATGGAACTGGGAATGCTCGGCTACAGTAACAACTGTTATGACAAAAGTTGCTCGGAAGTGAAATTTAATGACGAGATCAGCTAGGAACGTCATAAATCAATGATAGGAAAACTAGGTTGCGTCACTAGTCAGTGATTTTCTTGTAGTGGAGAAAGGCCCACATTTTTCAAAAAAAAAGACAAATGAATCGGTCTTCTAGGTGGTAGCACATGGGATTCTGGGGGCTTGGTCCGTATGAAATCACCGTAAATGTTGTGTGTATGATGGGATCATACTAAATTTAAAGAGGTTTTACTTGTGAACCATCCAAAAAGTTACTTCTTCCTTACAAATCATCTAAAATTTCTAAAGCTCTTGTGTACCATCATATGATCTTTTCTTTTCCTACATACCATTGTTGTCCGCTTCCGTTCATTCTTCCGTTTACTCATCCTGATGTGTGGGTCCGATCCTCTCTACTCCCTCTTTTCTCTCCACGCTGTTGGGCCGCCCCCTCTCCTGGCGGCGGCGGCCGCCGCCGCGAAGCTCCCTCCGCGAGGGGTGGGGCTGGGTAAACCGAGCGGCGGCGGAGTGAGGAAGGAGCCCGAGAGCCGAAGCCGCAGCATGCCGGCCGGGGAGCAGAGGGGATCCACGACAGATGTGATAGCAAGCCGCAGCAGCACACGCCCATGCGGTGGCCACTTCTTCTCCCGCGTAGGGTCGCCGTCGAGGTACGCGCGCTCTGCGGCTGCCACAGAGTCGTGAAGGAGGCCGCGTCGTCCTCGTCAGCACTGAGGACGTGATGCTCCATCACCGCCGCCGGGGCTTGCATGGCCCGTGCGCTCCACGAAGTTGTGAAGCAGACCGTGTTGCCCTCATCCGCGTCGGGAGGGCATGACCCGCCACGACACAGGCGCTTGCAGCCTCTCCGCCTGCATCGTGACGTCGTCGAGCATCTACTACAGTCGCGTACCCACCATCTTGGCCCAGTCGTATCGCTCCCTCAGCACCTCCGGCGGCCTTGTGCTCGAGATCGTGTCGAACTCCTCGTCTAGCTCCTCCCTATCTGGCGCCTCCACCATGGACGCGCGCGGGTGCGGCGCCGCCTCCACACCCCCACGGCTGCAGCATGGAGCGCGGCAGTCGACACAACAAGGTTTGGGTGCCACGTGAGGAGCATAAGCACGGCGTGCGCCATGGCGATCGCCACGGGGTTCTACCACGACCGCGTGTCCTCCACCCACCGCATCACGACGGCGACCCAGTAGAGCGCGACGGTGACTCAAGAGAGTGCGGCGGCGGCACGGTTCCAGTTGGCGTGCAGCTTGTTTATGCTGCACCCACGGGGCTCCGAGGCGTCCAACATCCACGCTGTCACCTCACGTCGGAGGGGCGGCTCCAACCTCGTGAGGTGCGCCGTAGAGTCACGTGTCGCGCCGAGCCGGACAGCCAGCTCGACGTCGCCCATCCACTTTCGTGCCGGTGGGGGAGCATCATGATGAGCGGGTACAGGCCTGATACACACGACCATGCTCCAGCGTGGACAGTTGTATCCTAACTTTCCCATCGCCCGTGATGCAACGACGTACTTCCCGACGCCGCTCGCATGCTCCGCTACTGCCGCATGCGCATGCTCCTCATCTGACATGAGAGCAGGGGAGGCTGCAAGGAGCAGGGGAGGGGGCGCGTGCGGCCTTGCGGCTTGTCAGTGGCGCAACTTGGCCGCCGCGGGTTGGTCGGCTGCAGAGGTCCCGGCGTGCAGGCGGATCGGCCCCGCTCTATGCCCCCAGTCCCACTCCCTGCCTCGGGCGGCCTCCTCCAACAGCAGATGGTTGGGCAAACAGAAGAATGAACAAAAGCGGACAATAATGGTACATGGGGAAAGAAAACTTCATCCAATGGTACACAAGAGTTTTAGAAATTTTGGATGGTTCACATGGAAGAAGTAACTTTTTGGATGGTTCATATGTAAAAACCTCAATTTTAAATGGGATTCTGGTTTCATGAAAGAAAAACTTCGCCTTGGAGTTTGGTCGGAGTTGATCTTGGGTGGAAGCCCTTGGCAAAGTTAGAGAGAGATTCTCCCATAATCAGATGTAAAAGGGTAGTATGTGTGGGATGTACGGTTTTCTAAACTCACACAATTATTCTTTTTATAATATAATGATGGTATGTACTTCTTCTAAAAAACTATATAAAAAATCCACCGAACCGGTGCAGTTTTCAACACTTAATTGGCAGGAAACAAACATACCGGCACTAAACAAGGAACAAAATTACTATTTTTGCAAGTAAACTTGTTGATAACAACGATATATATTGACTGAAACTGACACACCACACCAGCAGCTGCTCTACCGTAAGCCAACGGCTGCTCGGTGCAGTTCTGTTGACAAACTGATCCAAGACCATACATGACAACACACAACAGTACATGCTAAGTTACATAGGAGGGAGAATGACTCCGCAGGCCATCTGGAGCCAAGACCTTCACTTGTTCCTCTACATGCATGATTACGGATGCACTACACATGTAGGGGATTGATTCATAGGAGTTCCTTGTTTATTCTTTCTAGGGTAGGTCGTCGTAGTAGACTCTGAATGTGGAGAAACCAATGATGGAAAGGAAGGATGAGATGTTGTCGACCATATCAGATCGCACCAGCAAAGAAGGAAGAATCAACTGTCTAACTGTCAAGTGTATGGAGTCCAATGCAGCCATGCCAGAGCCGGAGCCACACCAGGGGGTCATCTATCTCCTCCAGCTCCTTCCCGTCTGCCCTGATCCTGCACAGCTTGCTTCACAAACTGTCCTCGGACCCGGGGTCGCTGATCGGCCAACCTCTTTCTGCTCTGGTACCGCACCTGAAAATGGCAGACAGCCATCAGAAAGAAACCGGTCCTATTGAAGGACCGATTAGGCGAACCAGAGAGGGGGGGAGTGAATGGGAGCCGATAAAAATTCTTCTCGAAGGAGATGAGAACTCCAACAAGACGAACACGGCTTCCAACTCACGTCTCCGACCCAACTACCCAAGTTGGTCAAGACCACGCAGCCACTGGAGTGCTACTGGTCCTAGGAACCAACACTCAACCTTCCTAGCCAAAACTCACCAAAACACACAGCAGAAACTTGCACGGCTTGCTGCCTGTGCTACACCGGTCAGACCGATGGCCTGCGCCGGTCAGACCGGTGACACCGGTCAGACCGGTGGACAGAGCCGGTCAGGCCGGTGGCTACAGCAGCCGCACAGCAAACGTTCCAGGAAGCCTCAGTGAATCCTCTAGGCCCTGGAACAAAAACCACCACGAAACACAACCTGTGAGGAAGAAGAACCCCTCACAAATCCTAGCAAAACAACTCCAAACACTCCAAGAACTGAACAGCAGGACCACGGGACAAAACCACACGGACAAGGCTGTTCCCCGAGACAAAAACCCACCAAGGGCTAGCACCGGTCAGACCGGTCAAGAGCACCGGTCAGACCGGTCAAGAGCACCGGTCAGACCGGTCGTGCCTGGGCAGCTCAGGATGAACAGCGCCCGCGAGTCAACTCCTCCAAATCCAACTCCCGATCTCCCGATCCGCTCCACGGTTTTGCACAAGACTTTGGGGATAGTAGGAACACCTCATGGGTACTCCATAGCCAAGATTTGGTCCACCAAAACTTGTCAAATCAAGAGGAATCGAAGAAATCCCACCAAGAACGCCTCTAACCCTAGAGCCACGAAAACCCCAAAATCGAGCCCCTTTGCTCACGGATTTGGAAGGGGAATCAAAGGGAAAAGAACCACGAAGGGTTCATGCATACATCCCCCACCAAATCCCAAAGAGAAAGGCCTCGAAATCGCTCCAAGAAAATCGCCAAGAAAGGGCTCCGAAAATCACCAAAAAGGAGAAACGGGAAAGACACATCCAAGCCTTGAGGAACCACGCCGAATCATTTATACATACCAAAGAGGTTCATACAAGGTCTAGCTTGCCGCCCGATCATCCTTCCCTCTCACAAGATCTCACCATGAAGCTCTCAAGCTAGTCCTACGAAAATCCTAAGAAAATAGGAAGGAAAATAGGAAAACCAAATGAGCTAGGGTTCCAAGAGATGGCTGCCATCCTCTCACCCCTTGGGTTATATGGAGGCAACCGAAAGACTAAAATACCCTTACTAGCTAACTAGGGATACATGCCCCTCGAGGGCGAAATTGGAAGTCTTTGTCTTCGCACCATCGGACGGATGCCCAGCGACCGCAAACTTGCTTAGCCTCGACGCAAGCCTTGCGATCCCGACGCGTGTCCTCCGCTTCGAAGATTCCGGACTGCGTCGTCGCACACCGGTCAGACCGGTGCTCCTCACCGGTCAGACCGGTACCCACCGGTCAGACCGGTCTGGAGCTGCTGCACCTCCGTCTTCGGTTCTTCGGTCTTGGCTTTGTGGATCAACCAAGGAACCCAGTGGTTTTCTGGTGAACCACCGGAAACCCCGCGAACTCGGTGTAGCCTCCGCCAATCACCACTCATGACTCGGCTCCCACGTAGTCCCGGCTCGACCTTGGTTTTGAGGCTCAACCAAGAAACCGTCCATGACTTCATCTTGCCGTTCTTGCCACCATGCGGCCCGCACTTGACCCCGCTGGCCACCGGGTCCCTCGAACCAAGCCTACTTGTCTTCTCCACACCTGGAGGCCTCACCGGCAACGACCTTTCACGCTTGTTCTTCACCTGCACCTGCACCAGTCAAGCCGCAACCTGCACCTGCAATACTTAGCCAAGAATCAGTCCACACCACGTTGTCAATCACTCATCACACCAGGAAGCGACCATCCACCGGTCCTCGAACCACACCTGGCTCTCAATCTCCCCCTTGATGAGTGCATTGACAACACACACGTTTTGGTAACCAAGAGAAAAGGAAAAGAAAAGAAACGACTAAAAGAAACTCCAACAAGCGATCGAAAGCCAAAGAAAAGGCAAAGAGCAAGATCACTTGAAGAAGACAAGTCTCGGACCCCTTAAGCAAGGGCAACGGCTCGACACATCCGAGACAAAACATGCTCAAGCAAAGAGCACAAACCATCAAACCAAAGCTCGAAAACCACAAAGAGCTCCCCCTGCACACATGCAAGCTCCCCCTGAACCGATGCAACTCCCCCTGGACAAATGCATGCGAACCACTTCACAAAACAGAGCAGCTGCAACAGCTCAGCTCTGACCGGTCAGACCGGTCGACACCACCGGTCAGACCGGTGGGCAACATGTGAACAGGACCAGCACTCTGACCGGTCAGACCGGTGACCTCAACCGGTCAGACCGGTGCACAACAGAGCCCAAAAATAGCTCGAAACCACCTGAAAACCTTCCAAATGCATTCAGTAGGCCAAAACATGCTCAAACTTCTCCCCCTTGTTGACAATGCATGAATCAAGCCAAAATGCAAAAAAAATGCAACCTAGGGCTTCTCAAATAGACAAAATTCAACATAGGATGCTACACATGTCCAAACGAGCAAGTTAGATACTCTATAGCTTCGTAAAGACATAAACTTCATGATCACCAAGTTTCACAACCATTGGGCGAAGCTAAGATAGAATTTAGCAATTTTGCGAAAAATCACCCTCTCATGAGCAAAGTCCTAAACATGAGCAAAACATGTCAAAATGGCAAAGCCACACAAACTTCATGCTAGGACAACCATTCTAAGCATAAGACCATCATAAACACCCACAAGCACCTCATGTCATGTCAAAGCCACCGAGCCATGTGCCTACTTCTATATATGAGACTTCTCATTGGTAGGCATCATGCAACGATTTAGCACCCAAAGCAAATTAAAATTAGCACATATGACATGGGAGCACATTTTTCAAGTAATTTACATTTCATATTCAGATTTATAATTGGTACATGAAATGTCTTTGCGACAAAAAGGAACTTATGCCCCTCCACAAGATGAAGCATGGGGGCTAAACATTCATGATGGCAAATGAGCCTTTGGCCCCATATGATCAAAATAAGCTATCCAACCACAAATTAAGCATAGCCAAGCCACTAAAACATGTCAAGATCATGTAAAGGCATTTACTCACAAGAGAGTATATATATATGAAAATTTTCAAAAACATAGCCATCAACCATGGATACAAACCAAGATTATCAAGAGCTAAGCCAAACTAACCATAGCTTACCAAATTAGCTCACAAAGACATATATGTCATTCCATGGTGAACAATGTGTATAGGAGAAGCCTTTCCTAAACAATGCATATGATACAAAATGCATGCAACCTAAGATACAAAGATGCCTATACATCATGCTACATATGCCATGCCAAATGCAAGAAATGCACAAAGGAAAGCTATACATATGCTACAAAGGAGCTCCCACACGCCAACTCAAGAAATCAAACAAACACCAAGCTCCCCCCGCAAACGAGTGAAAGTTGCTTGATCTAGGGGTTTGGTGAAAATATCGGCTAGTTGTTCATGTGTGGGTACATGGATCAAAGCTATCTTCCCTTTCTCTACGTTGTCTCTCAGAAAATGATACCTCACTTCTATGTGCTTGGTTTTGGAATGGAGCACTGGGTTCTTTGCAACGCTTATGGCACTGGTGCTATCACATTGAAGTGGGACATGGGTATACTCCTCACCAAAGTCACTCATGGTGTAGGTGATCCAAAGGAGCTGAGAGCAACAACTAGCTGCGGCCACATACTCTGCCTCGGTAGTGGATTGAGCAACACTCGACTGTTTGCGGGAAGACCAAGATACCAAAGAAGAACCCAAGAACTGGCAAGTCCCAGAAGTGGACTTCCTATCCAACCGACACCCGGCAAAATCCGCGTCTGAAAATCCATGAAGCGCCAAAGAAGAAGACGCAGAGTACCAAAGGCCGAAGTCGGGAGTGTGTCGCAAATACCTGAAAATGCGCTTGACTGCTTGCCGATGCGAAGTCCTCGGAGAAGCTTGAAAACGAGTGCACAGACACACCGAGAATTGAATGTCCGGCCTCGTCGCCGTCAAGTAGAGGAGTGACCCGATCATGCTCCGGTACTCCTTCTGGTCCACGTGTTCACCTTCCTCGTCCGCATCAAGAACTGTAGTCGTACTCATAGGCGTCGCCATGGCCTTGGAGTCCTCCATCTTGAACTTCCTCACAATGTCCTTGGTGTACTTAGCTTGGTGCACAAATGTTCCTTCCTTTGATTGCTTGATTTGTAGCCCGAGGAAGAACTGCAACTCGCCCATCATGCTCATCTCAAATTCCCTGCTCATGTCTTCTGCAAACCTTGCAACAAGAGAGTTAGACGAGCCACCAAAGACAATATCATCCACGTATACCTACACAATCAGGATATCTCTGTCCTGCCTGAGGAGAAATAAGGTCTGGTCGACCTTCCCCATCTCAAACCCTCTCTCAAACAGGAACCCCCTCAGCCTACCATACCAAGCTCTAGGCGCCTGCTTCAACCCATACAGCGCCTTCCTCAACTTGTATACCCGGTGAGGATACTTCTCACTCTCAAACCCCGGTGGTTGCCTCACAAACACCTCTTCCTCCAATACACCGTTCAGAAAAGCACTCTTCACATCCATCTGGTACAACTTGAACCCTTTAGCCACGGAAAAGGCTAGAAGGATCCTGATCGCCTCCAAACGAGCTACAGGAGCGAAAGTCTCCTCGTAGTCGATCCCCTCTTTCTGACTGTACCCCTGAGCAACAAGTCTCGACTTGTTCCTCACCACTTCTCCTTTCTCTCCCTCTTTATTTTTCCACACCCATTTTGTCCCAATCGGCTTACACCCTGGGGGAGGGTCAACCAACACCCAAACTTGGTTCCTCTCAAAATTCTCCAACTCCTCATGCATCGAGTTAACCCAATTATGATCAGATAACGCATGTCCAATGTCTTTGGGCTCAAAAGTGGCAACAAAAGCAGCATGAGCGAAATGAGAATTGTTCCGAACCCTCGACCGTGTAGTACGTTCATTCATGTCGCCGATGATTCTCGAAGCTGGGTGATCCACTTGCACTCGTCGGGGAGGTTCTCGCCTTGATGCTACCTCCCCCTCAACAGCAGCTTCGCCTTGATCTGGGTTTGTCGTTGTAGGTGTGGGAGAGGGTCCATTCTCGATCGTCGTCGAAGTAGTAGGTACATGTTCAGCCGCGGGCATCACACCGCCATCTTCATCATCTCCATGTTCATGCTCCTCCTCCTGAAAGATCTCCTCGCCAAGTTCGTCGTCACCTGCACACTAAAAAACAAGCTGACTACGTGGCTGTGTCTCGTCGAAGGTTACCTCGCAAGTCTCCACGATTTGGTTAGTTTCGAGATTGAGCACACGAAATGCTCTAGAATGAGATGCATAACCAAAGAAAATACCATCGACAGACTTAGCCTCGAACTTGTCCAACTTCTTCCCTTTCTTCAGAATTAAGCATTTACAACCGAAGACATGGAAGTGACTCACCTTGGGTGTGCGACCGTGCATCAACTCGTAACAGGTTTTCTTCTTGTGAACCCTGAGGTAGATCCTGTTCGACACATGGCACGCGGTATTGACCGCCTCAGCCCAGAACCTTCTCGGAGTCCTATGCTCGTCGAGCATCGTCCGAGCCATCTCGCACAAGGTCCTGTTTTTCCTTTCCACCACGCCATTCTGGGGAGGCGTATACGGACTCAAAAACTGATGTTCAAGACCCAAGTCATGGCAAAAGGTTTCGAAGCGAGAGTTTTTGAATTCCGAGCCATTGTCACTGCGGATCGCTCGTATGGCATCTCCGTGCCTCTCGTTTCTTAACCTCAAGACAAGATCTCGAACAAAACCAAACGTCTCCCCCTTCTCCTCAAGAAAGAACACCCACGCATACCGAGAGTAGTCGTCCACCACAACAAGGACATACCACTTCCCACCCGCAGATCGCACACGAGCTGGGCCAACAAGGTCCATATGGAGCAGCTCGCATGGACGCTCAGTCATCACATCGGTGAGAGGCGGGTGAGAAGAGGCTACCATCTTGGCATGCCTACACGGCGCACAAACCAACTCTTTCTCAAACCTCAATCGTGGCAATCCTCGGACCAAATTGAGTTTACTCAAGCGAGACAAAAGGTCAAAGCTCAAGTGACCCAACTTCCTATGCCACTTCCACAACTCACTCGAAGAACCAGCCAAGAAGCAACGCTCCACACCAGAAGACTGAGAAAAATCAGCTCGGAACACTTGACCCTCGGGAACGACCATGCAAACAAGATCCCCCCGAGAATCTAAAATCCGAGAACCACCAGGCCGAAACAACACCTCAAAACCCTCATCCAACAACTGGGACACAGAAAGCAAATTGTATCCAAGCGATTGAACAAGAGCAACACGCCTGAGAGTGATCTTATCGCTTACCTTAATCTCACCTTCTGACAGCACACGCCCTCGCCCATTGTCCCCAAAGGTGATGTACTTCTTTGTCACCACCGGGACGAGACTTGAGAACCACCCCTTGTCTCCGGTCATATGCCTCGAGCAACCGGAGTCAATCAACCAAATGTTCTTCAAGTCTCCCACCTGAAATTCAAAAGCGAGCACGTGAGTGAACAAACGACTCAGCACTGGGGTTAGTACCAAAAGAGTAAAACCAGTGCCGAGCCATTTGCTCCAAAGTGGGGTTAGCACAAACCAAATCATCACGCCTATCAAAGCTACCACCACGGTAACCACCACGAGGGAACCAACCCTCTCTAGCTGGAGGAGGACGAAAACCACGAAAGGGAAACCGTGGATCGTACCTCCGCTCCATCTCAAAGCTACGACTCTTCTCACCCTCGTATTGAGCACGAGGTGGAGAACGCCTAGCAAACTGACCACCTGCAAACTTTCCAGACCAACCACCAGAACCACGACCTCCAGAACCAAACCGAGCATCCTCACGAGCACGAAACCCGACTCGCTGTCTGCCCAGACCTGCACCGGTCTGACCGGTGTAGTACACCGGTCTGACCGGTGTGGCTCGGCCAGCAGCAACACCTGCAGCCTTCCGGTCTCCCCAAACCGGAACCGTCCTCACAATCACCTTGGCCCTGGGCATCTGCATACGAGGCTCAGGTACACCATTAGAGGGGTGGTACCTGTCCCTGTTAGCCCACTCTCTAGCCATTCTCTCCTCACGCTTCCTCTTGAAGCAAAACTCATCCTTGTGACCATCTCTCCCACAATACCCACAATGGAACTTTATGGGCTGTGGCTTAGGCTTAGGCTTGGGTTGGGGCTGCCCACTCGGCTTCTCACCCTTCTTCTCTCCTTCCTCACCTCCCTTTGGGCTCACAAACTTCACCGGTTTCTGAAAATCATTGGTTGGGTGAGGGAATATGGGTGGATCTGGAGTAGTGTCAAGTTTGTTTCTGAGATGGTTGGGCTTGGGCTCAAACTTGTTCTTGTGTCTGTTTGGTGGTGGGATAGGAATCTCTCCAACTCTCTCAACTCCCTCACCACAGTTCTCTCCAAGCTTGTCAGCCCCAAGTGCCTGACCATCATAGCGTTTGAAAGCCGCTATCATGATACCGAGCTGAGGCTCCTGACCCGACAACCAGCTCATACATTTTCTCAGCTCATCATTTTCATCCTGCAGGCGATCAACATAATGTGCAAGCTCCAAATTCTTAACCGCATGCAATTCACAAGTAGAGCAAGAAGTGGGAATAGGCTCTTTCAACTTAGCCTCAAGCGAAACAGTGTAAGCATGCATCTCATCAATCTTTCCATGCAAAACAGGGCAAGAAGTGCAAGCACCTAGCAAAGCAGGTCTAGACTTAAGCTCAGCCACTTCAACCCTAAGCATATCTAGTTCATCACAAGTAGAAGCATGCTTATCCTTAAGAGCAGTAAGATCAGCTAGGTACACAGAGCAATCACAGCAATCAATCTCATCAGAAACCACAGGAGAAGCCTTAAGCGAATCAATCTCAAGCTTAGCATCTAGGTTCTGGGTTTCTAGCTCAGCCACACGGTTCCTAGCATCTTCTAGTGAGGCCCTAAGCTCTTTCCTCATCTTCTTGGCCTCTCTAAGCATGTGATCGCGGTTATCAAGCAAGTCAACCAACTCATCATTCTCCTTGCGCAAAGAAGAGAGCTCATCACATACCTCATCCTCGGAGTCAGAGTCCGAGTCACTCTGGTGGCTCTTCTTGCTGCCGGAGCTACGGGCCATGCCGCAGAAGCCATCTCTCGCGAAGCAGCTCAACCCGCTCAAGTTCCTGGATGACTTCTTGTTCTTGCGCCGATCACCTTCATCTTCACTGCTACTCGAGCTTGAGGAAGAGTAGGCGGAGCTGGAGTCGACGTCGCTCGCTCCGACCATTGCTCGGCCCTTCCTGCCGCGGCCATCCTTCTTCCTCGACCGTCGCTCGTCCTTGTGCTTGTTCTTGTGCTTGTGATCGCGCCTCGATCGGTACTTGCCATCCTTGCTCGATCGGTGCCTGTAGCCGTCCTTGTAGCCGTCCTTGTTCTCCGTCTTCTCCGGGCAGTCGGCAACGAAGTGTCCTGGCTTGCCGCACTGAAAGCACGTCCGTGCTGTCCTCCTCATGTTCACCCGGTTCTCATGCAGCCTCTCGAACCGCCTGGTCAGCAACGCCAGCTCGTCCTCTCCAAGCACGTCGAACTCCTCATCTGGCAAAGACATCAAAGAAGACAGAGAGTACATCCTGGAGGATGCGTTAGCGTTAGACTTAGCTCCTTTGCCACTAACGAGAGCGAGACTATGAGAATCAGTCGGGCTCTCGATCTTGGCTGTCATACCACGGTCCAACTCAGCCGACTTGAGCTTCGAGAACAGCTCGTTCACCGTCAAGGTGTCATACTTCTCGGACTCAACAATAGCCTCAAACTTCCCGTCCCATACGGTACGATCCAACGAGTGCAAGAGCTTCACGGCTCTATCATGATCATTGTATGGGAGGACGTCCACATTGGCTCTCATGTTGTTCACAACGACCGTAAATCGCTGGAAAAGGGCATCGACGGACTCGCCGGGGAGATGAGTGAAGTTCTCGTACTCTCTCCGGTAAGTCGCGTACATCCGAGCCTGAACCTGAGCATTCCCAGCATGAGCATCCTTCAACTGCTCCCAAATCCTACAAGCTAAGTCCTCTGTCTGAACCCGATCGAATTCAGGCTGACACAGAGCACGAAACAAGTAGTCGACAGCCTTGTTGTTGGCTTCGAACATATCCCTCGATCCTGGAGCAAGGAAGTTCATCGGATGAACATAAGCTGTGTTCACCGTGACATCCCAAAGGATCTGACCCTTTCCGCGGAGGAACGCCGCCATCCGCCTTTGCCACATCTGGTAGTTCTTCCCATCGAAGTGCGGAGGACCCGAACCCCGTTCCTGGTACGCCATCTTTGGATCTTAGACTGGTAAGAGTCAATAAAGACCCGAACCGGCTCTGATACCAATTGAAGGACCGATTAGGCGAACCAGAGAGGGGGGGAGTGAATGGGAGCCGATAAAAATTCTTCTCGAAGGAGATGAGAACTCCAACAAGACGAACACGGCTTCCAACTCACGTCTCCGACCCAACTACCCAAGTTGGTCAAGACCACGCAGCCACTGGAGTGCTACTGGTCCTAGGAACCAACACTCAACCTTCCTAGCCAAAACTCACCAAAACACACAGCGGAAATTTGCAC
Organism: Cenchrus fungigraminus; assembly: GCA_036936925.1. Taxonomy (NCBI): domain Eukaryota; kingdom Viridiplantae; phylum Streptophyta; class Magnoliopsida; order Poales; family Poaceae; genus Cenchrus; species Cenchrus fungigraminus. Next base: position 123,415,128 of record CM072780.1, on the reverse strand, counting down.
GGCTTGCTGCCTGTGCTACACCGGTCAGACCGATGGCCTGCGCCGGTCAGACCGGTGACACCGGTCAGACCGGTGGACAGAGCCGGTCAGGCCGGTGGCTACAGCAGCCGCACAGCAAACGTTCCAGGAAGCCTCAGTGAATCCTCTAGGCCCTGGAACAAAAACCACCACGAAACACAACCTGTGAGGAAGAAGAACCCCTCACAAATCCTAGCAAAACAACTCCAAACACTCCAAGAACTGAACAGCAGGACCACGGGACAAAACCACACGGACAAGGCTGTTCCCCGAGACAAAAACCCACCAAGGGCTAGCACCGGTCAGACCGGTCAAGAGCACCGGTCAGACCGGTCGTGCCTGGGCAGCTCGGGATGAACAGCGCCCGCGAGTCAACTCCTCCAAATCCAACTCCCGATCTCCCGATCCGCTCCACGGTTTTGCACAAGACTTTGGGGATAGTAGGAACACCTCATGGGTACTCCATAGCCAAGATTTGGTCCACCAAAACTTGTCAAATCAAGAGGAATCGAAGAAATCCCACCAAGAACGCCTCTAACCCTAGAGCCACGAAAACCCCAAAATCGAGCCCCTTTGCTCACGGATTTGGAAGGCGAATCAAAGGGAAAAGAACCACGAAGGGTTCATGCATACATCCCCCACCAAATCCCAAAGAGAAAGGCCTCGAAATCGCTCCAAGAAAATCGCCAAGAAAGGGCTCTGAAAATCACCAAAAAGGAGAAACGGGAAAGACACATCCAAGCCTTGAGGAACCACACCGAATCATCTATACATACCAAAGAGGTTCATACAAGGTCTAGCTTGCCGCCCGATCATCCTTCCCTCTCACAAGATCTCACCATGAAGCTCTCAAGCTAGTCCTACGAAAATCCTAAGAAAATAGGAAGGAAAATAGGAAAACCAAATGAGCTAGGGTTCCAAGAGATGGCTGCCATCCTCTCACCCCTTGGGTTATATGGAGGCAACCGAAAGACTAAAATACCCTTACTAGCTAACTAGGGATACATGCCCCTCGAGGGCAAAATTGGAAGTCTTTGTCTTCGCACCATCGGACGGATGCCCAGCGACCGCAAACTTGCTTAGCCTCGACGCAAGCCTTGCGATCCTGACGCGTGTCCTCCGCTTCGAAGATTCCGGACTGCGTCGTCGCACACCGGTCAGACCGGTGCTCCTCACCGGTCAGACCGGTACCCACCGGTCAGACCGGTCAGACCCACCGGTCAGACCGGTCTGGAGCTGCTGCACCTCCGTCTTCGGTTCTTCGGTCTTGGCTTTGTGGATCAACCAAGGAACCCAGTGGTTTTCTGGTGAACCACCGGAAACCCCGCGAACTCGGTGTAGCCTCCGCCAATCACCACTCATGACTCGGCTCCCACGTAGTCCCGGCTCGACCTTGGTTTTGAGGCTCAACCAAGAAACCGTCCATGACTTCATCTTGCCGTTCTTGCCACCATGCGGCCCGCACTTGACCCCGCTGGCCACCGGGTCCCTCGAACCAAGCCTACTTGTCTTCTCCACACTTGGAGGCCTCACCGGCAACGACCTTTCACGCTTGTTCTTCACCTGCACCTGCACCAGTCAAGCCGCAACCTGCACCTGCAATACTTAGCCAAGAATCAGTCCACACCACGTTGTCAATCACTCATCACACCAGGAAGCGACCATCCACCGGTCCTCGAACCACACCTGGCTCTCACCTATTCAAAGCTTTCTCAAACGCATCATCATATAAAAATGAAGGAACAAAAATATGGAATTTTTGCTTCACGGCTTGCAAAATATTGAGAGTAACAATCAATCAAAATTCCGAAAAAAGGTAGATTTCACAACACAGCCATATCAAGATAAGAAGTAAGTTTCAGGTAGGGAAGTTAGGCTTAATATGTTCTTTGAGCACCCTTTTTTTCCTAGCAGAAAACCTAATGTTGTTTATAATTCCTTTCAAATACCATGGTATATATATGTACGATATTCTATTTAGCCAACCTTTGAAGCAAATCTTTTATGATACAACACTATTTCCCTGGTTCATGTGAGTAGGAAATGAAAAGGTCCTAAATCACTGCCTAAAGAAGCATTCAATTGAAAACAGGCTACCTTTTTCCCAAAGTTCCGATCTTTCTTTTTCTCTCTATATTTCATCAGCTGCGCTTCTCGTGGTGTCGGGGCCATCCGTTTCACATATGTGTCATTGCCGCTGCCACTTCCACTTCCATTGCCACCTCTAGGTCCACTTTTGTCGATGGCCCCGTTAGCAATCTCCGTGTTTGTCCGTTCAGCATTTGCAGCAGCTGTGCTTCCATTCTGCCCATTGGTTCCGTTGTTACTGCCTGAGTTGCTCCCGATCGTACCATAGTTGGCAGCTTGACCTTCAAGTGGAGGATCAAATACATTGGAGGAACCACCACCATTCTCCCGGGACACATCAAAATGGACGTAGAGAATTGGACGAGGGTGTTGCACGAGGTTGCTCTGCACTTCACCAGGGTGACCATTCTTAGTCGCATTGTTGGCCATTTCATCAGCCTTTGCTTTTCCTGTAGCATTAGCTGGAACCGTCCATTGCTGCACAGGATGAAATGCTGATGTGTGTGCATTAGCCTTAATAGCCGAGGGTGACATCACTCTCTCCTTGTTTGTAGTAGGTTTTGTCACAACATTCTTTGTAGTGGACCCCATGTCATTGTTATTGCTACTGCCATTGGAGCCTTGGTTTATCGGAGTAGCATCTGAATTTGACTTCATGTTGTAAGTAGAGTCCGTTTTCATGGCCTCGGAACTATTATCATGCGGTGAACAGCTCCCAACAAATCCTGTCCCGCCTTGATTGGAAACCGTAGACGTATCGTACCTTGCAACAAAAGTAACAGTTAGTACGCAACATACTGTTGCTTTCATAACTCACTAATGACACTGATATTATGTTTTGCACCTTGTGAATGCTGAGGGATCTGATCGTCTTAATACATTCCGCTGTTCATCTTGGATTGTATTGGCACCATCTGCAGATGATCTTGACCTCTTCAAACTCAATTCAAGTAATGGCAAAACATTATCACGGTTAATATCTTTCCGTTCTGGCACTTTGGAAGAGAAATTAGGGGCATCTACAGCTCTTGCTGCCTGTTCGGCATCCATGTTTTTGGCCATTGGACCAATCAGATCGGCAGCTCGAACAGTTGGCTCCTCTAAATTTTCCATCATTGACTCCTTGGAATTGTTTTCTGGTGGGTACTCGCAACGACCATCTGCTGGCTTCACGAGCCTCTCATTTGGGGAACATTGACTATCCATATTTTTTTTTCTAGGGGCACCTATCTCCAAGTCCTTCCCCTTAAAGTCATCTGAAATCAATCAACAAATTTAATCAATAATGGCCAATAATTGATTTTGTAAAACTGCATGGTGAATCAGTTCAGCATACCATACCGTTACTGTCTTTTTGCTTCTTGCAGTTTCTGTTGTTTGTACCTGGTCGCCATCTGTTGCTACATATCTCTGATTTTGGGTGGATCACTTGTGCACATGTGCTATCTGGTGGATCAGCTAACTGATCCGGAGACATAGCCTGTGGACTGTCAATCTCCACAGCACACTTAGTCCATGAGCTTTGTGCCTTTTAACAAATTGACAAGGAAACGAGTTAGAGGTGGCTTTGTGCAAAATAAATGAGAATAATGAGATACATAGGCTTAGTCACGAAAAGGGAAAAATCAGTTCATCTTTTTTTTTCTCGAACACACAGGAGAACTATGTATCATTATATTAAGAAAAAATTCATCACCAATTATAGAAAGAGGTATAGATCACTCATGTTCATAACCAATTAAAATGAAAATAATATGATATCAAAACAAGAAATACATTAGTTCAATTGTACAGTTCAACTCAGGACCAATATTTTGTTCCTGGTTTAGAGTTACACTTTGTGGAGTTGTTATCCAAATATTTTATGGCTCTAGTTATCATACAGACATACGCATACCAACCCACCACTTTTCCCAAGAGTCTGGCATTTAAATGCTTCACTATTTTCACCTCGTAAATATGCACTTACCATTCTCAGATTGCCACCCAACCCCATCAGATCATTTAAATCCTGTCAACATAAAAAAGTTATAGTTTATCCTAATACACATTTGTGGTTGCAAGATTTAACAAACACCCATCTAACTTTCCATTTTTTAAGAACTATAAAATTTGAAATTATACACTTCTTTTGCCCACAACACTGTCGTTTTTCACATGTTAGCAAGCTCTGTAAATGCCCCACTCCACCCTCTGCTTATGAGGTATCCAATTATTAAAGGTTTGTCCAATGATTGTTTATCGTGATCTGGTTATTATTTGTAATAAAAAAACCTTATTTTCTTGTCATTTCAGGTTATGTGTGGTGGTGTGATGATAGGATATGCAAATCGGTCTAATAGGACGCAGTTTTGGACATATGCTTTGATTCTAAAGAATATTATTCTCTATCTGACGTTTTGCACACAAGCCTAATCTAAAATTCTAAGTGCCAGTTAAACACAAACAGCAAAGCTATGTGTATAATTCAAAGATGAATTTGATTCTTCATATGAAGTTGTTTCAGTAAATCTACAGCTGTCCAACTCTAACTCAAAACCAAAAATAACTAACAGAAACCATATGCAACTTTAAGTAAATTATGTTGAAGAACTTTGATTTATCCAAGTGCCAAACATAGAGTTAATGTCGACATAATGAAATTTAATTCTATCTGATGTTTTGGGCACAAGCCTAATCTAAAATTCTAAGTGCCAGTTAAACACAAACAGAAAAGCTATTTGTATAATTCAAAAGATGAATTTGATTCTTCATATGAAGTATTTCAGTAAATCTGCAGCTATCCAACTCTAACTCAAAACCAAAAAATAAGGTTTTACTCTCCGGAGGCCCGAACCAGTATAAATTGGTCGTGTCCCTCTTGTTCTGTGTGTCATTGCATAACCATCGAGTTCTTAGCCCTAGATCTCCTCCAGCCGAACAAATAAACCACCGGGGTTGACCCCCCTTGGACTGCTCAGACCTAAACCTCTGACAGTCTCTAATGGTTGATTTCAGCCTCTTCCGCCATCGAAATGGTTTGTCCCTATGCTTGAGTGCATGCCATGGAGCTGGAGTGCTGGACCCCTTAGGCGTCTCTCTCCCAGTGTCAGGGCCTCTCGTGTTCAGCAAGGGGGTAAGTTCACAGTTGCCAAGCGTGCAGTGTGGGTGGTAGCCATGCCTCAGAAGTCACACCATGGATGCTAGATCTACTGGAACACCACCCTGTCGGTACTACACCATGGCCACCAGTGCATGGTGTCTGGATCCATGCATGTGGTGCCGGATCTGTTGCTGCTCCACCATGGAGGCCTGAAGCATCGACCACCGTTGGTGGCAGGCTGCTGGGCCACGGACAGGCGACAGGTTGCTCGAGGCCTCTACGTTGACAACGTAGCTCAGGACTACGAGCTAGCAGTAGGTAGCTTTGGGGCACACAAGGCTTGGCGTTGGCAGCGCGCTAGCTCGCCATGCTCATCAACCTCATCTAGTCATCTGCATACCTCACGGCACAAGCCGAGGAGGACAACATCTGTGTCACATCATTCCCTATGCAAGTGATGGCGGTAATGTCTTGTCGGCTAGACTTTGGTGGTTGCTGGGTGAAAGCTCTCCCCGACTTAAAGCCATTGCCAACAACGGTAATGCCCTTAGGTATCATCTTCCTCCTTGAAGGTGTCCGCATAGCACCCCCTCGTACGGCATTGGACGGCAGTACATGGAGCCCGGATGTGTGGCTCATAGTGTTACCATCAGCTTGAAGGGGAATCGTCTCGTTTGGTGAGTTTTGGCTTGCACACCTTCATCCACCTTTAGTCCACATTCAGTTGGCCTAGCCCTCAGATAGAGGGTGACACCGCAGCGGTGGAGCTACAAGGGGTGGACTGGATAACCAGTGATCAGTGGTTGTTCTTCGGCCTGGGTCATGGCTTCGATCTCTGTGTGAGGGTGTATGTGTATCTTGTTTTGTCCTACTATTGTACTCCCGTTGTAACCGCATGTATTTTCTGTTGCTGAAAATCGTGTACTAGTTTTGGCCTACCAAAGGACCTTTAATGAAATTCAGGTGGAAAAACATCCCCTCCCCCCTGTCGTGACCCTAAAAAAACATCAAGGGGCACTTACAGGCAGCCTTCCCCCCCCCCCTAAAAATAGAACAAAGGTAAGATGAAGTTATGTGTGTTAGGTACAATTAAATCAGACCACAAGCATCTCTAGTTTGTGTGCACCCTTTTAAATTGCATGTAGATCCAGATGAAATCAATTGATAGCAGCGAAAGGAATAGACCATCTTATTCTGTAGTTTAAATGTTAATTAAAGGTACCTGCTGTTAGTAGTAAGTCTAGTAGTTGAGGTTTTTTAGTAGTTTTATTTCTATTTTACCCCCTTTGATTAGCCACCATGCTAACCCTTGGTGGCAACCTATATATTTGTACCCAAAGACCCCTAACGGGTGTGGTGAATGGAAAAGATCCTTTAAGGGCTAACAAGTGATATCAAATCTGGTCTATCCTTCCCAACACTCTTCCCTGTGCTCCTCCCCTACCCCAGCCCGCAACCCTAGCCGGGCCCACCTCTCCCGGTGGCGGCGTGTCCTTCCCCGGCCAGATCCGGCCGACCGGCAGCCTCCTCTACCCTCCTCGTGACCAGATCCAGCGGCAGCGCCCGCAGAACGGACAGTGGAAGCACGGGATCGAGCAGGGACGGCGGTGTTGACCTGGCCAAGAGGTAGTGGCGCAAGCGCGCGGAGGAGCGGGGCTCCTCCTGTGGCTGTGCGGCGGACCAGCGGCGCGCAGGGATGCGCACGGGCAGCACACAGGGGCGTGCGGGTGAAGGTAGAGACGGGCGCGTGTGGCTTGGCATGGGCGGAGCAGGGCTCCTACACGGCCAGCGAACTGTGGCAGCTCGGCAGCGCACGTGCAGGCGGTGCGCGTACTGGTGCGCCTCAGAGCGGCGGCTCCGGACGCGCGCGGTAGCTGCATAGGCCCAGCGTGCGGGCGTGCGTGTGCGAGAGGATGCAGAGGAGCAAAGCGGCGCGGCGGCTCAGGGAGCAGCGCGAGCAGCAGCTCTCTCCAGTTGACGCGACTGCTCCGGGAGCGGCAGGCAGTGCGAATCGAGCTCCAGGCGCGTGCAGTAGGGCTGCACAAGGGCGACGGGTCAGGGACCAGGTGAATCCTTCTTCCATGGTCTGCTCACACAGAGTCCTGGCTGGCGTGGACAGCGCAGGTGTGACTCCAACGGTCTTCATGCACACACATGTCTCCTCTTGTGTTTCTTCTTGTAGCTTGGTGGCGTACAACACGAGGATGAGGGCAGCTGCGGAGGAGGATGATGTGGTGGCAGTGGCATGACGGGAGGCGGCAGCAGTTGTGCAGCGGCGCGTGGCACGCTAGGAAGATGAGCGACGTATGGTAGCCGAGGAGGAGGCAGTAGTGCAGCGGTGTTGGGCGAGACGTGCTTGCTGCTGCACGTGAGGCGAAAGAGGAGCGGCAAGTGGCGCTACGGGAGAAGGCGGCGGAGTTGCGACGTGCGTCTACTGCACTCGAGCTCGAGAAGGAGACGTGCAGGGCACGTCGGGCTGCGAAGGCCCGTGCGGAGGAGGATGTTGCGGCGACAGCAGTGAGGTTGCGCGACGTCGAGGCCTAAGAGGCGGTTGTAGCTTGAGCAGTGCGTGCGGCGGTCTTAGAGACTGCGGTGGTGCATGCAACTGAGGCAGCGCGCATTGCCTGGGATACTTTTACCCAGCTGAAGCTGGAGACGGTGGAGCTTGCGAGGCAGCTTGCGGCGCTGCAGGCCTAGGTCGGCGAGCCTGAGGCACAGGCGGAGGAGCCGCCTGGCATCCAACGCGAGGCGCAGGCACCACCACCGAAGGAGCATGCAGGGGGAGTCCTGCAGGAGGAGATGCAGTGCACAGTTCATGACAGTGGGCGTGAGGCGCTGACCGCCAGCGCTGAGATGCAAGGCGACCGTTCCGGGTCACAGGGCAACCGACGGAAGGTGCCCAAGGATGTATAAGACAAGGATGAGGTGCGGATGGCATGGAGAAGCAGGGCGCGACACGGGAGGTGCAGGGGGGCAAGCATCAGGATGAGGAGCGTCCCCGGAACCAGAGGAGCTTTGTCCCCGACTCCGACCTCGACTCTGATGTGGGGAGAAGGACGTGGAGGAGCTGCAACACCCCGCCCACCAAAGTCACACCGCCCAGCCCTTCCGTAGGGGCGAGCACACGTACACATAGCACCCTGCTTACACTTTCGTCCTCGCTTCGTGTAAAAGGGTTAACTTGAGCGTGTTATGGTTGGTGGACAAAGGCTTAAAAGTTGGCTCTACCCTTGCTCAACTAGCAATGTGGCACTAAACACGCGCACCTGCACTCATGGGCCATCCAAATTGGGTCGGGTGTGACAGGAGCAGGCCACGACGCACGAGGCGTAGGCGGGCCAGCACCGGCGACTTCGACTCCAAGGTGCGAAGGACGACACAGAGGAGCAGGCCGCGATGCAGGAGGCGTCGACGGGCCAGCACCGGGACGGTGAGCGTCTCCGGAGACGGGGGAGCTCAGTCCTGGACTTCGACCTCGAACTCTAACAAGTCTTCACCTGGCGAACCTGCCTCCATTGGTGGGAAGCTTTACTTCACCAAGGGGCGGTGGCTTGCTCATCACCAGGAGGAGCGAAAAAAGGGGGAGTCTTCTTCCTCGACAGGTGTCCGCAAGCGTGGCAAGGCGCGAGAAGGTGCTGGCTGCGTATGTGGAGGTGTCAAGGGTGGCGCGCGCGGAGGTACCCTGGGTGGTGCCACCGGCGAGTGCTATGCCACCCGGGATGGCAAGTGCTACAACTGTGGCAGGACTGGCAACTTGTCCAGGGAGTGACATCAGCCGAGGCGCGGCCAGGCCCACATCGGGGTGAGGCGCGGTCATGCCCACATCACGCAGGTCGTGGAGGATTACAACGAGCCAACTCTGCTCTAGGAACTTTGTTCCAAAGTCGGGATCAAGAATAAATGTTTTTGTTGTTTTGTGGGCGTGACTAAGTGCACTTAACCTCTATTGCTCTATGTAAAATCTGCTATACTTCGGGGGGGGGGCATGTTAGTAGTAAGTCTAGTAGCTTATGTTTTTTAATAGTTTAATTTCTATTTTACCCCTTTTGATTAGCCAGCATGCCAACCCTTGGTGGCAGCTATATATATACATGTGTGTACCCAAAGACCCCTTTAGTGGGTGTGGTGAATGGAAAAGATCCTTTGACGGCTAACACCTGCTATGTGAAATGACCTCTAGTACATTTCATTTTGTGATTATAGACAAGGTGATGGACATGTGCATGAGCACGACGTGTTGACATGCACGTACGTGGGGAGAAAGAGAAAGCTTTAGGACTGAAAGGGATCAACAAGCAAGAGAAATTAAGGAATAGAGAAGCTAGCTGCGACTGCGAGAGGAGCGAGAGACCAAAACGTCCACCAAAGGTAGGTGTAGAGCTTCAGCCGGTAAAAGATAGCGGCGCCCTGGCTTGCACTCTGGAGGAGCTAGCCTGCTGGACGACTGCTGAGATGGTACCTAGCTGCAACCAAGTTGCAACCTGTACCGGTAGATGTGGATCCAGTGAAAAAGCCATAGGGAGAGAGACTTGTGTGGACCAGATAAGCTCTAGCGGTGGATGGGTCGCCTGTCTCATGCCCTTGAACAACATGATAACAGCTAGTAATAAGCTTTATATACAGAAGTAAAAAGCATCAAATTTCATACTTGAGTGTCACTGCCATTGTCACTGCCATCCCTTGCATTAAGTCCCATGCTTGCCTCATCGTCGTCGTCGTCATTGCTACCACTGTTGTTATTAGATTCATCACCGCTTTTTGATTTGGCACACTTCTGTGTCTGAATGCCACTTTCACTTCCACTACCACTGGACTGAGTTCCAAAACAAGTATACATCAGAAATCCAGAAATAAGGTCAAAGCATTAGGGTGAATCTTGAAACTGAAGCAGCAAATTAGTACTTGGTGGACTTTCAAGAAAAAAATAATATGCAGACCAGACCATTAACAACTTACGCTGTGGCACCGTCTCCACACATGCTGCCAAAGGTTCTTAAGTTCATTCTTACGTATAGGCTTGACTAAAAAGTCAACAGCACCTTTTGACAAACATTTAAAGACAGTACCCATAGCATCATTCGAAGACATCACTGCACACAAACCATATCAGTGTAGCAGCTAAAAGCATTGGAACTAGATAAATGATGAAAGCAACATTTTGTTCATGATAAGAAATACATTATAGAGTTGAGGAAAGTTACTTACTAATCACTGGAATATTTTTGCAAATATTGTGGCTCATGATCTTACTTAGCAGAGAAATTCCAGAAACACCTGGCATAAAAACCTCAGCCAAAACAAGATCTATGTTGTTTTGCATATCTTCAAGATAACTCCATGCTTGCTGACCATTTTCGGCAGGGATAACTGAAAATATTGAACAACATAACTCAGCTTTTAAAGACATCAACAACATTACTCAAGTGCAGACGTGCAGTTAGAAAGATTGTAATCAAGATACAATTGCAATCCAGCAATAGAAATCAAGCATATTGCCACTTCAAAAGCTGCAAAGAAAAGTTGTTTGGTTTGGAAATTTTGCTCCTACAGTGGTTGTGGGTATTCATGCTTGATGACAAGCTTGAGACTAGAGGCCATGGCCATGGACCATTTTGCCAAGAATGGATGGGCCAAAAATAATAGACTTTGCTTCTTTTGATTTATTCATTGGGTTGTGTGTGTTTTGTAGAGGCTGGAATGGTTTCCTGTAAAAAAAAATTTGTTCTCCGACAGTAGTGGCTAATACATTAAGTAGTTACACAGTTCACGTGATCAGGCCGAGAAGGCATGAATTTAGTCTTAAGTGGGATCCTGATATGGTGGGAATGATTCTTTTCATGAGTGGGCAGGCCAATGCTTGTGATTGATCGGCCACTATGCCCTTGAAAATTGCCATTCCAAACCTGAGAGTCAGACCCCCTTGGGCTTAGGTAAATTCATAATCACTCACACATCAGCGTCAAACAGTATATATGAATTTATGAAGCATGGAAATATTAAAAGACCAGGCATACGATAGACAGTTTTTTTAGTAAGAACAGAGCTGGTTTGGGATGAACGAACCTTCGTACATACAGTGACGTAGCAGGGCACCGACCACCTGCCTGGTTGAATCATCACTCTCGACAACCAAGACTTTGATAGTCTTCTTCTGGTGGAAGCGCTCCCAGCAGGCCTGTTGCTGCTGGTGATTTTTCGTGTCACCATGCTGCAGACCAGAGGTTGGCCCGCTGAGCAGGCCATCCGGGTCACTGCTCGTCAACCTCAAGTTGTCGTCCCCTTGCTGGAGCCGATTGCCCTGAGCCACATCGTACCCAAGCAGTCTGGCATCTCTTGAAGGTTCATCCACACCCGAGTGCTGATGGGCACCTCCCATCAGCCTGATGACTTGAAAGTGGTGGGGTTGATCCGAGGCAGGTCTTGAGTTAATGAATAGATGGTCGAGCACATATTAGACTTGCCTCCAAGAGTGCGTGCCTCGGTTGCATCCAACAACAACAACTGCACGCAAACACAAACAAGTTGTTAGGATGCAGATTTGTGCTCGCTCCAAGACAGCACAATCGTGTCCTCTGAAAGGGGAAAGAAAGACGGACACCAAGCAGAGCAGAGCATACCTGTCTTGTAGGTGAGTCAGCAAATGGGAAATGGCAAGCTGCAAGCAAACTCAGCAAGCTCAAGACAGTAAGATTTTGAAACACAATGGCGTCAATTAATAAATTAATTTAATATAATCAATCTACGGATGGATGGATTGATTGGATATAAACCTTAGAGCCGGCTGCTGAGTCGTCAGGAGACGGAGGGCGGAGGAGAAGGCGGTGGCATGGCGGTCCAAGGCGCAGGCGGAGGCGGCGGTGGTGGCGGAGGAGGAGGAGAGTCGTGTTGGGAGGCGAGGCGGGTGGGCAGCCAAGGAGATAGATATTGGGAGAGGGGGCGATGACGTGGAGCAAACGGAGGTGGGCAGCGCCGCTGGTGGCCCACCCTGAGATCCGACGAAATCAAAATCCGCGCGCTTGCGAAAGATCCGCAAACAGATCACCCCACATGGCCTCCCGGGCCCACATGGCGGCAACACCTGCCCCCGGCCAGCTCGGCCCCATGCCATATTCAATTACAGGTGCGCGCGCGGCGGGAAAGCAAAAGGAACGCGCGCCGTTAATCCTCCTCCTCATCCAATGCAACTCTCCTCCCAACCGGCCGCGATGGAGATAGCGGCCAGTCGGTGGACAGCCTTTGCCGTTCAATATGTGATCATACATAGAGTATGTGGACATACTATTTTATATATACAAGTAATAAGGTACAATCAAAATAAACTGGTAACTAGGGACGTTTTTGAAATTTTTCATAAATATCCTTTTGGAATATCTTGGAATTAGTATGTGAACATACTCAAAGTGATAAACGAGTATGTAGACATACGTATTGTGGTATACTGATGACGAGAGTAGTTACACGCGCGTGTAGATAAAAGTCGTCCGATATATATGTATGTGTGTGTGTGAAAATATGTATATCTCCCAATCTCAACGAATGCGTCACACGGTCGGTGGAAAGATTTCGAACGAACTAAAATTATTAGTTTTTGAACAAGCACTTCCATATGATTTCAACTTTATGGTCACGAGCATTGTGATAGGAGTGTGAGATTTCAGCGATCAAAGTGTATACAATGTCGGAGCCCATGTTGTGTACATTTTGAGAATCTAGAGACTACTCCATGATAATCGGCACCGTACCTAGCAAAAATTTTTTAGGCAATCATCATTCATTAGACGATATACACAGCTTGGAATATATGGAAGGAGTGAAAACATGCCCATGTTCGGAAACTGGAATATCTCTTTTTTTTTTCTTTGGCAGGTGACACGGACGATGACAGCTAGTGCTTCTATTTTCTCTTGGGAAGCATTTACCAGTATTCGATGAGGAAAGACCAGAAGGACAAGTGATATGAACAGGTTTTGTGCGGGTGGGTGGTAGCATTGCTCAAGGAGGAGATGGAACTTGTGGCAGACAGGAAATATAGACTTTATTCAAAGTGTATGTCTAGTTTTCCATGTTTTACGAGTTCTATGCAATCAAACCCATGTAAACTTTATGCATGCTTTTCTCCTTGAATGATACGATACCACAGTCCTTCTACTGATTTTTTTCAAAAAAAATGAAATAACTAGCAATGTTTTAAAGCTGACAATAATCGGCACCCACTATTACAGAAAATATTTGTAAGAGCGCCTCCAATTTTTTTTAAGAGCGGGTCGAATTGCCGTCCGCTCCAACAAATGGTCGCGACACTGTAGCAACCGAACCCGCACCTATTAACACGTTTTCAGGTGCGGGCTACGCCGTCACCCGCACCTGAAAATAGTGAACCATTTTCAGGTGCGGGTGACGCCGTGGCCCGCACCTGAAAACGGGCATTTTCAGGTGCGGGTGACGCAGTCGTCCGCACCTGAAAATGCCACCAATTTTCAGGTGCGGACGACGGCGTCACCCGCACCTGAAAAGGTTTTTCAGGTGCGGCTTGAGCCGTCAACCGCTCCAGGAAACCATTTTCAGGAGCGGTTCAAGTGGCCACCCGCACCCGAAAAAAATCGATAAAAGGAATCTCGAGCCCGTCTTCTTCCTCCCGACAGCAACAGCGCCCGAACAGTATACCTCGGGCTGCTGTCCGAAAATCGCCAAAATACAAAAAGGAGGGGGGGAGAGTTTCAAAAAAATTTCCTTGGACTTGGAGCCTAAAGGAGGTTAGTTATTCTCATTTCTTTGTCTCTTTGAAGCTTTATTCATTGTTTTTTGGCTCAATAGAGATGCATTTAGGTCTAGAAAACTCCATAGGTGTGGATTAGAGCTTTTGGACCTCATTTAGCTCAAACTCTTGGGTCAAATTGTGCTATTTAGGTAGGAGAGCAAGATTATCTAGTCAATTTGAGTTCAACTTTTTGTTTAGCCATCATACATGAAGGATGAATTTTCCTAGGTTCATATGAGGAGAGAGACGACAATTTGATTTTTTTTCTATAATGCCACAAGAATGGTATGTTTCATGAATTTGCAAAAATCTATATTTCGTATGTTTTTATTAAATACAACAAGTGTGATTATATATTGACTTAGATATTTATTATTAGGTACGGGGATAATAAGATTATTATTATCAAATGAACTTTTATGTTTATGAAATCTGGATTTAATTTTCTCGTGCCCTCTGATTCTTTCCAGAGACATGGACAGGACATGGATGTACGAAGCCCAAAGAACGAGCGAACATTTTCGTGAAGAACTTAACAAGTTTATTAAGGCCGCGGAGATTAATGCTGCGGTTGAGAAGAAAAAGGTGGTGGTTTGTCCATGCAAAAAATGCAAAAACATAAGGGTATTCAATATCAATGAAACAATTTCGATAAGGTCGCATGTGCTGATGAATGGTTTCGTTGAAAACTATATGATATGGACATCTCATGGTGAGAAAAGGAATAATGCACCACCTCCTCTGAATCCGCTCGAAGAAATCATGCATGATAGTGATTTTGGGGCCATGTTTGATGATATTTCTGGTGAGGGTAGCGGCGATGATGATGGTGATCATGGTCAATGCTCTGATGGTGTTAATGATATTGGTTTTGATGATGATGGTGATGGTGGCAATGATGATGACGGTTATGATAGTACCGAGGATGACGAATTGGATGACAGTGACTACCTAACCCAGTTGTTGCGTAACACCAAGGAAGAAATATTGGTTGGCAGTGCAAAGGGGTTAGAAAAGTTCGAGATACTGAAGAAAGCAGCTGAGGAGAATGTGTACCTGCGTTCAAAGGGATGCCCAAAACATTGGACCGTACTTCGTTTCGTACTTGAGATGTTGATTCTGAAGGCCAAGCACGGCTGGTCCGATGTGAGTTTCAATGATCTGCTACGTGTGTTGGGTTGGTTGCTTCCAAAGCCGAATAAAGTGCCCACCGACACATATCGAGCAAAGAAGCTTGTGAGTCCTTTCACGATGGGTGTCGAAAGAATTCATGTATGTCCAAACCATTGTATCTTGTACCGCGGGGTACTTTCAAAGATTTGGACAAATGTCCTGTTTGTTCAGCTAGTCGATACAAAAAAAATACCAGGTCATGTGCTGAAGATGGCATAACTGTCGGGAGTAAACGGAGCAGGAAGGGTGCATCAATTAATGATGCTGCTGAGCAAGAAGACACGACTATAGGCAGTTCTGAAAAAACCGGCAAAATTCCTGCCTTGGTCATGTGGTACCTCCCTGTTGCGGATCGTCTTAGGCGTTTGTTCTGAAACCCGAAGGACGCTGAACTGATGACATGGTGGGCTTCAGATAAGCGCAAGAAGGGTGACAGGAAGCTTCGACATCCATTTGATGCTAAGCAGTGGAAGAAGCTTGATCAGAAGTATCCAGAATTAGGAGAGGAACCAAAAAACGTTCGATTTGGGCTAAGTACTGACGGAATGAATCCGTTCGGTGAAAGGACCAGCATTCATAGCACATGGCCAGTGATTTTGACAATGTACAACTTGCCAACATGGTTGTGCCAAAAGAGAAAGTACCTTTTGCTATCCACCATGATCCAAGGACCAAAGGCTCCTGGTATTGATATCGATGTTTTCCTTGAGCCTTTGATGCAAGAGATGGAAACTTTATGGAAGCAGGGTATCAAAATCATGGACGGTTTCATAAGGAAGGAATTTACTCTAAGAGCCATTGTCTTTATCACCATCAACGATTATCAAGCGTTGTTTGTGTTGTCGGGACAGGTGAAAGGTAAGACGGGATGCGCGGTTTGCATTGGTGACACCGTATGGACTTTCCTAGATGGTTCTAGAAAGGTAGGTTACCTTGGGTATAGGCGCTTCTTGGTGGAAGGGCACAGATTTCGAAGTAAAAAGTTCTATAACTATTTTAGTGACAAGGCCAACATAGGATCTGTGGCTGCAAAAAAAGATGGACACCAAATTTTGAACATGGTCAGGGCCATCCAAGTGCCTTATGGGAAGATGACAAAACAAGGGAAGAAGAGGAACAGAGATAAGGCACCTATTGAAGGTGTGCCATTCAAGAAGATGTCGGTCTTCTACAAGTACTTGCCGTACTGGCCGGACCTCGAGGTCCGTCATGCCATCGATGGTATGCACCTGAAGAAGAATGTGTTTGGTAACACAATTGGTCTCCTGCTCGAAACATCAGCCAACACAAAGGATACCTTAAAGTCACGACAAGATTTTGTAGCAATGGATATCAGAGAAGATCTTCACCCTATCGATAAGGGTAATGGAAGATACGAACTACCACCTGCGAGCTACAATTTGACACTAGCTGAGAAGAAGGCAGTTTGTGAATCGTTACGGGAGATTAAGGTACCAAGCCGATTCTCATCGAATATTAGAAAACTAGTCTCAATGAAAGATCTCTCGCTATCAGGTTGGAACTGTCATGATGCTCATGTGATGCTTACTATCTTCCTGGCAATTGCAATTAGAGCGATTAAACCGGTATATGTGAAGATGTTAATCACTCGGTTATGTTACTTCTTCACCAAAATTTCTCAAAAGGTTATCGATGAAGATGAGTTGAACTATATCCAAGAATTTATTGCAGAGACTATGGTGCAGATGGAGATGTGCTTCCCTCCAGGATTTTTCGATATTACAGAACATCTCATGATTCACATGGTCGATCAGATACGTGCTTTGGGTCCACTTTACCTACACGAAATGTGGACCTATGAGCGTTTCATGTCAATTCTCAACCGGTTTGTTATGAATCGTGCTTATCCCGAGGCATCCATGGTAGAGGGATACAACACAGAGGAAATCATCGAGTCTTGCCTAGGTTACCTAAAGGATAAAGTACGAATTGGTTTGCCGGTACCGTGATTTGCGGGCAAGTTGCAAGGGATCGGCACTGCAGGGAGGAAAACCTTCATTGATTCCGACTTTGAAGCTGTGAAACAAGCCCATGGATGTGCGATGCGAAACCTAACAATAATGTCACCTTTAGTCAGTCAACACTTGAAATTGATTCGTGATCTAAGCAATGGTCGGTCGGAAGATTGGATTTTGAGGGAGCACACGCGTCATTTGACAACATGGTTGAAGGACCTAAATCTTGCAGATGGGGGCACCGTGGAAGAGCAAACGATCAAAATATTGGCATCTGGCCCTTCTTCGCGAAGGACAAGAAGACTGTGTCTCAGAACAGCGGTGTTTGTAACAATGGCTTTGACTCCAAAGGGGTAAGCACTACATATTATGGTGGCATAGATGATATATGGGAACTGCACTATGGATCCAATATTATACTCGCTGTTTTTCAGTGTCGTTGGGTTAAACACCCAAAAGGTGTTCAAGTGGACAGCTACGGCCTCACAATTGTCGATCTCAAAAATCTTGGTCACAAAGATGACCCATGGGTACTTGGTTCACAGGTTGGGCAAGTCATGTATGTTGTTGACCCTGCAAAAAAAACACATCATGTTGTAGTGCCTGGAAAACAAGAAGTGATAGGGGTTGATGGAGTCGAAGACATTGAAGAGTACAATAATGAGTGCAATGACATGAGCCTTTTCACAGATCTACCTCAGAAGATGTTGAGACTAGAAGCTACTATAAAGAAAGATGAAAAGCCCCGGTCACGGAAGGATGGAGAATCAAGAATTATTACTACATAATAATATAGCTAGTTAAATTAATTGGATTTTGTAATTTGCATTTGAACTAATGTACTTTGAATACAATTATCTCATGTCATGCAGCTACTTACTGGATTTCTTAGTGAATAAGATGCATTTAGTGGATTTCTTAATAAATCAAATATAAATTATTTAGTGGAATTATTAAAAATACAATGGATTTAGTGGAATTCTTAAAATTACAATGGCTTTATTGGTTTTATTAAAAATAAAATGGCTTTAGTGGTTCTTTCAGTAAAAGCGAGACATGCGTAATGAATTGTTACTACATTTGTGGATGTACTATTTGAACACAAATTTTTGACATGCATCTCAGATGAATACAAAATATATACCAAACTTGTAGATGGTAACAAGACATAAAACTTTGTAGTTCACTAAATTTTCATTTGAGGTCATTTAATACGTTAAATATTAATTAGAACAAAAAGTTCAGAAAATGAGAAAATCTTTCTAGGTGCGGGTGGCCTTGTGGCCCGCACCTGGAAAAGGTTTTCTAGGTGCGGGCAGCCTTATCACCCGCACCTGGAAAACGTTTTCTAGGTGCGGGCAGCAAGGCTGCCGCACTTACAAAACTTTTTCAGGTGCGGGCCACCAAGCCACCCGCACCTGGAAATGATTTCTAGGTGCGGCCCACGCGCCCACGCGCACCTAGAAATGTCTGCCTATATATGCAATGGGGACGAACACTTAGCCAATTTTGCTGAGCTCGCCGCACAGGAGGGCCGTCAGGCTGCCGAAATTCACCGCCGCTGCCCCGCCGCCACCGCCCCCTTCCCGACGCGCGAGTCCCCGGCGCCGGCGCGGCCTCCTCCCCGCCGCGTGCCGCCCCCTCTCCGCCGTCCCCGGCCGCCCTCCCAGGCGTCGCCCGCGGCCACCACCCTGGCGCGGCGACCTCCGTAAGTGATTTTTTTTAAAAAAAATGTTAGCTTAGATTAGTGCATTTTAAAATTATATAGAAGGGAGTACAATTTCGAAATAGATTGTGTAGCAATTTTTGGTAGACTTAAGTTTATGTAGAAAATTTTAAATAAAATATCTTATATATTTTAGGGATAACAATGGATCGGTTTGCCTTTTTTAATCGTGATGGCGGCCGTGGAGGTGGTCGTCGTCCTTTTCGTAGTGGCCCTCCAGTCCCAGACCCTCCTCCACCACCCCCAGGGCAACCTGTTGGTGCTTCCTTCCATGTCGGTCAAGAACCCATGCCCATTACCCAACGCGAGTTACGTCAAAATGTGGTATGTGCTTAGATATTCAATTCTTTGAATTTGGCATTGTTTTTACAATGATAATAATGTGTATTATTTGCATTGTTAATTATGAAGTTGGTTTCACCAATGCAATGGTTGGAATGAGTTATATATTCTGTGACTGGACAAGCTCCGATGGTGAGACATGAACAAACGACTTCATCACGAGGAAGGTTATTGTTTCTCTATCAATTAATATTGCGGGCATGCGAGAGCAAACACTTGGTGATACAGTTATTATCCATGTCAATTCTTTTGCTGCAATACAACCACATGTTGCCGCTTCTGATGCCGTGAGGAAGGCACTTATCGAAATAGAAGCTCGAACAAGACATGTATTCCCAGACTATAGTTACTTCAAGATTAAAGCCTCAGAACATAACAACATGGCCGTCACTGAAATGCCTAAACGGATATCACCATCGTATGCATCGTCTATTGTATGTAACTAAAACTTACTCTTTATTTTTGGAATTTGTTTTTTAAGAACCTTGTACTTACACGTTATGTTTTGCTTGCCAATTGAATCAGGACGTATTTTATAACAGTTTCATGCACGCTGATCAAGGTATGTATGAGGTCTTACGTCAAGTATTGGATAACATTGGATGGACATTCACAACACCGCACCCATGTCCAGTACGTAGCGGTTGGCAAGCTGGCATTACCCTATCATCATCTACGTATTCGGTGCAAATATTTGGAGAGATATTCATGGCGCCCTACATGACCAGAGATAGTGCATACATATATGCGCTGGATTATGTTGATAGGTTCTTAGGAATCAACATCATCGATATTAATCATACTTTGTACCTCACGATGATTCACGGTCATGATGTGAACGATCCTAGATTTTAATTAAGTATGATATTTGTACCCTTTTAATTGTATGGATTTGAACTTTTAGTTTTTGCTAAGACTAAAGTACTAATGTATTAATCATGTGTTGTTGTTATCCTTTTAAGTATTGATGTATTAAAGTACTTTTAGTTTGTGCTTCTTTTGTAATTTGCATTTGAACTAATGTACTTTGAATACAATTATCTCATGTCATGCAGTTACTTACTAGATTTCTTAGTGAATAAGATGCATTTAGTGGATTTCTTAATAAATCAAATATAAATTATTTAGTGGAATTATTAAAATACAATGGATTTAGTGGAATTATGAAAAATACAATGGCTTTAGTGGTTCTTTCAGTAAAAGCGAGACATGTGTAATGAATTATTACTACATTTGTGGACGTACTATTTGAACACAAATTTTTGACATGCATCTCAGATGAATACAAAATATATACCAAACTTGTAGATGGTAACAAGACATAAAACTTTGTAGTTCACTAAATTTTCATTTGAGGTCATTTAATACGTTAAATATTAATTAGAACACAAAATTCAGAAAATGAGAAAATCTTTCTAGGTGCGGGCCACAAGTACGCCCGCACCTGGAAATTCTTTTCTAGGTGCGGGCCGCAAGTCCACCCGCACCTGGAAATGCATTTCTAGGTGCGGGCCTCCTTGTCACCCGCACCTGGAAATCCTTTCTAGGTGCGGGCGGTGACGTTACCCGCACCTAGAAATGGTTTTCAGGTGCGGGTGGCACAGCCACCCGCACCTACAAATGCCTGCCTATATATGCGCAGGAGACAGAACACTTAGCCAAATTCTCCAGTTCGCGCGACGACGACACCGTCAGGCTGCCCAATTTCACCGCCGCCGCCGGCCTCTCCACCGTCGAGTCCGCCGCCCCCTCTTCGCCGCCGCACGCCCGTGCGCCGTCCACTCCGCCGCCGCCGCACCGTCCGCCGTCGACTCCGCCGCCGCACCACCCGCCGTCGACTCGGCCGCCCCCTCCCCGACGCCCCGGCGCGCCCTCCCCGGCGCGGCCTCCCCGACGCCGGTGCGCCCTACCCGGCGCGGCCTCCCCGGCGCGGCCTCCCCTGGCGCCGCCTCCTCTCCGCCGCGCGGCCTCCCCGGTGCGCCCTCCCTGACGCCGGCCTCCCCCGGCGCCGCCTCCTCTCCGCCGCGCGGCCTCCCTCGGCGCGGCCTCCCCGGCGCGGCCTCCTCCCCCGGCGCCGCGCACCTCCCCGGTTGGAAGCTTGATGACAAGCTGACGTCAGCCATATGATGGCTGACGTCAGTTTTTTTATTTAGATTTAAATTTCAATTTAGATTTCAATTTAGATTTAGATTTAGATTTCAATTTAGATTTAGATTTAGATATAAATTTAGATTTAGATTTAGATTTAGATTTGAATTTAGATTTAGATTTGAATTTAGATTTAGATTTCAATGTAGATGACACATTTCAATTTAGAGTGCAATGCAAATTGGGATATGTTAAACAATAGTAAGACAAAATAGTGAGACCATTTTTTCAATGTAGATGTACATTTGAATTAATGGAGCAACAATAAATTCAGATTTAAATTTCAATTTACATTTAGATTTGAATTTCAATTTACATTTAGATTTGAATTTCAATTTCAATTTACATTTAGATTTGAATTTCAATTTCAATTTAGATTTAGATTTAAACTTAGCTTATGATTTGGTTAATCAGATGGATCGTCGTAGTGGTTCGCCATTTATACACGAAAGGGACGCTGTGAACGAAGACGAGTATATCTTGTCCCAACGTGAAGAAGTAAACAATATTGCAGACCAAATGGTCTTTGAAGATGAAAATGAAGATGACGCGAGTGGTGAGGATGGACCGCAAGTAGGACTCGGGGCGTTCGTAGATGGTGTTTGGCAAGATCCAATAGATCCACATCCCATGCCCCCGAGACCACGGACGGACACTGATCCTGATTACGTTCCGGAGGTAATGCTAAACCATTTGCAGTGTCAGTGAGGTCTATTCATATTATTTGAAATGATCTTGAATTGCTTTACCTATGGTTCATATAGATGCCTCAACCTAGCACGAGGAAGCGGCGCCGCCGACCTCGTACCCCCCCCCCAGAAGAAGAAATTGAAGATTGTGGCACCTCAGGTCCTGAAATTGCGATGACGACGACCTCTGAGAGTCAAGATAAAAGAAAGCGAGGTGAACGAGGAAGAAACAAATACCCCAAAGGCCAGTGGTCAGTCGAGGGTATTAGCCCATCCGGAGAGCCCGTGGATCCTCCTTTGGTTCGTACGAAGTTCCGGAATGCCATAGGAGCATTAATACGAACAGAGTATGCCGTGGATCCAACCATCCTTGATTGGTTCCAAGTTCCTGAGGGGCTAAAGGGCGAAATGTGGGTCAAGTTGAAGCAAAATTTTCTGCTGCCTCAGTCCAAAACAACCAGAGAAAAGATACGTCATTATGCTAGGAAGGCACTCGGTGAAAGTTTCCGCCGATGGAAGGGTGAGTTGAATAGGGACTTTGTTAAGAAGGGTGCAACATATGATGAAGTAAAAAAGAAATATGGAATGGTCACCGAAGCCCAATGGAACGAGTTTGTCAGGCAAAAGACTACTCCAGAAGCTTTAGTCCTGAGCCAGAGATAGAGTGAACTTTCGCAGAGAAACGTACATAGACCTTGTCTCGGACCGGGTGGGTACCTAGGGAAGTAGGAAAAGTGGCGGCGGACTAGGGATGCATTAATAGCCGCCGGACAACCCGACCCTTTTGAAGGCTTAGATGAGCGTGGCCATCAGTGGCTCCTAGCGAGGGAGCCTGAAATTATTGATGGTAAACTTCATTTTGCAAAGGAAGCAACCAATGTGGTGTGTGAAAAGATAACGAACCTTTCCGAGGCTCAGAGGAAAGGAGACATCGTAGCCAACAGGGATAGAGACATCCTAAGTACAGCCCTTGGGATGAGAGAGCATGGGGGTTGCGTTAGAGCGGTTTCCCCGAAGTTGAGCATCAGGGATGGGTTTGAGAGGGATAGAGCTACCTACAGGAGCCACTGCCGTTTCAAGGAGGATCTCCAAGCGGCAGCAGAGAAAGTTTTTATGGACAAATTTCATACTTATTTTAATGCGGCGGTTCATATGCAGCAAGCAAGCGGTACACCATTCGCTCTGTTGCAATTATCTCAAGGAGGTAATAATTCACCATTCTCTCCAAGCAGTGTTGCCTCCACGACGGCACAACCATACCCAGTTGATTCAATATGCATCACTACTCCTTGCACATTGCACATTCCGGTTGGCAGAGCTGGCAAGACAAAGCAGGTTGCCTCGGGACTTGCGATTCCCGGTGGTGGATTGTTTGACGGTAAAGAAATCCCACATCATTATGCACGCGTACAGGTGCTTGAAGTTAATCCAAACTTTGAAGATCATGACATAGACATACCAACAGCAGAGGGTATCTGTGTTCTCGGTCAAAGCCTCAACAGTACAATATTGTGGCATAAACGAGATATCATTCTGCCTCCAACACAGCATCTGCAATCTATGGAGCAACCGTTAGCAAGTGCACCACCATCTCCTCCACAACGTGTTTCCACACCACCAGCTATACAAGGATCCCCACCTCTTATGCCCACACCACCACCTGAAAGATCTCCACAACGTGTGTCCACACCACCTCCTGAAAGATCTCCGCAGCGTGTGCCCACACCACCTCCTGAAAGATCTCCGCAGCGTTTGTCCACACCAGCTGCTCAAGATTCTCCACCTCGTATGCCCACACCACGAGCAGCTTCGGGATCTGTAGGAAAAGAGGCATCACAAGGACAAATGGTGCCTCGAATGATACGAGCTTATGCGAAGGATCCGGAAGGATCAGAAATCGCTGCAAGGTGGCATAAGAGTAATACCAAATCAAAGAACAAGCAATAGGACACGACGACCACACCGTCTGTCAATATGCCAATGATCCAACGACCAGGATATTCGGTACCCCGCACTGACACAAACTTCGAGAAGACTATTGGAGTCGATGAAATACCGGACATACCTGGTAGTTGCCCTTTAAGATATGAATGGGGTATGCCATTATTACCCGACTGGGCACTCGCAGAAGTTCCATGGGAGATGAAACGGATGCATGCTTGGTATATGAGGGCTTCTTCTCTTGGGCTCAGAGGCCTCCAGGCACGATACCCATTGGATGTGTTCGGACCTACACTTCTTCCACAAGCAAAAGAAATCAACTTAGATTTTCATGACCTCCATGATTTGTTCCGCCTACAAATGATAGATGTACAAGTCATCAGATTGTGGTGCATGTAAGTGTCTCATATCCATGCTAATATCTTGTGTGTGTGTGTGTAAGGCTTACGGTTTGCATAACTAATTATCTGAGCTTTGTTGTAGGATGCAAGAACAAGAAATGCATCTTTCAAAGGAGAAAATTGGATTTTTGGATCCTTTTGTTATTGCTGAAGACAGGCATATGCACCCCACCCGATGGGAAGACAATCATGATGAACTAAAAGATTTGAAGACAAATACGGAAAGAAACAAGAAGCGAAGAACTGGACATATAAATGCTATGAAGCGTCTTGCATCCTACATGACACATATGTTCTTGAAGTGGCAAGATAGAGATTACATATGGGCGCCCTACCACATCGGGTTAGTTTACATTTCTACCACTTATAAAACTATATATGTAAAATTTCTCATCAATGCCTCAAAAAATTAAAAATTCTATATAACATGTATGCAGGAATCACTGGATTTTATTTCTTATAGACCCCAAGTTGGGACGGGTGGTAGTATTTGACTCACTGGATTGGCGTAGAGACATGTACAAGGAATTCATAGACATCCTTCAAAAGTTAGTGTATTTCTGTTGTCACACTTATATTCTAAACATCTATTGACAACTAATAACTTCTATGTTTTTTTTTCTAAACAGGGCTTACCAACACTACATTAAGAAAGGAGGGAAATTTAATCCTGCCTACCCAGAAAAAATGAATATTCGCACAAACTTTCCATGCCACAAGCAACCACCTGGCAGTGTATACTGCGGGTTTTACCTGATGGAAATGATGAGGTGTCTTAGGAGATATAAGGATGATCCTGAACGAGTAAGGACCTACTACCTTTCATGTCTCAGGATGTATATACACTATACATATGTGTTTTGCATGATCTAACAATTGTTATATTGTTTGTGTATTGTAGATTGACATCGGACCTCGTGACGTAACACTCCATGAGAGACACCTTCTCAAAGTAACTGCGGATTTTTGCCGTTACCTTATGCATGAAGTGATAAATCCTAGGGGCCAATATTATCACCCTGAACATGTATTAGCGGAAGACAAATTTGCTAGCCTATAAGAATACCGCGCGCCATGATGTGATGTCTAAACTTTGTTAGTGGAAAAAACACTTATTGTCAATGGGATGTAATTATTGTGCTTATGCTTACTTTAGATCTCATGTCGCTTTCATAAAATTTGAATTTCAAACGTTCCAAATTTTGGCAGGAATTTCAAACATTCAAAATTTGAATTTCAAAGCAGCTGGAAATCAATTTCCAGGTGCGGACGACAATGTCATCCGCACCTGGAAAACACATTTTCAGGTGCGACCGACAAGGTCATCCGCACCTGGAAAACACATTTCCAGGTGCGGATGACCTTGTCGTCCGCACCTGGAAATGGACATTTGTAGGTGCGGGTGACAGCGTCACCCGCACCTACAAATGTTTTTCAGGTGCGGTTCGTTTACCCGCTCCTAGAAATCGCTATTTCTAAAAGCGACAGCTAGGAGCGGGTTTGGCGCCCGCACCTACAAATGCCATTTGGCCCGCTGCTAAAGACGTTTTCTGTAGTAGTGACCTCACCTGGTTCTGTTTTGGATGCTTAAGGAAACAGTCAGCACATACTACACAACTTTATCAGCCTGCAATTCTCAAAAAAAGAACTTTATCAGCCTGCAATATAATGCATAAATTGAATGAAGGGAGAAAAAGAAAACGGAAGTATGCCTATTATTTGTGCTCCACCTGCTTCCCCCAAACTTTATGGCCACAAATAAAGGTGTAGCATCCAAAGAGCCAACCAGAGTCTGGATATATATTCGGGGTACCCTACCATGCAATATGATGTCTAGTCTACCATGCATCTTCCTTCCATTCCATCAATCTGTTCAAAGCCAGTGCTAAAGCCAGCTGGAGAAGAGAATGTCCATGGTCAGCATAACCGCCTGCTGGGGGATGGGATCCATCAGCCATGGCAGCACAATGCTGTGTGCGTGCCATCAGAGAGAGATTCTGCATGGCCCTGCTTTCTCTTATCCTTTGCTCGGTGTGGCTGAGGAGGAGTGCTTTTGTGTGCCTTCCTTTGCATCTTCTTTTTGCTTTCCCTTGTGTGGCTTCTGGTGAATCCTTTTGCCTCCTCATGCTTTATCTTCCTTCCTCGATCCCAGTGCTTCGCCCTTCACTTGGACTTGGGGCAGAGAGAGCAACGGCTCATCCTCCATATTCCCTATCTTTCACACTTCACACTGATTCTTCATGCTTTTAATTTTTCTCAGCTTGCTTCACATGGCACTGGAGATCCGGCCTGAGGGCACATTTTTTTGTCTGCCCAGTGCCGTGCACCTTGGCAGCAATATGCCAACATAGACAAAGCTAAAATAACGTTTACATGATGACCACTATTTCCTTAAAAACTACAAGCCTCCAACTCATCAAACACTACAAAAGTCTTAGTAACGACCAACCACTACCGCACGCATGTATCCTGTCCCGACGACCAAAAAATTTCCCGTCGTAGGAAACGTATAGAAAGTGGTCGCAATTGCTTGATAGATGTACTGGTTAGGCAAAGGATTAATTAAGTAAATAAATAATCTTAATTCCCACACGTCCGCAACAACTCCCAGGGATCCCAAATTAGATTTCGATTGGGACTCCAGCGGCAGTTCGGAACTCGGCGGCGGGCGGAGTGCAACAGGGGATGGCAGACGGGTGCCGTGCCGCGGAACAAAAGACGGCACTGCTTTACCCAGTGATGTGCCAGAGAGACAAGGGCCGCGAGCAGGCAGCAAACGCTGGTCGTGTCCTGGATCTGGATTGGCCGGGTGCTTAGCTGGTACTGATCATCCCCTCTCATCGATCTGTAATATTGCCTATGCACAGTGGCGTAGTCAGAAAAAAATTCAGCTGGGGCGAACTTCTAATGACAAACTAAACCGAAACCAACAACATAGCAATCCAGATTGCATTAATGCATTCATATATCGCAATCACACAATTTTAATGCAAAGTTGAGATAGTACCTCAAATTCGAAGAATAAATTGATAGTTTTTCACCAAAGCATCAGACATGGTAAAATACAAAAGTAAAAATAAGAAATAAGAAATAGATGAACCTGTAAATTAGATAAAGACATCATTTAGCAAATAGCAAGTAATACTAATGGTTCGTACTAAAAAAAGCAAGTAATACTAATGGTTAACATCATTAGCAAATTAGCAATTGATACAGGCACACAACGATTAGCAATTGACCTAGGGTTGTGCGTCTGCTGCCTTCTGTGTGCTGCACTGCTGCTGGAGCTGTTGGGCCTAGTTTAAGCATTATGGGCTGCTTTACTAGTGGGCCGGAAGGTAAGAAGGTAACAAATAAAGGCTCAGTTGGAGTGTTCATTGTTCTTCTACCTCCAGTGCGTCAGAGCCAGGAACCGAGCAGCCTCCATGGCGGCCAGGAGTTCTGCCGGAGCTTGGATTCTCACCTGAGAAGAAGGGAGGGTACTTGGAATCCCAAATCTAACTGGGGCGGCCGCCCCACCTCACCCCAACGTAGATCCGCCCCTGCCTATGCATCTTCTTTCTCTCTCCTGTGCCTTCTACCGCTGCAACGAGTAGTAATGATTTGTGTGTGAATGCCGTAATTTGTTATTAGTCTAAGCAGATATTCCGTGCTTCCTCCTAAAAGTAGGAGTACTAAACCGTAGCATCAACACCATTCATTCGACTGGTTTTTTAGGCTGACAGCCTCACTTAATTTTTCATGCTCCTAATTATTTTTTTCAGGGAATTTCAGGAATGCCAACGTTGAGGTCCATCTCTAGTGTACAATCTAAAATTTGAGGTAATTTTTTTGCTTTCTTCTTATACCTTATTATTTAATTCCATTGTTTATTTACTCTGTTGTTTTACAAGTTGCGGATTAGTACATCATAATAATTCGGAGCAAACAGATTCTACTCTGACATTGAGTGATTGTTTAATCATTTCTTTGAATACTCATCCATTAACTTAGGTTTGACAGAAAGTAGTGAATTTTTGTCCATGCACAACATTTAGACACACATAGAAATAATGACAGTACCTAAATTGGTCAGTCGTCTAGAAAAGCCTTCGCCCATCTTTTTTCCATTGCAATATCATATCTGTGTAGAGCTACACTTCACTCAAAAGTCTTTTCAGTCAAATGATTTTTGTCTACTACACATGCTGATATACTCTGTAATTACTATTTCTTCTAAAGTACTACCTGGCATAACCTTTGTCTTATGTTTTTCTTATTACTTGCAAGGTAGAGGTACATGCATGTGTGACAAAGGAATTTTGTGGATATCAAGAAGGTTTACTTGTCAATAAAGAGCTAAGGCGTCTTGTTCGGTTGGCGTGTGGCTGGTGATGATTTGCTGTGAGAGAAAATATATTACTGTTAAATGGTGCTAAATACTAGTAACTTTATTGTAGTCTGGCCTGTTAGAATAACTTTCATAGATAGCTCAACATTTGTGTTAGAATAACTTTCATAGATAGCTCAACATTTGTGTTTTGAAGGAGTGACTGCATAATGCCTAAAGGTATCCTGTACCAAAGAATATTCAGTGGTTACATGAGGTTTTGAATTTAGATGCATATGGGTGTTGCTACTGTGTGTGCAATGATCTGGTGATAAGATCCCAATAATATTTTCTAGTAGTGGTTCTGATCGGCCACTACAACACTTCCTGTAACATATGTTATTGTTAATGGTAAATGGTGGTCGTTGGTGCTTAGAGTTTGTGGCAGCAGTCTTGTAGTGTAACGAGAAAAAAGTGGTCGTTAATAACGTATATGTGGTCGTTGCTTCTTCAAAATTAACGACGACATGTTATTCTGTTGTTATAAAGTTAACGACGGGAAATTATACGTGGTCGTTGATACTTTTAACGACGGGACCTTTAACGACTATGGACGACCACATTTTTGTGGTCGTTAATAACTTTTAACGACCACATATACACTTGTAACGACCACAACTTCGGTTGTTATTAAGCATTTCTCTTGTAGTGTTAAAAAGGGGGAAACTACAATGCTCTAATGCACAATGTAAGTCCTAAATAACGCGATGTGTCGTCGTCAATCGTCATCATAAACTTGACAAGTTAAGACCAGAAGATCAACGTTACAATGTGTTACTCCTATTTCACTTCATTGAAAAACTCCGAAATCACAAAAAAAGCATGCTTCAACTGAAGAATGCACTTAATTTTGTTTTTGCATCTGGCCTTAGTTGCCGAGAATTGGGTGCATGACATCATTCACAGTCAAACCATGAGATCATAATTATATTGTTGGTGCTACCTAGTATGTTAGAGAATTATATGCTAGAGTTGGTATCAGGCCAATCGTGTAATGGAAGTTTATACAAGTTTCATATGATTTAATAAGGTGGAACATCTGCCATTCAAAAAAGGTGGAACATCAGCAATTTCGATAAATAAACATGAAAACAATACTTATAAAGATGAAACTCATCACACATGATTACCAATATAATGTTTCAAAAATTGTCCGAAACTCGTATTGATGAAAGAATCTTGTCATGCCTAGAGGGGGTGAATAGGCTCACTTAAAAAAATTCTAAAAAACTTCGTAGTGGTATTAAATATGTCGGATCTTCTGATGTAGTGCTGGAAGTACTTCCGAAGGATTGGAACTTCATGTACTAGGGTAGAAGCTATGTCTCCATTGAGGGGCTCACAGAGAGTCAGGTCCTCACTAACCTTTTACCTGACTCAATCAATCACAAAAGGAGGATTGAGTCACTTACTATAAAACCTCGCAAAGAGGTGGGTAATGCAAACATTCTCGGGTGCTCCACGCAAACCAGGCACTCAATCAGGTGACACCTAACTGTCTAGAAGTAAGCTTCAAGAGTAGGAAACACGAATCGATGTCCAAGATACTTCAAGTGCTTCTTGAGATGAACAAGTTGCTCTCTGTTGGGGTGAAAACCTTCCCCGAAGAGGGGCCAACAGCTATGAAAACTAGGATGCAAGAAAGTAAAGAACACCGAGAGTAAACTGAAAACCTTAACTTCGGTTGAGAGTGAAGAAACTCAACCTCCGTCCAATCGCCCCTTCTTCATTCCCCTCGGGTTCCTTTTATAGGCCCGTAACAATTTCACTTTACATCCCATACCCTTTGTTTTTTCTCATCGTGCGAGGTATCTTAAGGGTATTTCAGTAACCTTGCAAGGCTCGTACAAGACTCACTTTACAACTCAGCACTTTACACATCGTCGACCTAAGTGTCCATCCACGTGGAGCATCGATCTTCGGTATGCTGCTTCAAAGTCGCTACCCTTCTCTTCGGCTAAAGCACGTCGCGTATCTTCGGGCACTAGCCTTGGTTCCTCCGAACCCGTCTCTGGGCGAAGGGCCACTCTTCGCATCACGAGCTTGGTCTTCTCTGGTCCTTCTGGTTCGAGCTTCACCAGTTAGCATCGCATCCTCACCCTGTATCTTCGTGTGTGCTCTCCCACGAAGAGCACACTCATGCCTTTACCCATCTTTGGTCGAGGATCACTAGATCTCCGCTCGCCACCTTCGGCCTCACCCCTAAAAGCATCTTCACAGAGACAAACACACCATTCGCTCCTCTTCGGTGAGCCGAGATGAAGGGAGGGGGTTAGTAACGAAACATTTACCCCAACATTCAGCCCCTTGCTAGTGAAGGTTGAACTGAGGACGAGCCGTACTAGCAAAACTTTCTAAGGAAGGGTGAAAATGTTTCGCCCCGAAGCGCCTCCCTTCTTCGGCTCATCATGGTTTTTTAACACATTTTCCAAGATTTTCCAATGTCTATCTACGAAGCTCCACGATTTTCGCCACCTCATCTTGATGCCTGGGATTTTCACCACCTCATCTTGATGCCCGGGATTTTCGCGGAAAGTAGGCCTTTAAGCGAATCATGCACACCTCTTCAGAACAGAGTGTTGCATGTTCCTTAACATCTCGTGACTTTTGCAGAATAGTCATCACATGAGCCCCCCCCACGTACACATTTGTTTCTTAAGTGAACTAAATGTGGTTTGCCTTTGTCAAGCCAGGCGCATATGTTCACTTACTTCTGCAACTTGTTTCCACGAAAGTAACAATCTCTTCGAATGACAGAGTTGTTACTTCGTGACCGATGATAGATAACGATGAACTTTTTGGGGAGACCTTGTTATATTTCTCAAGGGGATATTACACAAGAAATCTGCATCGTTAAAAACCTTGCATCTTCGGTGCCATCATTATAATGTCCCCGAAGACTCTCCCCACGAGGAAAAGAGTACGGCTTCAAAATACATATTTTACAAAGATGAAGAGTACAAAAGAGCTTAAAATGAAGATTACAAAAGTGTTAAAACGAAGAGAAACTTAAAACAAAGAAACTTAAAAATACTACTCTTGCTATACTAGTTCTTACAGCCAGTGTTTCTGTAACTTGTGCTGATTCCACGAGTAGGGAACCTCTTCGCCTTCTAGAGTCTGCAACCTGTAAGCCCCTGGCCTTGTCTCCGATACTAAGAATGGACCCTCCCATTTTTCTTCCAACTTACCGATTCCTCTTGTTTTTCTTCTCAGGACCATATCTCCTGTTGTTATCTTCTCTTCGCGGACCTTTTTGTTCCTCCATCTCCTAGTCTCATCTTGGTAGTTTTCTGTGTTTTTCAAAGCTTGCAACTTGTTTTCCTCTCTAGTATCGATTGCTAGATTCATATCTTCAGCTTGTGGCTCCTGCTCAGTTCTCATGGAACCCAACTTAATCTCTTCGGGTATGACAGCTTCTTCCCCATACAACAACCTGAATGGCGTGAAGTTTGTGGCTCTTGACGTGGTAGTGTTATGAGACCAGATTACTTGGTAGCTCTTCGGCCCATTTCCTCCTTGCCATTCTTATCAAGTTCTTCTTGATTCCTGTGAATATGATACCATTAGCCCTTTCCACTGCTCCGTTCGATTCTGGGTGATACACTGAAGCGAAACACAGCTTTGTTCCGAGGTGAAAGCAAAATCTCCTAACATCAGTGTTGTCAAACTATTTAACATTGTCCACAGTCATATGGGACTCTGAATCTGCACACAACATTCTGCCAGAAGAACTTTTGCACCACTTGCGAAGTGATGTTTTGTACTGCCTTTGCCTCTATCCACTTTGAAAAATACTCCACTGCTACTATTGCATACTTGTAGTTCCCTGGAGCTGTTGGCAGCTGTCACACTATGTCACTTCCCCATCTTGTGAAGGGCCATACTGGTGGTAGAAGTTGTATCTCATATGGTGAAGTCTTTGTGTAGTTGCAATGTTTTTGGCAATTGTCACACTTTCTCACTATCTCTTCGGCGTCACGAACAGCTATGGGCCAATAGAATCCTTGGCAAAATGCCTTCGCTACCAATCTCCTAGTTCCGATGTGGGATGAGCACATTCCTGAATGGATCTGTTGTAAGAGGTCTCGACCTTCATCTGTGGAGATGCATTTCAACAATGGTGCACAAACTTCGCTCTTGTACAGGTTGTCTCCTCGTATCTCGTATGTTCTTGCTCTTAAGGCCATTCTTTTGTTTTCTTTGAGAGCCAAGTGTGGTTCGAGGACCGGTGGATGGTCGCTTCCTGGTGTGATGAGTGATTGACAACGTGGTGTGAACTGATTCTTGGCTAAGTATTGCAGATGCAGGTTGCGGCTTGACTGGTGCAGGTGCAGGTGAAGAACAAGCGTGAAAGGTCGTTGCTGGTGAGGCCTCCAGGTGTGGAGAAGACAAGTAGGCTTGGTTCGAGGGACCCGGTGGCCAGCGGGGTCAAGTGCGGGCCGCATGGTGGCAAGAACGGCAAGATGAAGTCATGGACGGTTTCTTGGTTGAGCCTCAAAACCAAGGTCGAGCCGGGACTACGTGGGAGCCGAGTCATGAGTGGTGATTGGCGGAGGCTACACCGAGTTCGCGGGGTTTCCGGTGGTTCACCAGAAAATCACTGGGTTCCTTGGTTGATCCACAAAGCCAAGACCGAAGAACCGAAGACGGAGGTGCAGCAGCTCCAGACCGGTCTGACCGGTGGGTCTGACCGATCTGACCGGTGAGGAGCACCGGTCTGACCGGTGTGCGACGACACAGTCCGGAATCTTCGAAGCGGAGGACACGCGTCGGGATCGCAAGGCTTGCGTCGAGGCTAAGCAAGTTTGCGGTCGCTGGGCATCCGTCCGATGGTGCGAAGACAAAGACTTCCAATTTCGCCCTCGAGGGGCATGTATCCCTAGTTAGCTAGTAAGGGTATTTTCGTCTTTCGGTTGCCTCCATATAACCCAAGTGGTGAGAGGATGGCAGCCATCTCTTGGAACCCTAGCTCATTTGGTTTTCCTATTTTCCTTCCTATTTTCTTAGGATTTTCGTAGGACTAGCTTGAGAGCTTCATGGTGAGATCTTGTGAGAGGGAAGGATGACCGGGTGGCAAGCTAGACCTTGTATGAACCTCTTTGGTATGTATAGATGATTCGGCGTGGTTCCTCAAGGCTTGGATGTGTCTTTCCCGTTTCTCCTTTTTGGTGATTTTCGGAGCCCTTTCTTGGCGATTTTCTTGGAGCGATTTCGAGGCCTTTCTCTTTGGGATTTGGTGGGGGATGTATGCATGAACCCCTCATGATTCTTTTCCCTTTGATTCCCCTTCCAAATCCGAGAGCAAAGGGGCTCGATTTTGAGGTTTTCGTGGCTCTAGGGTTAGAGGCATTCTTGGTGGGATTTCTTCGATTCCTCTTGATTTGACAAGTTTTGGTGGACCAAATCTTGGCTATGGAGTACCCATGAGGTGTTCCTACTATCCCCAAAGTCTTGTGCAAAACCGTGGAGCGAATCGGGAGATCGGGAGTTGGATTTGGAGGAGTTGACTCGCGGGCGCTGTTCATCCCGAGCTGCCCAGGCATGACCGGTCTGACCGGTGCTCTTGACCGGTTTGACCAGTGCTAGCCCTTGGTGGGTTTTTGTCTCGGGGAATAGCCTTGTCCGTGTGGTTTTGTCCCGTGGTCCTGCTGATCAGTTCTTGGCGTGTTTGAAGTTGTTTTGCTAGGCTTTGTGAGGGGTTCTTCTTCCTCACAGGTTGTGTTTCGTGGTGGTTTTTGTTTCAGGGCCTAGAGGAGTCACTGAGGCTTCCTGGAACGTTTGCTGTGCGGCTGCTGTTGCCACCGACCTGACCGGCTCTGTCCACCGGTCTGACCGGCGCAAGCCATCGGTCTGACCGGTGTAGCACAGGCAGCAAGCCGTGCAAGTTTCCGCTGTGTGGTTCAGTGAGTTTTGGCTCAGAAGGTTGAGTGTTGGTTCCTAGGACCAGTAGCACTCCAGTGGCTGTGTGGTCTTGACCAACTTGGGTAGTTGAGTCGGAGACGTGAGTTGGAAGCCGTGTTCGTCTTGTTGGAGTTCTCATCTCCTTCGAGAAGAATTTTTATCGGCTCCCATTCACTCCCCCCCCTCTCTGGTTCACCTAATCGGTCCTTCATTCTTCTCTGGTCTGAGGTTCATAATGGCCCCTCAAGAATGCCATTATCGAAGACACTTCGTCGCCGACTGCCCGGAGAAGACGGAGAACAAGGACGGTTACAAGGACGGCTACAGGCACCGATCGAGCAAGGATGGCAAGTACCGATCGAGGCGTGATCACAAGCACAAGAACAAGCACAAGGACGAGCGACGGTCGAGGAAGAAGGATGGCCGCGGCAGGAAGGCCCGAGCAATGGTCGGAGCGAGCGACGTCGACTCCAGCTCCGCCTACTCTTCCTCGAGC
Organism: Cenchrus fungigraminus; assembly: GCA_036936925.1. Lineage (NCBI taxonomy): Eukaryota > Viridiplantae > Streptophyta > Magnoliopsida > Poales > Poaceae > Cenchrus > Cenchrus fungigraminus. The sequence goes on along the minus strand of CM072780.1, from coordinate 123,380,017 downwards.
TCGAGTAGCAGTGAAGATGAAGGTGATCGGCGCAAGAACAAGAAGTCATCCAGGAACTTGAGCGGGTTGAGCTGCTTCGCGGGAGATGGCTTCTGCGGCATGGCCCGTAGCTCCGGCAGCAAGAAGAGCCACCAGAGTGACTCGGACTCTGACTCCGAGGATGAGGTATGTGATGAGCTCTCTTCTTTGCGCAAGGAGAATGATGAGTTGGTTGACTTGCTTGATAACCGTGATCACATGCTTAGAGAGGTCAAGAAGATGAGGAAAGAACTTAGGGCCTCACTAGAAGATGCTAGGAACCGTGTGGCTGAGCTAGAAACCCAGAACCTAGATGCTAAGCTTGAGATTGATTCGCTTAAGGCTTCTCCTGTGGTTTCTGATGAGATTGATTGTTGTGATTGCTCTGTGTACCTAGCTGATCTTACTGCTCTTAAGGATAAGCATGCTTCTACTTGTGATGAACTAGATATGCTTAGGGTTGAAGTGGCTGAGCTTAAGTCTAGACCTGCTTTGCTAGGTGCTTGCACTTCTTGCCCTGTTTTGCATGGAAAGATTGATGAGTTGCATGCTTACACTGTTTCACTTGAGGCTAAGTTGAAAGAGCCTATTCCCACTTCTTGCTCTACTTGTGAATTGCATGCGGTTAAGAATTTGGAGCTTGCACATTATGTTGATCGCTTGCAGGATGAGAATGATGAGCTGAGAAAATGTATGAGCTGGTTATCGGGTCAGGAGCCTCAGCTTGGTATCATGATAGCGGCTTTCAAACGCTATGATGGTCAGGCACTTGGGGCTGACAAGCTTGGAGAGAACTGTGGTGAGGGAGTTGAGAGAGTTGGAGAGATTCCTATCCCACCACCAAACAGACACAAGAACAAGTTTGAGCCCAAGCCTAACCATCTCAGAAACAAACTTGACACTACTCCAGATCCACCCATATTCCCTCACCCAACAAATAATTTTCAGAAACCGGTGAAGTTTGTGAGCCCAAAGGGAGGTGAGGAAGGAGAGAACAAGGGTGAGAAGCCGAGTGGGCAGCCCCAACCCAAGCCTAAGCCTAAGCCACAGCCCATAAAGTTCCATTGTGGGTATTGTGGGAGAGATGGTCACAAGGATGAGTTTTGCTTCAAGAGGAAGCGTGAGGAGAGAATGGCTAGAGAGTGGGCTAACAAGGACAGGTACCACCCCTCTAATGGTGTACCTGAGCCTCGTATGCAGATACCCAGGGCCAAGGCGATTGTGAGGACGGTTCCGGCTTGGGGAGACCGGAAGGCTGCAGGTGCTGCTGCTGGCCGAGCTACACCGGTCAGACCGGTGTACTACACCGGTCAGACCGGTGCAGGTCTGGGCAGACAGCGAGTTGGGTTTCGTGCTCGTGAGGATGCTCGGTTTGGTTCTGGAGGTCGTGGTCCTGGTGGTTGGTCTGGAAAGTTTGCAGGTGGTCAGTTTGCTAGGCGTTCTCCACCTCGTGCTCAATACGGGGGTGGGAGGAGTCATAGCTCTGAGATGGAGAGGAGGAACGATCCACGGTTTCCCTTTCGTGGTTTTCGTCCTCCTCCAGCTAGAGAGGGTTGGTTCCCTCGTGGTGGTCACCGTGGTGGTAGCTTTGCTAGGCGTGATGATTTGGTTTGTGCTAACCCCACTTTGGAGCAAATGGCTCGGCACTGGTTTTACTCTTTTGGTACTAACCCCAGTGCTGAGTCGTTTGTTCACTCACGTGCTCGCTTTTGAATTTCAGGTGGGAGACTTGAAGACCATTTGGTTGATTGACTCCGGTTGCTCGAGGCATATGACCGGAGACAAGGGGTGGTTCTCAAGTCTCGTCCCGGTGGTGACAAAGAAGTACATCACCTTTGGGGACAATGGGCGAGGGCGTGTGCTGTCAGAAGGTGAGATTAAGGTAAGTGACAAGATCACTCTCAGGCGTGTTGCTCTTGTTCAATCGCTTGGATACAATTTGCTTTCTGTGTCCCAGTTGTTGGATGAGGGTTTTGAGGTGTTGTTTCGGCCTGGTGGTTCTCGGATTTTAGATTCTCGGGGGGATCTTGTTTGCATGGTCGTTCCCGAGGGTCAAGTGTTCCGAGCTGATTTTTCTCAGTCTTCTGGTGTGGAGCGTTGCTTTTTGGCTGGTTCTTCGAGTGAGTTGTGGAAGTGGCATAGGAAGTTGGGTCACTTGAGTTTTGACCTTTTGTCTCGCTTGAGTAAACTCAATTTGGTCCGAGGATTGCCACGGTTGAGGTTTGAGAAAGAGTTGGTTTGTGCGCCGTGTAGGCATGCCAAGATGGTAGCCTCTTCTCACCCGCCTCTCACCGATGTGATGACTGAGCGTCCATGCGAGTTGCTCCATATGGACCTTGTTGGCCCAGCTCGTGTGCGATCTGCGGGTGGGAAGTGGTATGTCCTTGTTGTGGTGGACGACTACTCTCGGTATGCGTGGGTGTTCTTTCTTGAGGAGAAGGGGGAGACGTTTGGTTTTGTTCGAGATCTTGTCTTGAGGTTAAGAAACGAGAGGCACGGAGATGCCATACGAGCGATCCGCAGTGACAATGGCTCGGAATTCAAAAACTCTCGCTTCGAAACCTTTTGCCATGACTTGGGTCTTGAACATCAGTTTTCGAGTCCGTATACGCCTCCCCAGAATGGCGTGGTGGAAAGGAAAAACAGGACCTTGTGCGAGATGGCTCGGACGATGCTCGACGAGCATAGGACTCCGAGAAGGTTCTGGGCTGAGGCGGTCAATACCGCGTGCCATGTGTCGAACAGGATCTACCTCAGGGTTCACAAGAAGAAAACCTGTTACGAGTTGATGCACGGTCGCACACCCAAGGTGAGTCACTTCCATGTCTTTGGTTGTAAATGCTTCATTCTGAAGAAAGGGAAGAAGTTGGACAAGTTCGAGGCTAGGTCTGTCGATGGCATTTTCTTTGGTTATGCATCTCATTCTAGAGCATTTCGTGTGCTCAATCTTGAAACTAACCAAATCGTGGAGACTTGCGAGGTAACCTTCGACGAGACACAGCCACGTAGTCAGCTTGTTTTTGAGTGTGCAGGTGACGACGAACTTGGCGAGGAGATCTTTCAGGAGGAGGAGCATGAACAAGGAGATGATGAAGATGGCGGTGTGATGCCCGCAGCTGAACATGTACCTACTACTTCGACGACGATCGAGAATGGACCCTCTCCCACACCTACAACGACAAACCCAGATCATGGCGAAGCTGCTGTTGAGGGGGAGGTAGCATCAAGGCGAGAACCTCCCCGGCGAGTGCAAGTGGATCACCCAGCTTCGAGAATCATCGGCGACATGAATGAACGTACTACACGGTCGAGGGTTCGGAACAATTCTCATTTTGCTCATGCTGCTTTTGTTGCCACCTTTGAGCCCAAAGACATTGGACACGCGTTATCTGATCATAATTGGGTTAACTCGATGCATGAGGAGTTGGAGAATTTTGAGAGGAACCAAGTTTGGGTGTTGGTTGACCCTTCCCCAGGGTGTAAGCCGATTGGGACAAAATGGGTGTGGAAAAATAAAGAGGGAGAGAAAGGAGAAGTTGCGAGGAACAAGTCGAGACTTGTTGCTCAGGGGTACAGTCAGAAAGAGGGGATCGACTACGAGGAGACTTTCGCTCCTGTAGCTCGTTTGGAGGCGATCAGGATCCTTCTAGCCTTTTCCGTGGCTAAAGGGTTCAAGTTGTACCAGATGGATGTGAAGAGTGCTTTTCTGAACGGTGTGTTGGAGGAAGAGGTGTTTGTGAGGCAACCACCGGGGTTTGAGAGTGAGAAGTACCCTCACCGGGTGTACAAGTTGAGGAAGGCGCTGTATGGGTTGAAGCAGGCGCCTAGAGCTTGGTATGGTAGGTTGAGGGGGTTCCTGTTTGAGAGAGGGTTTGAGATGGGGAAGGTCGACCAGACCTTATTTCTCCTCAGGCAGGGCAGAGATATCCTGATTGTGCAGGTATACGTGGATGATATTGTCTTTGGTGGCTCGTATAACTCTCTTGTTGCAAGGTTTGCAGAAGACATGAGCAAGGAATTTGAGATGAGCATGATGGGCGAGTTGCAGTTCTTCCTCGGGCTACAAATCAAGCAATCAAAGGAAGGAACATTTGTGCACCAAGCTAAGTACACCAAGGACATTGTGAGGAAGTTCAAGATGGAGGACTCCAAGGCTATGGCAACGCCTATGAGTACGACTACAGCTCTTGATGCGGACGAGGAAGGTGAACACGTGGACCAGAAGGAGTACCGGAGCATGATCGGGTCACTCCTCTACTTGACGGCGACGAGGCCGGACATCCAATTCTCAGTGTGTCTGTGCGCTCATTTTCAAGCGTCTCCGAGGACTTCGCATCGGCAAGCAGTCAAGCGCATTTTCAGGTATTTGCGACACACTCCCGACTTCGGCCTTTGGTACTCTGCGTCTTCTTCTTTGGCGCTTCATGGATTTTCAGACGCGGATTTTGCCGGGTGTCGGTTGGATAGGAAGTCCACTTCTGGGACTTGCCAGTTCTTGGGTTCTTCTTTGGTATCTTGGTCTTCCCGCAAACAGTCGAGTGTTGCTCAATCCACTACCGAGGCAGAGTATGTGGCCGCAGCTAGTTGTTGCTCTCAGCTCCTTTGGATCACATACACCATGAGTGACTTTGGTGAGGAGTATACCCATGTCCCACTTCAATGTGATAGCACCAGTGCCATAAGCGTTGCAAAGAACCCAGTGCTCCATTCCAAAACCAAGCACATAGAAGTGAGGTATCATTTTCTGAGAGACAACGTAGAGAAAGGGAAGATAGCTTTGATCCATGTACCCACACATGAACAACTAGCCAATATTTTCACCAAACCCCTAGATCAAGCAACTTTCACTCGTTTGCGGGGGGAGCTTGGTGTTTGTTTGTTTTCTTGAGTTGGCGTGTGGGAGCTCCTTTGTAGCATATGTATAGCTTTCCTTTGTGCATTTCTTGCATTTGGCATGGCATATGTAACATGATGTATAGGCATCTTTGTATCTTAGGTTGCATGCATTTTGTATCATATGCATTGTTTAGGAAAGGCTTCTCCTATATACATTGTTCACCATGGAATGATATATATGTCTTTGTGAGCTAATTTGGTAAGCTATGGTTAGTTTGGCTTAGCTCTTGATAATCTTGGTTTGTATCCATGGTTGATGGCTATGTTTTTTGAAAATTTCATATGTATGCTCTCTTGTGAGTAAATGCCTTTACATGATCTTGACATGTTTTTGTGGCTTGGCTATGCTTAATTTGTGGTTGGATAGCTTATTTTGATCATATGGGGCCAAAGGCTCGTTTGCCATCATGAATGTTTAGCCCCCATGCTTCATCTTGTGGAGGGGCATAAGTTCCTTTTTGTCGCAAAGACATTTCATGTACCAATTATAAATCTGAAAAATGAAATGTAAATTGCTTGAAAAATGTGCTCCCATGTCATATGTGCTAATTTTAATTTGCTTTGGGTGCTAAATCGTTGCATGATGCCTACCAATGAGAAGTCTCATATATAGAAGTAGGCACATGGCTCGATGGCTTTGACATGACATGAGGTGCTTGTGGGTGTTTATGATGGTCTTATGCTTAGAATGGTTGTCCTAGCATGAAGTTTGTGTGGCTTTGCCATTTTGACATGTTTTGCTCATGTTTAGGACTTTGCTCATGAGAGGGTGATTTTTCGCAAAATTGCTAAATTCTATCTTAGCTTCGCCCAATGGTTGTGAAACTTGGTGATCATGAAGTTTATGTCATTACGAAGCTATAGAGTATCTAACTTGCTCGTTTGGACATGTGTAGCATCCTATGTTGAATTTTGTCTATTTGAGAAGCTCTAGGTTGCATTTTTTTTGCATTTTTGGCTTGATTCATGCATTGTCAACAAGGGGGAGAAGTTTGAGCATGTTTTGGCCTACTGAATGCATTTGGAAGGTTTTCAGGTGGTTTCGAGCCATTTTTGGGCTCTGTTGTGCACCGGTCTGACCGGTTGAGGTCACCGGTCTGACCGGTCAGAGTGCTGGTCCTGTTCACATGTTGCGCACCGGTCTGACTGGTGGTGTCTACCGGTCTGACCGGTCAGAGCTGAGCTGTTGCAGCTGCTCTGTTTCGTGAAGTGGTTCGCATGCATTTGTCCAGGGGGAGTTGCATTGGTTCAAGGGGAGCTTGCATGTGTGCAGGGGGAGCTCTTGGTGGTTTTCGAGCTTTGGTTTGATGGTTTGTGCTCTTTGCTTGAGCATGTTTTGTCTCGGATGTGTCGAGCCGTTGCCCTTGCCTAAGGGGTCCGAGACTTGTCTTCTTCAAGTGATCTTGCTCTTTGCCTTTTCTTTGGCTTTCGATCGCTTGTTGGAGTTTCTTTTAGTCGTTTCTTTTCTTTTCCTTTTCTCTTGGTTACCAAAACGTGTGTGTTGTCAATGCACTCATCAAGGGGGAGATTGAGAGCCAAGTGTGGTTCGAGGACCGGTGGATGGTCGCTTCCTGGTGTGATGAGTGATTGACAACGTGGTGTGAACTGATTCTTGGCTACGTATTGCAGATGCAGGTTGCGGCTTGACTGGTGCAGGTGCAGGTGAAGAACAAGCGTGAAAGGTCGTTGCCGGTGAGGCCTCCAGGTGTGGAGAAGACAAGTAGGCTTGGTTCGAGGGACCCGGTGGCCAGCGGGGTCAAGTGCGGGCCGCATGGTGGCAAGAACGGCAAGATGAAGTCATGGACGGTTTCTTGGTTGAGCCTCAAAACCAAGGTCGAGCCGGGACTACGTGGGAGCCGAGTCATGAGTGGTGATTGGCGGAGGCTACACCGAGTTCGCGGGGTTTCCGGTGGTTCACCAGAAAATCACTGGGTTCCTTGGTTGATCCACAAAGCCAAGACCGAAGAACCGAAGACGGAGGTGCAGCAGCTCCAGACCGGTCTGACCGGTGGGTCTGACCGGTCTGACCGGTGGGTACCGGTCTGACCGGTGTGCGACGACGCAGTCCGGAATCTTCGAAGCGGAGGACACGCGTCGGGATCGCAAGGCTTGCGTCGAGGCTAAGCAAGTTTGCGGTCGCTGGGCATCCGTCCGATGGTGCGAAGACAAAGACTTCCAATTTCGCCCTCGAGGGGCATGTATCCCTAGTTAGCTAGTAAGGGTATTTTCGTCTTTCGGTTGCCTCCATATAACCCAAGTGGTGAGAGGATGGCAGCCATCTCTTGGAACCCTAGCTCATTTGGTTTTCCTATTTTCCTTCCTATTTTCTTAGGATTTTCGTAGGACTAGCTTGAGAGCTTCATGGTGAGATCTTGTGAGAGGGAAGGATGATCGGGCGGCAAGCTAGACCTTGTATGAACCTCTTTGGTATGTATAGATGATTCGGCGTGGTTCCTCAAGGCTTGGATGTGTCTTTCCCGTTTCTCCTTTTTGGTGATTTTCGGAGCCCTTTCTTGGCGATTTTCTTGGAGCGATTTCGAGGCCTTTCTCTTTGGGATTTGGTGGGGGATGTATGCATGAACCCTTCATGGTTCTTTTCCCTTTGATTCCCCTTCCAAATCCGTGAGCAAAGGGGCTCGATTTTGGGGTTTTCGTGGCTCTAGGGTTAGAGGCATTCTTGGTGGGATTTCTTCGATTCCTCTTGATTTGACAAGTTTTGGTGGACCAAATCTTGGCTATGGAGTACCCATGAGGTGTTCCTACTATCCCCAAAGTCTTGTGCAAAACCGTGGAGCGAATCGGGAGATCGGGAGTTGGATTTGGAGGAGTTGACTCGCGGGCGCTGTTCATCCCGAGCTGCCCAGGCACGACCGGTCTGACCGGTGCTCTTGACCGGTCTGACCGGTGCTAGCCCTTGGTGGGTTTTTGTTTCGGGGAATAGCCTTGTCCGTGTGGTTTTGTCCCGTGGTCCTGCTGATCAGTTCTTGGCGTGTTTGAAGTTGTTTTGCTAGGCTTTGTGAGGGGTTCTTCTTCCTCACAGGTTGTGTTTCGTGGTGGTTTTTGTTTCAGGGCCTAGAGGAGTCACTGAGGCTTCCTGGAACGTTTGCTGTGCGGCTGCTGTTGCCACCGGCCTGACCGGCTCTGTCCACCGGTATGACCGGTGTCACCGGTCTGACCGGCGCAAGCCATCGGTCTGACCGGTGTAGCACAGGCAGCAAGCCGTGCAAGTTTCCGCTGTGTGGTTCGGTGAGTTTTGGCTCAGAAGGTTGAGTGTTGGTTCCTAGGACCAGTAGCACTCCAGTGGCTGTGTGGTCTTGACCAACTTGGGTAGTTGAGTCGGAGACGTGAGTTGGAAGCCGTGTTCGTCTTGTTGGAGTTCTCATCTCCTTCGAGAAGAATTTTTATCGGCTCCCATTCACTCCCCCCCCCCCTCTCTGGTTCGCCTAATCGGTCCTTCATTCTTCTCTGGTCTGAGGTTCATAATGGCCCCTCAAGAATGCCATTATCGAAGATCTCCAGTCTTCGTTGGATATTGCATTGATGTACCTCACTGGTGCTTCATCACAATCAAATGACTTGTACTTCAGAACTTCATAGAATACGTCCGGTGGTAGAGGTTTTCTGTGTTGCTGCCTTGGCTAACATGTCTGCCTCATTGTTTTGCTCTCTTGGTATTTTCTTGATAGAGAACTCGAAGAAGTACTTTTCCATGTATCGCACTGTCTTTAGATATTTCACCATCTCATCATGCTTTGCTTTGCAGGTCTTGCCTATCTGTCTTGTGATGAGTTTGGAATCTGTGTTGATGATCAACCTTCGTGCCCCTATTTCCCTGGCTTTGCGAAGACCCAACAACAACCCTTCATATTTTTCCACATTGTTTGTTTTGCCCTCGAAGTCCAGTCTTATTGCGTATCTCATCTTTATTCCTGAAGGTGACATTAACACCGCTGAAGATGCTACACCGTCATCACAATATGCCCCATCACAATACATCTTCCATGGATTTTCCTTTTTTCCTCATTCTCCTCTTCGTTTACGTTTGGAGTCCAATCTGCAATGAAATCTGCCAGCACCCTGTGACTTGATGGCTGTTCTTGCTGTGAAGTCCACTGCGTACTGAGATAGTTCTGTGGCCCATTTGCCTGTTCTTGCCAAAGATTCTTTGTTATCTAATATCTCCCGAAGAGAGTATGAAGTGGGAATAGTGATTGGGTAGCTCTGGAAATAATGCTTCAGCTTTCCCGCTGCCATGACCACTGCATAGGTCATCTTTTCTAATTAGGAGTAAAATTTCTTCGCTCCTGCTAACGCCTCTGAGACAAAGTATACTGGTACTTGCTTCCAATTTCCTTCTTCGTATTTTTCTTCGACCGGAGCTGCACTAACTGCACTTGTTGATGTTGCAATGTACAACAATAGCTTTGCTTTGTCTCCTGGACTTGTAAGAAATGCCAAGTTTTCTAGGTAAGCTTTGAACTGCTCGAACGCTTACTCTTCTTCGGTACCCCAGACAATTTTGTTCTTCGCATATAGCAACTTAAAAAATGGTAAGCTTCTTTTTGCTGACCGTGATATGAAGCGGCCTAGTGCAGCTATTCTTCTGGTAAGTTTCTAAATGTCTCTCTTCGTCTTTGGTGTTCTCATGTTTCTTGTTGCCTCTATCTTCTCTGGATTTGCTTGTATGCCAGACTTTGACACCATACATCCCAACAACTTTCTCTTGGATACTCCGAAGATACTTCTCTGGGTTTAGCATAAGGCCGTATTTTCTCAGGTTCGTGAAGGTCTCTCTGAGATCTTCGATTTGATCTTCCTTCTCCTTGCTATGTATGACCACGTCATCTACATATGCTGTGACGTTTCTCCTTAGCTGCGGGCCAAGCACAATCTTCGCCATTCTGTTGAAAGTTGAGCCTGCATTGCGCAGACCTTCGGGCATTCTCACGAAGCAAAATACTCCAAATGGTGTTATGAAACTTGTCTTGTCTTTGTCTTCCTTTTTCATCCAGACCTGATGATATCCGGAGAAAAAATCTAGCAAAGACATTCTTTCACACCCTGTAGCTGCATCCACCAAAATATTGATTCGTGGTAGAGGATAGTCATCTTTCGGGCAGGCTTTGTTGAGAAGAGTGAAGTCAATGCACATTCTCTGTCTCCCATTCTTGTTCGGCACCATCACTATGTTTGAGAGCCAAGTTGTGAACTGTATTTCTCGAATGACCCCAACATCCAATAGTTTCTGCACCTCAGTTTGTGCTGCTAGTTCTTTCTGTGGTGAGATGACTCTGAGCTTTTGCCTCTTTAGTGGGATCTTTGGGTCTAGGCGTAGAGCATGCTCAATTACTTCGTGAGGTACTCCCTTGAGGTCCCTCTTGCTCCAGGCAAATACATCTTGATTGTTTCGTAAACATGTGATCAGAACGTTTTCTTCTTCTTCGGTCATCCCCCTTGCGATGGTGACCAATTTGTCGTGCACATCTTCACAAAGATGCACCTTTTTTGTGTGTTCGTGAGGTTGTATTCTCTTTCCTTCATCTTGGCCCAACTTCTTTTTGATTTCGAGCTCTTCGGTTTCACTCTCTTCTTCACTTTCTTCTTTCTCTTCGTCTAATCTCACTGCATGCACTAGCTTGTTGCTTGTGCCTGTATTGTATTCTGTGTCATGAGCATCGTCTTGGTCTCCGTATATTGTGAGAACTCCATTGACAGTTGGGATCTTCATGCACAAGAATATAATGGCATGTGGATTACTGCTACGAACTTGTTTATGATACCCCTGCCGAAGATAGCTTTGTACGCACATGGTATGTCAACCACATCGAAGGTCACCATTTCTGTTCTCATCAGCGCTCCTATTCCGAGACTTACATTCATTTCAATTGTTCCCAAAGCTTCAACCTTCTTATTTCTGAAGCCGTACAATGGCTTCGATGACTTCTGTAGTTGATCATCTCTGAACTCCATTCTCTTGAACAGCTCGTATGTTATAATGTCTGCTGAGCTGCCATTGTCTACTAAGATGCCTCCAACATCATTGCCTAGTAAATACTTCGTGTTCTACCCCAACACTGCCCTGATCACGAGTGGATCTTTGTGAGGATACTTTTTCAGCTTGAGGTATGCCTCTGTGAATGTGATCGGAATGTGTCACTAGTCTATTTTGAATACCTTCCCTGTGCATACATAGCTTACTTCTCTTTGCTGATATCTCTTTTGCCTCGTCGTGAGGTGCTCAGGGGAATTTCACCCACCTGTTATGGCATTGATTATGTTCATTCTTCGGTAGTGATCATCGCCATTTATCTGCTTGTCGGCCTGCGAAGGTGCCTGATGGCTAGGCTCTGGTTTTGGTTGACATGAAGCTATGCTTTGCTGCTGGACTTGCATCATGTTTGGGTTGAACTGTGGTGGGAATGGGATTTGCTAAAAGCATGGCTGCAGAATGTATGGTTGCCAATTCTGCATTGAGCTCTGAGCCATCGGAGATGTATAATTGACCATCTTCGACTGGTTTTGCACCGCTTGCTTCTTTTCTTCTTCAATTTCTTTCTTTCTGAGCAATGTTCTGCACTCATATGACCAATGCCCCTTATTGATGCCATGAATGGAACATACAGATTGTGGCGGTGGTCCTCTGCCAGAACTTTGGTTTTTGCTGGGTCCCCGGCTTCCTGTCGCTGCCGAAGATGCCATGTGCTGATTGCTTCCAGATACATTATTGACATTACCTCTGTTGTGAAAATTTACTCTCGATGAAGACCCTTGATTATTATTGTTTGGCCTGTTTCCCCACTCTCCTTGGGACTTTGCTGCATTCTTTCTTTTGTTGTGCTCATCAATTCTCCACTGCCTTCCTTTATCTAATAAACAGTATTCTTGCATGATGTCAAACAACTGCTTCTCTGTTTTCGGCCTTCTTCGGTCTAGATATTCTCCGCACGGACCTACTTTGAGTCCATCTATTGCAGCATCAATGACTGTTGTGGTCTCCACAGACAGTGCTTTTGCTCTTGCTTTCGCAAACCTCTTGGTATATTCTTGCAACGGCTCTTTGTCTCCTTGCTATATGAGGTGAAGAGAACCTGTGTTGACACCGTTTTTTGGAAACAAATCAAAAGGGTGAGATGATGTCACACCCTGAAATTTCCGAATTTTTAGTATGTGAATAGAAATAATAATTAAACAACAATTTTCTCATAATTTTAAAATTTTTCCAACATTTATTCACTTTACAGGAAATATAGTATAGGAAAAATATATTGATTATTTTTAAATAAATAAATTGGTTCATTGTGAGTGTTGCATTCATGCCAATGCATGTTATAGTTTTATGAGTGCAAAAGGTTTCAAAATACGTCTAGGTGCTGATCAAATCCTTTTGAGAATTTTCCAGCTTTTTCTGGAATTTATTATCTTTTCTCTTGAGCTAATTCTATTTATTACACTACAAGAAAAACGCCGACTAGTGACACAAAAAAAGGTCGTTTCTCGTCATAAACCACGATTAATGACGCCGGTTGTTACGAAAACGCTCCATCATTAATCGAGCGTCACAAACCGTGATTAATGACGAGACCTTATTTCGTGGCGTCATGAGTTTAATGACGCGTATAAATCCGTAACAATAAGGCGTCATAAGGTACATGCCATGTCGGACCAAAATCTGACGTGGCACGGCGTTTTGTGACAAATCGTTTCGTCATTAAGTGAATTCAGCCCATATTTTGTTGGACCAAGACCAAGCCCCAAATTCCTTGTCGTCATAGATTGAATTTGGCCCACTTAATGTTAAGCTGAGCCCAATGTTTCGGTCATCATAAATTGGTTTTAGGCCTTATTAAGGTTGGATGGAGCCCAATATTGTTGGCGTCATAGATTGTTTAAAGCCTTATTATGGTTGGATGGAGCCCAATAATTGTTGTCGTCATAGATACTTTTAGCCCTAATTCTGGTTGGACCGACCCAATAATCGAGGTCGTCATGGAATGTTTTAGGCCCGATTTTAGTATGACCGAGCCCAATAATTGCATTCGTCATTAATTTGTTTTGGGTCCAGTACTGTTTGGATCTAGTTCAATATTCGATGATGTCATAAAATGATTAAGGCCCAACTGATATTGGACCCATCCCACCAATCGCTGACGTCATTTTTGATACGGCCCATTTTATTAATAAATTGTTTTTGAATTTGTAAAAAAATAATGGGTCGAGGGGGCAAGCCCACATATTTCCTCCCTGTTATTTTGGGCTGCACTCCAGGTAGCGCTTAATTAAATATAATTCACTCTCATATTACATGCTAATCAATTCAGTAATTGACATCACAGATAATATTTCCATACCACTGATACAAATAAATGTTTCGGATCACACATGACACATTATTATCAATGAACACAGAACAACCACAAGCAGATTGTCAGTAGGAGCTCACAAACCAATACACATGATATCTCCATGCTCACAAATAAAGCTGGTCTTGAAATAGAACCCACTAAGATAACAAAGCTCAGTACTCACAAACCAGCACAACTAGCTGGGAGGACACAAGCAGAAGACTAAGAAACACAGTGGCCTTACCCAAGGCGCGAGCTTAGCAGTTGACGAAGGAGGGTCTCAGTAGTTTCTACTTGTTTCTTCAACCTCTCAATCTCATAAGTCTGCACTTTCATTGCTACATCTGATGCTTCTACCTTGATCTTCAAGTCTATCAAAACTTGGTCCTGTTCAACAAAGATTTCACCAAGGTCAGCAGCTGCATCTAGCCCTCCCTACGAAACTTCAGGTCTTGAGCATGTAGTGAAAGCTGGATAATCTTGAGGCATGTAATCAATGAATGGCTTTGACTTCACATTGGAGGGACAGGAATTTGATATTTGAACCGAAAGGATTGTCCTCAACATTTGAGCCTAAAAATGAAAGGAGAAGTCAAACTTGAACCTTAAATGAAGCAAGCAAATAAACTTAAGAATAATCCTAAGAATAAAGTAGTAGGATAATCATGCGTTCTGTTACATACCACGACATGTGATTGAATCTCAGCAATGCAGGAGTGGGATGCTAGGCCCTGCACAATAAGTTACACATCAGGAACTGGATCTAGAGCGGTCAAGGTAAGAGAAGGATCTGAAATCTAAGACAATAAACAAGTAAATTACTTTCTAAGCATGTCTCATCTATTAAGTTGTGTTACAAATCAGTAACTGCATCTAGAGCGGCCAATGTAAGAGAAGAATCTCCAATCTAACACAATACACAAAGCAATTTACTTTCAATGCATGGCTCATCGATTAACTTGTGTTACAAATCAGTGACTGGATCTAGAGCGGCAAAGTTAAGAGAAGAATCTCAGAACTAACACAATACACGAAGCAATTTACTTTCTAAGCCAACGAAAATACTACTAGGGGACTAGAAAGAAAAGGAAATGAGATTCTCACTTGTGAAGCTCCAAGATTCAGGGGCCCATGGATTGAGGGGGCATCGGGAGCCGGTGCTTGCACTGTATCCTCGCTCAACTGCTCAGCTTGGCCAGCACAGCAGACGCAAGCAGAACACCGATATCTGCCACCCACCATCTCGCTGAGATACCCCTCCCCCTCCACTGGTGATGGCGAGGTCGGACCACCACCACAGATCTAGCTGAGCAGAGTGATGCTTTTTGGAAATGGAAGGTCGGAGTTTAGTGGCGCAACACGGTAGCAATGGAGTAGAGTATTTATTATTTCATGGCGGAGAGGGAATACAGAATTTGAAAATCCCGCTTTCGACTTCCTGACCGCGAAATGAAAATTTGGTAAGCTGCACTTGCTTCGGGGCCACTGACAAGTGAGGCCATGCAATCGCGGCCCCATATTGTCAGTGAGTTTGGGTGGGATTCCAGTGGCGTACAATATTGGCGGGAGACGGATATCTGGAGGAGGCCCACACTTCAGTGAAGCTGGGTGCGTTTCCAATCGAAGATCACAAAGCCTAACAGCTGCTTCTCCACTACAATGCCTACACGTCTCTTTTTTTAAGTCATACGGATATAAGGATCTTCCTTCTGCATTCTTATCCGGACCAAAGCACACTCGTGTACCCACCAAATATTTCGCATGCCTACCGGGGGGAAAGCCTGCATATTCCGCCCTATACTTGTGACAGGATTCCTGAGCAATGTAGGCCTTCGTATTCCGAGCATCCCACGTATTTTCATGTCTACTATAATCCCGTGAGGCATGCTCTGCCACGAGGTGCACGCTGCCTTATTATCGGTCATGGTTCGATAAATAGGCATGCCCCCAAGGCCTTTGCTCATCGCCTCTTCATCCTCCACGCATTGTGCTAGCAGACCTCTCTATTTGGTTCTGCGCGCTGTGAAAAGAGGTGAGCTCTTAGCTTCCGCGTCGTGTTTTTACAAGTTACAATCATTGTTTCTGGTCAGTGCTTATCATATTTACGTTGTTGGCGAGTGTGTAGGAGGATGGTTTCTGATGCGAACGGAGGAACCGCCAACTTCCATGTTGTGCCACCTTCGCAACGGCCAGGATACATGGATCCATATGATCTGTACAACATGGATGAAGCGGACGAGGAAGAAATGGAGGAGATGAAGAAAGATGCTTTGGCTTGGCTGCAGGAGCAGGGTTACACTCGTGTGCTTTGCCATGGTCGTGGTGTGTGCCCTTACTACAATCTTGCTCACTGGCAGTGGGGTTTTCGTGACATCCTACAGCATGCTTCTGGCATTGGTATCTCGGGACGTACCATGAAGTCGAGGGGTACGTACCGTGCCTTGGAGAAATATCTCTGCACGGATCCTCGTTATGCTACATTCTGTCGTGCATTAGGTATGGCGGGATTGGCGTGTGTCGTATCCATCTCCATGACCGTGTCTGTTGTCTTCCTCGTTGCCAAGTCCTCTTCAGCTTTCGCTTTCTTCTTCATGAGCTTCACCATAACAGCATACGACCTTTTATCCCATTCTGGATCAATCCAGCAGAAGTAATCGCATTGCTCTTTTTCTTCCTGCAAATTAAACGACCCATTAGCAATAGCCGTTGACCACAGGAACCACATAAGCAGGTAGCCAACTAGCCATTACCTTTAGGCAGCCAGCAAATCAGCGGCCAGGGTTGAGAAAGGTCCAAGCATACTTCACCACAGCTCTCAACTCGTGTTTGCACTTGTCTTTAGGATGCCAATGGCTACTATTGCAGGAAGATGTCTCCGAGCAGTAACTACCAATGGAAGAAGATGCTGGAGTACACGGATGCTTCAAAAAAATTCATTGCAACTTGAAATCAATGCTTAGTTTTGCACTTTCTAAACTAAAGCCTATCAATCAACTTGTAACAACAATCGCGCTTCAACCGAAATCCCTAATTCCAAATATCACTTCCCTCTGACGAAAGGGGAAAGCAGAGGCACAAAACAGGGTACTGACCTGACCGTAGCTCACTCTCCTCCCTTCGATGCGGGGATCCGCCATTCCCGCCGCGGGTTGTAGATCTGCGCACCAACGCCTCTAGGCTAGATATTTGCCACAACGACCCACAGGAGCGCGCTGGCAAGCCCCTTGCAGGGTACGCGGTTGATATAGTCGTTGGCCGCGGGTTCGACCCCTGCTATTGACATAGTATCCTTTTAATTTTCCTCTGTTTTTTATCAGACTGAATTGTGGGACCTTATTAAATTTTATGATGACCAGTTGGAGCCACAGTAGGAAACAAGCAGTTTCGCGATCGTTCCTCAGGAAGGTCCTTCCAGCAAAACATCAACAGACCGGAACTTTGCCGTTCACCGAGCAGCAAACATCATATTATGATCAGGTAGCATCAAGTTTCTCAACTCACGACCACAAAGTTCACAACAGCAAGAAGCAAACATTATAGGATGATCATCATTACAATTTTCACAATAATCATAACTACCCATTTGTAATCAGAATGATAAGAACTAATCATCAATTTCCATCTGTAGACATTGATTCTCCTTCCATAGCTCCATCCTGCAGCTGTCCCTTCACCTTCTACAGCTCAGTGGTAGTAGCTTCAAGATTCATGTTAGCTTCTGAGGATCCGTCCCATTGTTGATCCCTTTTCGCTTGCCTGACCTAAAGAAAACACAAGCAGTAACAAGTTTCATAACACTATGTGGCATGGCCGTTCAGCAATATGAAGTGCACAGGAGCAACAACCAGTAATTAAACATCAACAAGGAACAAGTTTCATAATAACCAAGCACTACCTATTTTTATCTTTCTCGCGCAGTATCTGTTGCTTCTCCTTCTTCGTCTGGACAATACTCTGTTGTATCCATTGCTTGTTCTTCTCCATCTCGTTAATTACCTGATCAACCGATTGCTTATACACCTCCATCGCATGGATAGCATGTTCCAGCTTTCCCTTGTATTTGTTGGTCTCTTGCAATTGTTCATGTAACAATTGGTCAGACATCTCCTTGAATTTGGCCAGCTCTTCCATCTGGGCAATGTTGTCCTGTAACGATTGCTCATGCAGGTGCTTGTAATTTACAGCCTCTTGCTGTGCCATGAGTTCTCTGCCTTGTTGTTCTTGCAAGTCTCTCTTCACCTCCTGCAGCTCAGCTTTAGTGGCTTCAAGCACCTCCTGAAGCTAGTAAAATACAAGAACCTATCAATCCATCAAACGATGCAAATTGAAAACTAACTGAACCTAACACCTATGAATTGTCTGTAGCCTATCAACTTGTAACACCAATAGTAGTGCAAAAATGAGGGTACGATGAAATCTGAATCTATTCTATGTGCTCATCAATCCGTTAAATACCCAAATCTAGAAATCCCTAGGACGATAGGGGAAAATATAGTGGTTCAAACCAGAGAATTTACCTTGTCGGGCTGTTTCAGCCTCTCCTAGCCAGGAGGTGGTGGCGCAACCATCTTCCTGTCGCTACAAGGATCTGCCATTCCTGCCATGAGCCGTTGCAGATCTGCACGTAGCAAAAGTCGAGAGTGGCTAAGGCAGTGAAGCATTTCGCCTGCGAGTTACTGATTTATATTAAAGACTCATCTGGCCCAACCATAAGGAAAGTGTTTCCATTAAATTGACAAAACCAAAAGTTGTGTAGTGGTAAATAGCGCAGTCTTGTTCCTATAGGTCTCTAGTTCAAACCCTTGCAATGGCAAGTTGTTTTTGCAACATTTTGTGACAGTAGGAAATAAGCAGTTTCGCGATCGTTCCTCAGGAAGGTCCTTCTAGAAAAACATCAACAGACCAGACATTTGTCGTCCACCGAGCAGCAAACATCATATTATGATTAGGTAGCATCAAGTTTCTCAACTCATGACCACAAAGTTCACAACACCAAGTAGCAACAAGTTACAACACCAAGTAGCAAACATCATAGGATGATCATCACACCAAGTAGCAACAAGTTTCTTAACTCAAAGTTCACAACACCAAGTAGCAAACATCATAGGATGATCATCATTACAATTTTCAAAATAATCATAACCACCCATTTGTAATCATAATGATAAGAACTGATCATCAATTTACATCTGTAGGCATTGATTCTCCTTCCATAGCTCCATCCTGCAGCTGTCCCTTCACCTTCTGCAGCTCAGCGGCAGTAGCTTCAAGCTTCATGTTAGCTTCTGAGGATCCTTCCCATTGTTGATCCCTTTTTCGCTTGGCTGACCTAAAGAAAACATAAGCACCAGGAGGAACAACCAGTAATTAAACATCAACAAGGAACAAGTTTCATAATAATCAAGCATTACCTAGTTTTATCTTTCTCGTGTAGTATCTGTTGCTTCTCCTTCTCCATCTGGATAACACTCTGTTGTACCGATTGCTTCTCCTTCTCGATCTCGATAACTAGCTGCTCAACCGATTGCTTATACACTTCCATCACATCGATGGCATGTTTCAGCTTTCCCTTCATGTTTTCCAGCTCAGTGGTAGTTGCTTTAAGCTTGATGTTAGCCTTTGTGCATTCTTCCTTCCATGACCTTGCCTCCTCTTCAGGTTTTGCCTTCCAGTCCAGTACCAGGTCTTTCGACTCTTGGTCAAGAATCTCACCTATTTCTTTCAACAAGGCATTGTCCTGGCGTAACATATGGGCACACATCTCCTTAAATTTGTTGGTCTGTTGCAATTGTTCATGTAACAATTGGTCAGCCATCTCCTTGAATTTCCTCATCTCTTGCATAGTTGTAATTAAAATTTCCTGACACAGCTCCTTGTATTTTACAGCCTCTTGTTGTGCCATGAGTTCTCTGCCTTCTTGTTCTTGCAGGTCTCTCTGCACCTCCTGCAGCCCAGCTTTAGTGGCTTCAAGCACCTCTACAAGCTAGTAAAATACAAGAACCTATCAATCCATCAAACAATGCAAACTGAAAACTAACTGAATCTAACACCTATGAATTATCTATAGCCTATCAACTTGTAACACCAAATGAAGTGCAAATATGAGGGTACGATGAAATCTGATTCTAGTGTATATGCTCATCAATCCGTTAGATCCCCAAATCTAGAAATCCCTAGGACGATAGGGGAAAATATAGCGGCTCAAACCAGAGAACTGACCTTGTCGAGCCGTTTCAGCTTCTTGTAGCTGGTAGGTGGCAGCAGAACCATCTTCCCGTTGCCTCTAGGATCCGCCATTCCTGCCACGAGCCGTTGCAAATCTGCGTGGAGCAAAAGTCGAGAGTCTTTGCGATGGCAGTGAAGCATTTCACCTGCGAATTACTGATTTATATTAAAGATTCACCTTACACAACCATAAGGAAAGTGTTTCTTGTTAAAATGATAGAACCAAGAAGTGGTGCAGTGGTAAAAAACACGATCTTATTCCTATAGGTCTTTAGTTTGAACACTTGCAATGGTAAATTACTTTTTGCAACATTTTGTGACCTAGCGAAAATGCTTACATGTGGCACCTCCATTTTATGATGACTTGGAACGACAGTAGGAAATAAGCAGTTTCACGATCGTTACTTAGGAAGGTCCTTCCAGCAAAACATCAACAGACCGGACCAGCAAAACATCAACAAAATTAGCTCAGAATGGTGAGAGGGCTCAAAGCAAATTGGCATAATAAGATGGCATCTCAAAGCAACTCATCACCACAAAGTTTACACCACCAAGTAGCAAACATCATAACATGATGAGGTAGAAACATGTTTCTTAAGACATCAATAGATCGACAATTCTCCCCGCATATAGCTCCCTAATATTATGTCTGGCTTCCTGCAGCTGTCCATTCACCTTCTGCAGCTCGGCTTCAAGCTTCACTTAAATCGATAAATTCTGAGGGTCGTTCACGTGACCTGAAGAAAACATCAGCAACAACTTTCATAAGATGGCATGTCATGGTTATTCATCATTAAAAATTGTTCCAATAATCGTAACTACCTATTGTTCGATTCCATTTCCATGAACACTTGGACAAGTTCTGTTTGTGTTGGCTTACCCTTCTTCCTCTGCTGAAGCTCAGTGGTAGTATCTTCAAGCATCAATTTTTCAGTATCTCCAAGCTTCATGTTAGCCTTTCTGCATTCTTCTTTCCATGACCTTGCTTCCTCTTCAGCTTTTGCTATCCTGCGTGTTAGCTTATTCAGAACAGCTTTAGTCCTACCATCCCATTCAGGATCAATCCAAACAAACGCCTGACATCGTTTTCCTTGAGGCTGCAGACACCAAATACATATATGTTCATAAAATTGTCCATTTTCAACACTAATATCAAGAGTACAAGTACTATAAGTCTATTGAAATTTAAACAAGTTATTGTTTACCTGACTACAGGTTCCATACCGGCACCCAAGGGCGGTGAAGCTTTCCCTGACAAGGAGAACATACCCATGTTGGCACTTGTTATAAGGATCCACAACGACAAGATCAGCATCAGGAGGCTCCGATGTAACAAAATCAATGGACCGAGCCACCACCAGATGCTATAAAATCACACTTCTGGACTTTTCGGATCATGAACAATATATGTTTAATGAAAACCATTGGGTTTAACTGTTCCCAAAAATTGGCCCCGGTGCTTAAAATCGGCCCGAAGTGTGTGCTATAACCCACGAAAACAGCCCAAAACGGAGACACAATTTGAATTCCGTAGCTCCGATTTGAATGCTTCTAGACTTTTCAGAACGTGAAAAATATGTGTTTCACGAAAACCATTGGGTTTAACAGTTCCCTAAAATTTGCCCTGGTGCTTAAAATTGGCCCGAAGCGTGTGCTATAACCCACAAAAACAACACAAAATAGAGACACCATTTGAATTATGTATCTCCGATTGCAGCGGTTCTGGATTTTTCAGAATGTGAATAATATGTGTTTAACGAAAACCATTGGGTTTAACTGTTCCCGAAAATTGGCCCGGGTGCTTAAAATCGGCCCGAAGCGTGTGCTATAGCCCACGAAAACGGCCAAAACAGAGACGCCATTTAAATTCTGTAGCTCCGATTGGAGCGCTTCTGGACTTTTTAGAATGTGAACAATATATGTTTAACAAAAACCATTGGGTTTAACTGTTCCTGAAAATTGGCCCGAGTGCTTAAAATTGGCCCGAAGCGTGTACTATAGCCCACGAAAACGGCCAAAACAGAGACATCATTTGAATTTTGTAGCTCCGATTGGAGTGCTTCTAGACTTTTTAGAACGTGCACAATATATGTTTAACGAAAACCATTGGGTTTAACTGTTCCCAAAAATTGGCCCGACTGCTTAAAATCGGCCCGAAGCGTGTGCTACAGCCCACGAAAACGGCCAAAACAGAAACGCCATTTGAATTTTGTAGCTCCGATTGCAACGCTTCTGGACTTTTCAGAATGTGAACAATATATGTTTAACGAAAACCATTGGGTTTAATTGTTCCCGAAAATTGGCCCAGTGCTTAAATCGGCCCGAAGTGTGCTATAACCCACGAAAATAGCGTAAAACGAAGACACAATTTTAATTTTGTAGCTCCGCTTGGAGCACTTGTAGACTTTTCGGAATGTGAACAATATATGTTTAACAAAAACCATTGGGTTTACTGTTCCCAAAAATTGGCCAGGGTGCTTAAAATCGGCCCGAAGCGTGTGCTATAGCCCACGAAAATGGCCAAAACAGAGACGTCATTTCAATTATGTAGCTCCGATTGCAGCGCTTCTGGACTTTTCGGAACGTGAACAATATATGTTGAACAAAAACCATTTGGTTTAATTGTTCCCAAAAATTGGCCCATGTGCTCAAAATCGGCCCGAAGCGTGTGCTATAGCCCACGAAAATGACCAAAACAGAGACGCCATTTGAATTATGTAGTTCCGATTGCAGCGCTTCTAGACTTTTCTGAACGTGAACAATATATGTTTAACAAAAACCATTGAACTGTTCCCAAAAATTGGCCCCGGTGCTATAACCCACGAAAACAGCCCAAAACAGAGACGCCATTTGAATTATGTAGCTCCAATTGGAGCGCTACTAGACATTTCAGAACGTGAACAATATATATTTTACGAAACCCATTGGGTTTAACTATTCCCAAAAATTGGCCCCGGTACTTAAAATCGGCCCGAAGCGTGTGCTATAACCCACGAAAACTACCCAAAACGGAGACGCAATTTGAATTCCGTAGCTCCAATTGAAGCGCTTCTTTACTTTTCGGAATGTGAACAATATATGTTTAACGAAAACCATTGGATCTAACTGTTCCCGAAAATTGGCCCAGGTGCTTAAAATTGGCCCGAAGCGTGTTCTATAGCCCATGAAAACGGACATAATAGAGACGCCATTTGAATTCTGTAGCTCCGGTTGTAGTGCTTCTAGACTTTTAGGAACGTGAACAATATATGTTTAACAAAAACCATTGGGTTTAACTATTCTCGAAAATTGTCCTAGGTGCTTAAAATCGGCCCGAAGCGTGTGCTATAGCCCCCAAAAACAGCCAAAACAGAGACACCATTTGAATTCTGTAGCTCCGATTGCAGCGCTTCTGGACTTTTCGAATCGTGAACAACATATGTTTAATGAAAACCATTGGGTTTAACTGTTCCCGAAAATTGGCCCCAGTGTTTAAAATCGGCCCGAAGTGTGTGCTATAACCCACGAAAATAGCCCAAAACGGAGACCCAATTTGAATTTCGTAGCTCTAATTGGAGCGCTTCTTGACTTTTCGGAATGTGAACAATATATGTTTAACGAAAACCATTGGGTCTAACTGTTCCCAAAAATTGGCCCAGGTGCTTAAAATCGGCCCGAAGCGTGTGCTATAGCCCATGAAAACAGACACAATAGAGACACCATTTGAATTCTGTAGCTCCGATTGCAGCGCTTCTGGACTTTTAGAAATGTGAACAATATATGTTTAACAAAAACCATTGGGTTTAACTGTTCTCGAAAATTGGCCTGGGCGCTTAAAATCGGCCCGAAGCGTGTGCTATAGCACTTCGGGCTGATTTGCATCACCCGGACCAATTTTCAAGAAAAGTTAAACCCAATGGTTTACGTAAAACATATGGTGTTGACGTTTCGAATAGTCTAGAAGTGTTGTAATCGGAGCTACGGGTTCAAAACTCCTTATCTCCAACAATCGTATACAAATATGCCCGAACGTAAGCCACAATAGTGTTTTCATCACTTTGACGACCCCTCACGGTCTTCGTAACAGTTAAACCCAATAGTCTTCATAAAGCACTTCCTATTGGCATTCCGAAAAGCCCAAAAGAGATGCGATCGGAGCTACAGAATTTAAAAATCATTTTCCCTAGTAATCGTACACAAATCTGCCCGAACGAAAGCCACAATAGCGTTTGAGGGGTCGTCAAAGTGACGGAGACGCTATGGCTTTCGTTTGGGCACGTTTTTATATGATTACCGAATATGATGATTTTTGAATGTCGTAGCTCCGATCGCAGCGCTTCTGGACTTTTCAGAACGCCAACAGGAATAGCTTTATGAAAACCATCCAGTTTAAATATATCGAACATCGTGAGGGGTCTTTAAAGTGACAAAAACTTTTTGTGGCTTCCGTTTGGGCATACTTGTATAACAATTACCGAAGATGATGTTTTTTGAATTATGTACCTTCGACCGCAGCACTTCTGGACTTTTCAGAACATCAACAGCATGTGTTTTATGGAACGCAAATCCTACACGGAGAGGCCTCTCGATTTAGTCTTAGATCGAGAGCCCCCCAAAAATAGAAAAAACGAGGTAATCCGAAGAGGCAGCAGCTAGAAAGGGAAAGAAGAGGAAAAGTAACAAATTCAACAAAAAAGTAACTCTACCTTCTCCTCCAACTCCGGTGGTTGGTGGGCGGGGCGGCCGACGGCGGGTCACCGTCGGCCGTGGGTGGCGGTGGAGGAGGCGGCCTTAGGGTTCGGGGTTAGGGTTTGGGGGTTCGGGGTTTGGGGATCCTCCATGGCCACCAGACCTAGAGGGAGGTCCGGGGGCGGCTGCCGGATCGGCGGTGGTGGCGGAGTGTGGGTGGAACGGCGGGCGGCGGCGCCGCCGCCCGCCGGGGTGGTGGAGGAGGCCGGTTGGGCAGGGTTGGCGGCGGGGGCAAGGGACCGGCGTGGGGGAGGTCTTCGTGGACGGATCCGGCGGTGGCGAGCTTGTGGGCGGTGGATCCGGCGGCGGAGGCGCCGCCGGAGCCGGGGAGGGATGGGTCGGCGGCGGGGCGAGCGATAGGAGTGGTTAGGAAGGGCGGGGTTGAGTGGGCGGTGGTCGGCGGCGAGGTCGCCGGTGGCCGTGGGGTGGTGGTGGAGGCCGGCGGTGGTGGGGGCGCGCCGGGAGTAGGAGAGAAGACGGAAGGGTCCGAGAGGAGAGAAGACGGAGGAAGAAGACGACGCGCGTGAAGGGATAGATGCGGCGCTTTGGTTCGTGGGGTCCACTCACGGTTTCTGATTTTTTTTACCGATAGTGGTGGCCGCGTGGGGTGGGGAGGGGGCTCTCGACCGAACGCTATCGGGAGAGCCCTCTCCCCGTAGCAGACTCCTTTATGGAAACCATTGGTTTTAAATGTTAAGAGTAATGTGTGGGGTCGTCAAAGTTATGACAATGTCATTTTGGCTTCCGTTTGGGCTGATTTGGGGATGATGATTTTTTAATTCCATAGCTTCGATCGCAGAGCTTGCAAACTTTTTGGAATGCCAACAGGAAGTGCTTTCTGAAAACTACCGGGTTAAACTATTACGAGGACCGTGAGGGGTCGTCAAAGTGACGAAAGCGCTATTTGGGCTTCCGTTTGGGCAGATTTGCATAAGATTACCGAAGACGAGTGTCGTTGAAGTGACGAAATACACCATTCTGGCTTCCGTTTCGGCGTATTTGTATAAAGATTTTTGGGATGACATTTTTTGAATTATGTAGCTCCGATCGTAGTGCTTCTGAACTTTTTGGAATGCCAACAAGAAGTGCTTTACGAAAACTATCGGTTCAACAATTACGAGGATCGTGAGGGGTCGTCGAAGTGACGAAAACGCTATTGTGGCTTCCGTTCGGGCAGATTTGTATACGATTACCAGAGATGACGATTTTTTAAATTTGTTTCTCTGATCGCAACGGTTCTGGACTTTCTGAATGCCAACAGGATGTGCTTTACGAAAACCATCAGGTTTGACTATTTCGAACACCGTGAGGTGTCGTCAAAGTGACGAAAACATTATTGTGGGTTTCGTTCGGGCATATTTGTATAACGATTACCGAAGATCATATTTTAAAATTATATAGCTCTGATCGCAGTGCTTCTAAACTTTTTGGAATGTCAACAGCATGTGTTTATGAAAACCATTAGGTTTAACTGTTACAAGCAACGTGTGGGGTCGTCAAAGTGGCGAAAATGTCATTTTGACTTTCGTTTGGGCAGATTTGTATTACAATTTCCGAGGATGACGTTTTTCGAACTCCGTAGCTCTGATCACAGCATTTCCAAACTTTTCAAAATGCCATCAAGAAATTCTTTACAAAAACTATCGGGTTCAGTTGTTATGAGGATCGTGATGGGTCGTCAAAGTAACGAAAACGCTATTGTGGCTTCCGTTCGGGTAGATTTGTATACGGTTACCGGAGATGATGATTTTTGAATTCCGTAGCTCTAATCACAGTGCTTCTGGACTTTTCGGAATGTCAATAAGAAGTGTTTTACGAAAACCATCGGATTTAACTATTTCGTGCAAAGTGACAAAAATGTTATTGTGGCTTCTGTTCGAGCAGATTTGTATAACGATTACCGAAGATGACATTTTTTTAATTCTGTAGCTCTAATCACAACGCTTCTGGATTTTTCGAATCAGCGGCAACATGTGTTTTACGAAAACCACTGAGTTTAAGTATTCCCAAAAATTGGCTTGGGTGCTGAAAATAGGCCCGAAGCGTGTGCTATAGCCCACGAAAACGATTTGAAACTGACGTTTTCGCGAAAAACACGCCTGTACAACACACGTGTCAAGAAATGTTTGTGAAGCTTCGTTGCCCGTAGTACCTTTACGTGCCAATTTTTCTGATAGGGAAATTCCTCTCTATCTCTGTGATTTTCACAAAGCCTGGATGTGGACGTAGACAAGTAGGACATTGTCTAGGTCGATTCTCGGGGCTGGGAGGGCCAGCACGCGCATTTTTTTGAAAGCATCCATTTGGGGCCATTTTCATGAGCTATAGGGCAAGCTATAGGTCGATTTTCGGCACCTAGCCCACTTTCCGGGCGCCATATCAAATGCGCATGGCCTCGTAGTAGGAGACATTTGACGAGATTTCCATCGAATTTTGGACCGCACGGGACATGTGTAAAGCCATTTTCGGGGTGTTTTGTTGCCCGCAACACCCTTTATAAGCCAGTTTTTGGAATCTGAAAATTCCTCCCTAACTCTATGATTTTCACGGAGACTGGATGTGGACGCATCATATGACCGGTACGACACCACCGGACTAGTTTGCTAGTTTGTCGGGTCGAGATGGAATGACACGAACATTTTTGCGAAAACACTCATTTCATGTTGTTTTTTCTGGGCTATAACACACATTGCGCGCCAATTTTTTACACCCGCGGGTCCAATTTCGGGATGCCATCCCGAATACGCACGGCCTCGTAGCCGAACACATTTGACGAGATTTCCATCAATTTTCGATAGTTCGTTTGATATTTTTATTTAAATTTGGATTGTTCATCTTATTCAAAAAGTTATGGAAAATATCACATCTTTTGTTTGGTTTTATTAATAAAAGTTTTTTAAAATGATAAAACTTGTGTAAAAAAAAGTTAAACGAATTATAATTTCAAACGACGGATGGAGGGAGCAGGGGGCCGCTAGGTAGGTAGCTAGACTCCGGGCAGCGGATCGAATCGCGGAGTGGGGATGAGCACGAGCGGCTGCTTCCGTGCGGCGACGAGCCCTTCGGCCTCCTCCATGTCGAGCGGCGGCGCCTTGGAGTGGCCCTGCGGGATGGGCACCGCCCAGTCGAAGCACTGCACGAGAGCGGCGAGGAACGCCGGCACAGACACCATGGCGAGGCCCATGCCTGGGCAGGCGCGGCGGCCGCTCCCGAAGGGGATGAGCTGCATGTGCTGGCCCTTGGGATCGACGCCGGCGCCGGCGCCGCCAGGCATGAAGCGCTCCGGGCGGAACTGGAGGGGCTCCTCCCACGAGCCAGGGTCGCGGCCGATGGAGAAGATGTTGAAGAAGACGGAGGTCTTGGGCGGGATGGTGTAGCCGCGGACGTGCACGGGCTCGATGGTCTCCCGCTGCGCGAACACGGCTGGCGGCTGCAGGCGCAGGGTCTCCTTGAAGACGGCCTGCAGGTACGGGAGCCGCGCGACGTCGTGCTCGCCGACCAGCCGCGCGCCGCCGACGGCGTCGTCCAGCTCCGCGCGCAGCCTGTCCAGGCACGCCGGGTGGTTGATGAGGTGCGACAGCATCCACTCCACGCTGGTGGCGGTCGTGTCGGACCCAGCGGTGAAGATGTCCTGTACGTGGTGTATATAGTAGTTGTTGCATTATATTGGGTGCTGAGGCGGCTGTGACTCTGTCTGTGTGTTAATTGCAAAGCGAAGAAGATGAGGTACGTGTAGTACTTACGAGCACGAAGGCCTTGATGTTCTCCCTGGTGAGCTTGACCTCGGCGTTCTGGTCCTCCGCGGCGTCCATGAGGATGTCCAGCAGGTCTCTGGTGGCGGCCTTGGGTTGACCGGCCGCCGGCGACCGCCGCGCCGCCTCCTTCGCCGTGATCATGATCTCGAGGAGCGCGTCGAACTTGTCCCTCACCTCGCGCGTCCTCCTCGTGAGCCCCTGCAGGTCCCACCCCCTGCAGATGCCGACGTAGTCCTCGAGGTTGAAGGCCCCCACGACCTCGGCGACGTGCTTGGCGCAGTCCCTCGCCGCCTCCGTCATGTGGCCCGGCAGCGAGCTGGCCACCATGCGCATGATGGCGTTGTTGGACATGCTGATGAGGTGGCGGCTGACGTCCATGGCCTCGCCCCTGGCCGCCGCGTCGCGCGCCGCCCGCAGCACGGCGGCCAGCTCCGCCTCCCGCACGGGGCGCAGCTGCTCGATGGTCCTCGGGCCCAGCAGCTCCGACATGCAGAGGCGCTTCATGAAGCGCCAGTGCTGGCCGTAGGGCGCGAAGGCGAAGCCGGCGTCGTCGTAGGCCAGGTGGCGCGTGACCACCGTCAGCGGCCGCTCCGGGATGCTGGCCTCGAACTTGAGGAGGTCGCGCGCGGCGTCAGCGGTGCCGGCGACGACGCAGTGCGTGGAGGGGCCGAGGCGCAGGTACACCAGGGGCCCGTAGCGCGCCAGGATGCGGTCGAAGGCCCGGTGCGGCGGCGGGCGGATAAGGTGCAGGTGGCCGATCAGCGGCAGGGCCATCGGGCTCGGTGGCAGCCAGCGGCTGGCGCTCCTCCTCCTGCTGACGAGCGCCGCCGACAGCGCGAGGAGGAGCAGGAGGGCGGCCGCAGCAGGGGCGGCCTCCATTTCTTTTTTTTCCCCTTTCGAGGTGTGGTAGCTAGCTTCTCTTCCGGTGAAGGGAGGAAGAAGGAGCCATGCTGCTTTATAATAACATACTATATAAATAATAATGATAATTAGATGGTGGGACGGGGAGGAACGAGGGCCACCCATGGCACCTACCCGCAGCCGCCGGCGTATCCCCATCATCCATCGCTGAGGTTAGTTGGACTTCGCGGCTAGATATCAAACAAATATTGCTTATTCTATTATGGGTTGATTACCATGTGGGTCCCATGCAATGTTTTTTTTTTATGTGTTTGAGTATCATGTTCAACTTATTGATGGTTCCCTCTTGTAAGCTTGTCCCAAAATAACGGGACAAGTCTAATTGAAATGCTACCTACATCTCAAATTATAATTCATTTTAATATTTCTAGATGTATAATAAAAACTATGTAAACACAAATATAGATGTATGGCAAAAACTATATCGCTAAAAGAGTTTAAGAAAGTTAAAATTTTGAGAAAGATGGAGTACATGAAGAGGAGACCTTTTTGTGCTCAAGTGTGACGACGACAAAACCGTCCTATTCCAAGAACGCGCGTACAGTATATACGCATGTAGCCGTGTACAATAAATGCTAGCTACATGGAGGTGGTGGAGACCGTACTAAGCAGAAAAAAATAAGTAAATATATGGAGTAGGTATCTACTATGTCTTGGGCGGCGATGGGGTTGATGAGCTCGGAGGCTTCAGGTCCTCGTACCTACAGGAAGATCACTTAATCATCACCAGTAAAAGGAAATTAAATTATTAGATCAATTCCTCACGATATATTTGCTGGATTTATATATGTATGTAATTGCATTGGGAGCAACTATACGGTGAGACCGGTCGCTCTGCTCTCTGCAGGAGGGGTCAGGCTTTAGCTCACCTACCGAGACTGACTTTCACCTCATCCAGGTGAGCATTTTTGGCCCGGCCGCTGGCCGGTCTGCCTGTAGACCTTACTTGACGCGGGTGTGGGCACAAATCTTGCAGCTCGAGAAAAATATTGGCACGAATCCGGTTCGAAATGCTGTTTTTAGTTATTTTAAACTATAAAATGCACGAGCGGCCCGTCCAAGCCTGAGCCCGACCCGAAAAATGAGGCCGACGCCAGTGGGACGGTCATGAGCATGATTTTCTCAATCTGAAATAACCGATTTTTTTTTCTCGGTCCGAAAAATGCTCAGGTCTATTCACCTCATCAGCTAAGCATTTTTAGCCCGGCCCAGCCCGCCCACAGACCTTACTGGATGGGTGTGGGCACAGATCTTGCAACCTGAGAAAAAAATCTTGGCCCGAGCCCGGCCCGAAATGTTGTTTTTAGCTACTTTACACTATAAAATGCGTGGGTAGCCCGTCCAAGCCCGGCCTGAGCTCGACCCGAAAATTGAGGCCCGAGACACGACTATCACGATGTGTGCGGTGAGACCGGTCGCTCTGCTTTCGCCGGCTCTCCTGCGGGAGGGTCAGGCTTTAGCGCAACTACTAAGACTGACTTCACCTCGTCAGTTTTCACCTCGGTGCCACGCGGTTTTGTTTTGTTCGATTCGATTTGGTTTATTTAAAGACTTCTGATGTGCTTAATTAAATACAAAATATTTTCACAAATACATAAAAGGCTGGTTTGCATTAATTAGATGATAAATTGCCTAGCAGTTGGTCTCTGGAAAGAAAGAGAATACGTACCCTCTTGGTTGGAAGAAGGGACGGCGGCGAGGAGCTCCTCCATTGGCAGCAACGGCGCGGTTGTCTCGGCGACCACCTCCACCACCTTGCAGTAGGCTGCCCTCCTGTTGCTGGCCACGCATCCGATGAGCTCCGCCACCTGGAGGTTGGAGACGAGGCCGCCCACGTAGGTGTCCTCCGTGGCCACCACCAGATTGTGCGTCTCCTTGAAAGCGTCCGTCGGCCTCTCCATTCCTCCGGGCCTTATGATCTGCTCCAGGCCAGCATTGTTAATTCTCTATTATATTATAATGCACCAACATTTAATTTAATTTTGAATTAGACCGACTGCCCACCGTGTACGGGATGCCGCTGGCGATGAGTGCTTCTTCGGCTCGTCTTTTCCAGAACAGAACCCCCCAGAACAAGCTGCGTGTTGTTCATTATTAATCAGTCGATCGATTAAGCCACGAATATATATATGAAATTCCAAGTGAGATGAGATGAGATGGGTTAATCAGGATGAAGTGCTCGACCCGGGCAGCAGCGGCTGCAATAAGGCATGCATGGATGATGGAGCTAGAGATCGATGCATATAAGTGCTGCAAAATCACCAAGCTATAGGGACAGGATTCGAGGAGTGTACGTACCGGCTTGTACGAGGTTGGTGGTGGCCATGTAGTCGATGCGGTATGGCCCCGTGACATCCAAGATCTCCTTCTCGCTGGCGCCAATGGAGCACACCACCAACGAAGCGTCGCCTATGGCCTTCACGATGCCGTCCCGCGGCTGCTTCTCCAGGTCACACTCCACAATCTCAAGCTTCTCCTCCGACGAGGCTGCGTCGTCGCCGTCTAGCTTCAGCTGCTGGACGCTCTGGAATCATTCATACTTAATTATATTTAGTTGCTTGTACAATGATCTAGCTACTTACTAGACGGCCAGACCATTAGTAATCAATTACTGATGCAGAAGCAAACTCAAGTAATAATTAAGGTACCTGCACCAGGGACGACGCCCTCTCGGCGTTCCTGACGGCGGCGCGGACACGGAAGCCAAGCTTGATGAGCTCTCTTACGGCTCGGGAGCCAACTCTTCCGGTGGCGCCGGCCACGAAGACGAGGTCTTTCTCTTTCTCTTTCTCTTCCTGTGGTGGCGGCGGCGCGGCGGCACCACTAGACACAGAAGCAGACGACGGCCGTGGCCTTGACCGGGGGGCTGATGCTAAGTTACTGCCACTGGTCAAGCTCCTCTGCTTGAGCAGCCGCGGCCCGGGGCGACATGACGCCGGCGACGAAAACGATGGGTGGCCGTGGCGCAGAGGCGAGACGGAGGCGACGGTGTCCATGCCCACTCCCAGCTTCAGCCTGCTGGTGCTGGCTGCCTCCATCGCTGCGCCGATCTGCTCCAGGCCTCCAGCGCTGCTGCTGCTTCGCCGACGACGCCGGCTGAATTTGCTAGGATCCGACGTGGCGTGGCCGAGTCCACACCCAGGGATAGCGTGGGGCCATCCCCACTTGTTGTTTCTCGTCCTCTCTATTACTCAAAAAAAAATCATATACGCTCTAAAGTTTCTTTCACCGGTTTT
Source organism: Cenchrus fungigraminus (assembly GCA_036936925.1). Taxonomy (NCBI): domain Eukaryota; kingdom Viridiplantae; phylum Streptophyta; class Magnoliopsida; order Poales; family Poaceae; genus Cenchrus; species Cenchrus fungigraminus. Next base: position 123,347,896 of record CM072780.1, on the reverse strand, counting down.
GCCCCAAAGTAATATACTGCAACATGTTGAGATGTGTCACGTATTATGAAGACCAAAACCATATGCAGCAGAAATGTGCTACAATACTATAGCAAAAGTGCCCATGCATTTCACGAGATAGTGATATATGAATATATAATTACGTAGTTGCATTTGCTATTGCAATAAAAGGCTCTACGAATGTTTTATTTCTTGTCAAGAATTGATAATGTTTTCTTAATGTGCACGAGATAGTGATATATGAATATATAATTACGTAGTTGCATTTGCTAATGCAATAAAAGGCTCTGCGAATGTTCTATTTCTTGTCAAGAGTTGATAGTGTTTTTTAGGTGCGTCACATATTTTTAAGACCAAAACCATATTTACATTTTAGTGGAATTAAAATAGACAAGGGTTTTTTTATTTCACTTTTTCATTTTTTTTTATTCGTGAAGTCCCACTCTGCGTTGGCAAGAACGCAATTCAGCTTAACGCCTCGTGCCTTATAAAAGCAAATCTATGTTCGCCTTATTTATGAGACTACATGCACATAAAACAACGAAATAAATAAGACTACATGCACATAAAACAACGAAATAACTCGCAGTTCGAAGTAAGTTTGCCAAAGCGAAATACAGTATGAACTACTTACAATTGCCAACAAGATAAGCGTGCTGGCTGGACACTGAAATTATGGCAACGAAAGGCGGCATACAGCATCCTACATAGCATCCAATCACCAATCCCTGTACCATGGTGATACAAACTGCCACTCAAAATATTCTTTTTCTCATGCCAAACTGTTGCAAACTAAATTTTCTGGCAGTGATGTACATCACATTCGTTGCTGGCACTGTCGTATTCTGCAAACAGTTCACGAGGATCATCTTCACTTGAAAGATCATCCTCAGAGTGCAAATCCACAACTCCAATCCCACTTCCAAACACAGCAACACAAGATGTACCAACATCTTTGTTCTCAGTGTCCGCATTGACATGCTGGTTCACCTATCACAGAGAAATATAAGCCAAGGCAAGAAGGTAAAATCAAGTTGAAAACTACACGACCAAATGTCTTACATTATTGGCACGAGATAAACATTCTGGCACGACCACAGGGAGAATGTTGGCCAACTGAGGATGACTTGCAGGTGGTGTTGAAGCTATGAGCCTCATTAGTGTTTCCCTTGCACTTCTCTCAACTAACGAGTCTGCTTCTGGAAGCAGAGGCTTCAAGCTAGGGAGCAGGGGAACCGCTGAAGATATTGATGGACCACAGCTCACCAGGTATGCCCGCCCTGCGGAACACACATCAATAACTGGGACATGCACGATGGGATCAGACATCAATGGCGTGAACGTTGGAACCTGTGAACCATGTAGGGGAATAAGTGTTGAGGTGGGGAGTGGCAGGTGAAGTAAAGGATCATGCAGTATCGATGGAAGATTAAGGGAAGGGAGATCAGTTCTATCCAGCTTTGCAGACACTGCTGCAGAAGGTGGCTGCTCATTTGCTAGCAGTGAACTCAAAGGTGGTAGGGGCAATGGATCTACAGATGTAGCTGGCAGATGCAAAGGGGTAACAGTGTATTGCAGTGAAGATGGACTTGGAGGGCACCAGCAATAGTAAGGCTTAAACTGCTTCTCCAAAGAAACCTCAGGTGGGGGGCAAGTGCCAAGAGAGTAAATAGGTGGCAACAAGGGAAATGAGAGAGGCAAATCCAACAGAACTGAGGTAACAATACTTCTTGAACAATCTGCATCGCACTTCACACTGGTGGAATCAGAGTTCATATTGTTTGTTGTCACGTGATTTGCGTCGAGAGGAGCAATTGATGGGCTCGACCATTCTGCACGACGCTTCAGTTTCTCTCTCCCAACCACCCTTGAACATGAGGCCCTTGGCACACCATCTTTAAAAGTGCCAGATCTGGGACTTAGGCTGGCTTGATAGACAGAGCTTGACTTTGTTGCAATAGTTGCAGAGGCGCGAAACTTAGAAGTCTTGGAAACAGCTGACTGAAGCTGTAAATATTGATTATGCGGTCTTGAAGGGCCCAGAAAGTCATCAAGTGATCCTAAAGATTTAACATCACCAATACTTGATGCAAGAAGATAAGCATGTAAATGAGTGGCAAAAGTGTCTAGTCGTGAATTGGAGATGCAAGTCAGATCAGAGAGTGTTGGCCTCCCGTCCAAAAGGCTTTTCATCTGCGCACACAAAAACAAATCGAGAATCCTCATCAGTGCGTGCAATCCACTATGGACAACATCATTTTGCATACCAAGTATAATATTTTTGGTTCAGATCAAGGTCATTGTACATTTATACAAACCTTTGTAAGAAGTTCTATTCCATGTTCCTTCGACTTCTCAGCACACCAGTAGTAAAATACTTTAGATTCTGAAATTCTGACTTGGAAAGAGCGCCCAGAATTATCAGCTGATATCTCTTCAATCACAACATCTAAATATTCAAAGCCGTTGCTCGAGAGAGCTAGTTGCTCTGAATGACCATCATCACCAACAAAGGTAAGGCACATGCTAGATGATGGCAGAAGACCGAGGTTCAGCTTCCCTCTGCACATAGTAAATGAGCATACATGAGATCCCCGAATTATCACCAGAAGTACCAAATGGCATATTGCTTGCTCTTATAAAACAAAGACAAGACAGCTATATAGTATATGGAAAGAAAAGCATTTTTTGAAATTAAATGAAAACAAAAACTAAAGACCAGAAGAGGTATTTCAATAGAAAAAATAAAATAAAACATGATGCACCAGAGCACACACATGCAAGCATTAGTATGCAATACAGACACTAGTAAGGAAAAGAAGATAAACTAATTTTGATATATATGAAACTGAAGATCTCAGATCAGGAAATTATAGAATAAAAAACAAAGCTCCTCATGGTAACTAAAAAGGTGTCGTTACATACATCTATATAAGAAAGAGTAACCTTGTTTAGGACCTACTAAAGTAACATTGTCTTGAGGTAACACAATAATAAGTAACAAATTATCAAAATAAAAACCAAGAGGCTAGGAAAAATCTTCACACTTGGCACCATTACATAGGTGTTCAATGTGCATGACTCAACTTGAGAGAATGCCTTTGAATAAAGCAAACACAATGTTTGAGAACCTGCTCCGAACAATACAGTAGCTCTGCCTTTCATGTGAGCTCACAGCCCCATGAATGATCTACCTCACAAGTGAACAAGTGTGAAACCAATAGAACTATAGAAATAAGTCAATAACCTAGATATACCAAATTGTGATTTTTCTTTTACATAAGAAAATCAACATACTTTGTGATTATGAAGAATCCCAACAAAAAGGTGGCAAAGGACACAAAACAGCTCAGGGCAGTTAGTACAAAAAAAATCCCATTAGGACTACATCCAACAAATATAAAATGAAAAATGGGACAAAAAGAATCAAAAGTGGTGCTCATAAACATTACACATTTGTGTAGAAAGCACATGGACTATCATAGATAGTAAAACAAAAGAACAGTAATAATGAAAAACAAGACAAAATGTTTTATGGATGAAGAACTTGACAAGCCAGGTAATGATTAGAGAATTAAATACATCTATTCAATATGACCAGAGAACAAGACAAATACATCTATTCAATATGACCAGAGAATTAAAGTATTGATGCACAAACTAATGATCTCACGTCCTGCAACAGACAGAGATAACTGCAGAACAACTTTGCAGCCAGCCATTAAAATATAGCCAACCATACTTAGGGATCCTAATGATCAGTCTCACCAAATATTGCAATACATGGTTGTCATTATCAATGGAGGTACAAATATTGCAAGGCCATGAAAGAAACTACCTTCTCTTTCCTCATATATCAGAGATTATGACACACGCCCAAATTACCTACAAATGAAAAGATAAATTTATTTGGCAGGATGAACAGTGCCATCACTAATAACTAATAAGATGAATTATGTAACCCTAGAGTCAACCTGCACATCATTCTAGATAAGACGCAATAGTTGGAAGAAATATTTCGCCTAAAAAGTAACTAGGTGCTTTAAAGTAAAGAAAGGAACTGCATACTACTAATTAGAAAGCAGAGAGGGTCAAAGAAACAAACAAAGTTGTAGCAAATACAGATTACTGCAGCACAGGACAAGAACTGCATGATCCACACTTCCACAGGTCAAACTGTAAAAGGATAGTGATATGAAAAGGGCAGAAAACGAGCAAAGATATGATGACAAATAGTAAGCAGAGAAGAACGAAATTATTGTTGGAGTGTTTAGATGGTAGTCCTCCAACAATGAATTGAATCATATAATATGCATAAATGAAGTCCTGTATCATGAATCTAATAGTATGATATAGCTTCGGTTGCACTAATATATTTGTATTCCCATGCAATTAGAAAACACGATCATATAGACCAGCGACCATTACTACATCATCATATAGATACAGTGGCATGCCACTTTCCTGAAAGTACAATCAGAGAGACCGCTACAAGATCACTTGGCGACTCCGCAAGGACATATTAGCGAACAACATTTCACTAAGCACAAAACTCACAAGATGTAATATATAAACTGTAATAACATATTTCATTGCTTCTACATGATATGACAAGAAAGGTTGAGTCATGTTTTTGTGAACACACTAGCCCTTCCAAAAGTGAAATTATAAGGAGAATCAGGCTGTGCTCGTGCTCAACCAGAGCAAATGTATTTGAAAAATCCATGAGTAAAATATTTCATGACAACCTACAAAGGAACCGATCAAAAGAGCACAAACATGCTATGACTAGTCTTGCATGCATTGGCTTTTTAAGATGGTCTTGAGTATGCAGGTGCTTAGTTTTGATTGTGTTGGCTTTTTAAGACGGTCTTGAGTATGTGTGTGTTGTGTGAGTGGGCTTCACCCATGAATGCAGCATAGCAAAGGTGGCGTTGCGAGAAGAGTCTAAGAGCATACAAACATAACAAAGAAGTGACTAATAACCTGTCTAATATGTAAACACTAGCTGCAATCATATACACTTTGAGAGGATAGGACGTTGGTAGATTATACTACGAGATGCGAATGGTAATTTGAAGCGCGACAGTGAGCGACATCATAAAACAACAGAAACACGCGCTGCAATCTTAGTCAACCCGCGTCCCTGTGTACTACAACAATTAGATAAACAAAACGAGGAAAGGACTGAGTTGGTACCAACCTAATGGGTGTTGGGCAGAGGAGGGTGCCGTCCCTCTGAACCTTGCCGACGCGCAGGGAGACGAGGGGGACGCAGAGGCATCGCGCGAGCATGCCGACCTCCGACACCTCGAAGTGCTGCACGGACGAAGCGAATTAACCGAAGGAAAATGGGTGACCCTAAGCATCCTAGGAGGAAGCGGGCTTAAGCTACCTGCGCGAGGTGCGCGATGAGACGGTCGTCGGCGGCGGTGCAGGAGACGTTGAGGGTGAGGAGCGGCCTGAGGCGCTCGTCGGCGCGGCAGGCCCCCATGAGCTGCTGGCGTAGAGGCGGCGGCGGCGGCGGCGGCGGGGAAGCACCGGACGATTCCGGTCGGGAGGTCTCCGGTTCGTCGCGCTCCGATGGGAAGGTCTCCGGCTCGTCGGCGTCGGGGAAGGGACGGGATCCAGGCTCCAGCTCCGATTCCTCCCTGGAGGGCGGCGGATCCATCGGGGAGGCGGAGGGGAGAAGGGCTAGGGTTGCTGGGGGGCGAAGCGAATTGGGGATTTGGTTTTGGCTTGGCCTTGGCTTGGCTGCCGGCCAACGTCACATATACTACGCCAGATCCGGATGCACAAGATATTTTCCTCCCCCGTTGGTCACCACGCCACGTAGGTTATTCTGGAAAGAAAAAAAATCACCATTTTCGTTACCTTACCATAGATGACGTGGCACCGCCGTGGTTTTTTCTTTCCCTTACTCAAGGAGGAACATGGATTTTTGGCATCCCATTTTAAGATGAAAAATCTGACTGAAATATCAAGTAGTAATATGAAACCGCAAATTCATTTTTGTTATTTTAGAGGTAAATAGTATATTTAATTTAAGGAGTAAATTCTTCACGCATCCGTGGTTAAATCCAAAATCTCTTTCCATCTTCCTGTCAACCCTTCCCATGGTCTCTCACAACTCCCCGCATGACAAGAGACGCTCGGTCTTGTTAACACGGTCATGAACATCCCCCAGCATGTCGCATGTGCGTTCTCACACCGATCTCGGCGCGGGAGGGAGGGAGGTCGCTGCCGGATCTCGGAGGAGGTGGAAGGGACGCGTGCGGAGCTCCAGGAGGCGGAGCGGGAGTGGAACAGGCGGAGCTCCAGGTGCTGTCGTGGAGCTGCTGCCGCGGCGAAGGCGAGCCGTGGCAGTCGCTACTGGTGTTCGAGGACGCGTGTGGAGGAAGGGGCCCGCCGACGGAGCTCCTCCGCGCTCCTGCTCCGCCGGCGGCGATGCGGTGGCCGCTAGTGGTGTACGAGGGCGGAGGAGAGGGAGGTCGCCGACGGGAGCAGAGAGGGAGAGCAGAGGAACGGAGGGTCCGACGTGCCGCAGAGAGAGAGAGGGTGGGTCCGTGGGTGGGGAGGGAGGGGAGCGGTTGGGATGCAGATGACTCGGGAATGCCGAAGAATGCGCGTGGAGAAGCCAGCAACCACAAAATGCAGATCCCGTTGAGGCAATTACTGGAGCCGCTACAGTACCTTCTCTTCCCTCATTTTGCACAATGGGAACGTGATAGGGGTGTTGCTGGAGACAGTCTTAGAGGTCACAGAGACTGGAGACGAAATGGAGTTTGCCAGAACAAGTGTAAAATGCCATCGGACACATGTAATGTCAAGGAAACATATGTTCGTAGCATCATCCGAACCAGTGTAAGATGCCATCAGACACATAATGTCAAGGAGACGTGTGCTATATCTAATGAGATGAGATGCGGAAAACTGTTGGTACCTGAGATTAGAGATGAAAATGCCAAACATGTGGAACATACTAATGATTGATAATCTTTCATTCCAACTAACTAGTAGCTAGGCCTGAAGTTAAAATTTTACATCTAATAAACTAATGCACATTATTCCAGTATTCAGGTTCGTCAGGATGCACTGCAGATGTTTATAGTTCCACTTGCCCATGCTGCGCAATCCACACCAAACATTCTCTGAAATTGCCTCATACCCAATCTGAACGAACCTCCGTTTTATTGCTCGAGTTCACTGCTTCTATTACCATCATGCTTTCCCCAGCCCACCCAAAAAGAAATATAAAAATTGAACTCATCTATCAAGGCAATGTTCCAAATCGCCACCGGACGATAAATTAAATCTGGCCTCAAAGATCAGCGAAGAAGTGGTATGTGCTGGAATCAAGCATGATAAGCCTTATTGCCGCGACTGCGGCTGCAACAGCCAATCCGGTGAACCCAATTACATTCAGCCAGTGCCAGGATTTCTGGATGGCAGATAGCTTATGCCTCTTCACCATCAGATACATATGATTTGCAAGAACGAACGTCAGGGGGAAGGTGCTGAGGGCACCTGTCAGGCTCATGAAGTCACCAAGGAACGGGAGCACCGCTGCCACCAGCGTGTTCACCGTCAGGTAGCCTCCTCTCACAAGTACTCTGAACACTACGTTGTGGAATGCAAAAGGCCCGCCATGCCCACTTCCGTATTTTGTGTCCAGAAACTCATACATTGGGCTTGCAAATATCTGGGAAATATATTAATTACAAGTCGAGTTAGTGACCAAACATCAATGACTACATCGGAGATAAACAAACCACACTGCTACATGAATAATTCAAGAGGGGGTATAAGACCAAATACTGGACTAGAAGAACATAAAGAAGGCAGCTTACATGTAACGCTATGACAGTCTGAAGAAAGGCTGACATATTTGCAGTGGCTTTTATCCAAACTGGGCCCTTGACGTTGTTCAGTAGATAACTCGATGTCGCGGAACCATAAGCCCAGTAACCCATAAAGGTTACAGCGTACAGAGGCAACGAGCCAGCGGTGAACTGGAACCATAGAGCTTTCTCCATGTTCTTGACCACAGGAGGCCTTATGGTTGCCTGTAATAACAAAGTCAGCACGTAAGGTGATTTCCCGGGAAATATAGTATCAGACAACACTCGTTTGGACTCACTTGAATTTCTGGCAGCATTCCGGTGTTGTAGGCAAACACAAGGTCTGCTACAGCACCTATTGTAGTGAAAATCCGAGTTCCGTGTGACCCAGGAATACTGTAATCCCTTGCAGGCGCACTTATTCCTATGAAATATCAGCGATGAAACAGAATGCCATATTAAACATACTTCCAGCATTGTATATTGGGATAACAAGGGATGGTAAACAGAAATGCATACGAAATGATGGTATTAAAGTTGGCAAGGTAGCTGAGGTTGGTGCCAAGGATAATACCATCTCTCAATGACAGCACAAATGCTATGACAATATAGATGAGGCTGAGAAGTGTGGAGAATCCCAACCAAATCCTGAGGGCGGATAAATAAGGAATTCCAAAGGCAAAAAGAGCACAGATGAATCCTGATATCGCGATGCAGTAAGGAAGTTTTAGAGCCCCATCATCACTAAAGAGTGTATATGTTGCCTGCATGCACAGGGGAAATATATGGCAAATAAGTTTCAGAGGAAAATATTTGTATATTTGATATCAAAGCTAAAGGCAACTAATCCAACTTCATAATTTCCCTACTACATCCAGGTGATTGATTAACATATCTTGAACTACAGTGACACCTGTGTTACATCATGTCATCAACAAATGGACTCATGGAAGGAAAACCAACAGATGGAATTTCCAGAAAAAAAACTCTAATTTACATACAGGATCAATAAACAATACTGCCAAGCAAATATGGTATAGACAGAGTCATGGAGAGAAGAGAATTTGTTGTAAAATGAAGAAAAAAAGGGGGAAGGAGTAACAAGATGTATCTGTGATTATTTTACTGGATACCTTCAGAGCTTGTCCAGCTAAGATGATATAGCCAGTGTTGATCATGAAAAGATTGACGTATTGCAGAGCCCATGTAAGCGCATACATTTTTCTTCCTGCAGTCAAAAGAATAAGGAAATTTAGTCATTGCTTACTCTGTATATGACGAGGCAAGTTCCGATAACTCAGGAATAGCACAGACTCTTTAATGTAAGTGCAACGTTTAAACGAAGAAGTTAGTTGCTGAACACTACTAACCATATATGTGCCCAGCAAGATCTCTGTATCTGATATGGCGTTTGCCACCAACTTCATGGAGGCGTGCAAGAAGAGCATTAGCATACATGGATATGGCAGCAGCTAGGAGGAGGCCACATGTCCCGGTGATCCAGCCTAAAGGGACCATGATTGAACCAGAGTATCCTAGCACATATGCGCTGTTGACCCCTGTTGTGAGGACGAAGCCAACCTGATACCAGGGATCTGAAAACGACAGAAATCTCGCAGGGGTTAAACCACATGAATAAGCATGTGTTGGTGTTGAAGGAAAGACGAGAACTTGATTGGCTCGCATGCATGGGTAACAAGAAAGAAAGAAAGAAATGAAATGGTGGTTATGTTACGTACCAACGCTGATCTGGTGCGCCGTATCCTCGGAGAGGTCGGGCCTCTCGCCCTTCTCGTCGGCGGCGTCCATGGCCATGGCCTTCTTGGTGTGCGGCAGCAGGAGCGGCGCCCTCTCGCAGTCGTCGAAGGGCAGGTGCAGGTGCAGGCCGAGGCGCAGGTCCTCCGCCCCCGAGAACGATGAGGAGGAAGAAGAAGCGGAGGCGGCCTATAAAAAGGGGGAGGAGGAGGACCAGCACGGTGATGTGGTGCCTTCCCCCAAAAGTAGCATCATTTTCATTTTCGTATGAAAGGAGGAATGGGGCAAAAAAAAAAAATTGAGGGACACGTTATTATCGCCAAAGTGGTGAGAACATTGAATGATGATGGGCGCACCAATCAATCAATTAGAGAATCAAGTGCGATCTTCTTAACTGGTGGTGTAGTTATATTACTATTTATTTATATATATACATACTGCTAGTATATATGCCATGTGCAACACAATATAACTGGGAGCGAGTGAGACAAGAGACACGTCCAAGCGGAGAAAGGAAGAGAGAAAAACGATGGCGCAAGCACTAGGCACTGAATCGGTGAATAATGAGAGAGCTGGCAGCAGGTGAGTGAGTGCGCGGCGAAGAGTAGTAATAATCTAGGCATCATAGCAACAGCAAGCACAATCGAATTGAAAGAAGACTCACGTTGACATCCATTGCTTTGGTTGCCGAGGGAATCCAATCCAATCCAATCTGCTTTCTTTCCAGTCCCTCGTTCGATCCGATTGGCCGGGCGTGCGGCGGACGAATTTGAATTTGACGGAGCTCCCCAACGGCGGATTGATTTGATATTCCCTGGCGGCCACTTGCAGGGCAAGAACGCCTTTCGGCTTGACCACGACGAGCCGCCTCCTCCTCCTCCTCCTCCTTACAGATGGAGATGGGGGAGGGGAGTTGGTGGGTGGGGAAAGGAATCGCAGCAGCAGATGCGCGGGCGCGAGGAAGAAGAGGAGGAGGGGGCTAATGGCAGCCGCGGGGCCCGCGCGTGCTGTTTCTAGTGTATTTATACACAGAGAGGCAGGGGGCACGGCAGGAGGGAGAGAGACGGGAGGAAGACGAAGATGTTCGTTGCTTGCAACCGATTTTCTGCCGACCGCCTTGGTTTGTTGGCCTCCCCGCGATTTCTCGCATTCCGTTGCATCTCTCTCCTTCTTCGCTTTCTTTTTATTCAAATAATTATTAAATAAATAAACAGACAAACTGTTCCTTTCCTTTGCTTGCCAAATTCCCCAACCCCAACCACGTGCACGCACGCAATGCATTTCTTTTTCTCTCCCCGCCGTTTCCCACTCACTGCCTCTTGGGCCCCGCACAGCCACCACGCATAATAAATCAGCCATATTCATCTGACTTATCAGCCACTGGCTAGCAATACTTTTCTCTCGTAATAAATCAGCCACTAGCCAGCATTACTTTTCTCTCAAAACAAATCCACACCAGCCACCAGTCAAACGAACATGTTGAGGGTATGTATATATTGATTGTGATAATGCCATTAAATAAATGTACTGACAAATGGATCTTACATAGGCAGGTAGACATGCAGATAAAAAAAAAAATCTGCCAACATATATATACATCTGTAGGCACGCATAGTTTTTTTTTCTTGAAAAGGAACGAACAGAAAGGAATGGGCAGAGAAGGCCACTAGTACATAAATATCGTCAAACAGAAATAATATTTTTATAGAGAAGAAAAGAAATATGCTGCAACAGGGATGGGATGGCATGGCATCCAATCCAAACACAGAAGAAAAAAGATCATGAGGGCCGGGTCATTTTCAGCTCCTTCAATTTCGTCCAAAAAATTTCCAACATCATCACCAGCTACCCAAATCAGCAAAGATTCCGGATGTAAAGCATAGCAAATTTTAAGAACACGCACCATATGTCCAACTATCCAAAAGTCGGCGTATACACAATACAAATATAGTAGCACGCAAAAAAAAAAAGCAAAGATGAGAAAACATGACAAGAAATTGAAACGAAGAGAATCCTGGCATGCAACTAAATAAATAGAATCATTCATGTGAATTGAGATGTGCAGGTCCATTTCCTCCTTTCTACAAACTTTTGATCCAGAGTCCAAATGAGATGAGACTTCCGTTGCCAATTCAATTGCCATTCATATTCACATTCGTGCATGTATTCCAATGACCAAAAAGACCCATGCCGCTGCAATCATCCATGTTATTCGCTTCACTTGAGATGCCCACTAGGCTAGTTGCAACCAACACCAAAGGCATTGCAACATCCCATTACAGGGTGGGTCTTGCGTCATTGCATTGTGAATACTGAATAGACATGGCAAAGTACAGCAAACCTCACCATCCAAAAGGTAGATTATCTTGTAAATTATCATGGCTAACACTTGTCAAAAGACTAATCACCAATGATGATGGCCACACTCAGCTGATATTAGAATTATACACAACATACCCATAATTTCTCTGCTCTGCTAAGTGCAGCATCTGATTCCTCACTAAAGGCAATCCAGTAACTTACCTAAACTCTAGTGGATTGAAAATATTCCCCTCATAATGAACCGGGAATTCAAACAGCAGACATTTTCCCAGAGAGGAAAAGGAAAGAAAAGGCTAAAAGCAACCAAGGATTCCATATTCTAGTTACCATGTTTACCATGTTTGAAGCACATGATTGGTGTATTTGACTATTTGTTTTACTTATGCTAAAATATTTTTAGTTTGTCAGGTTAAAGGAGCACATAGTAGGATGGAAGAGCATTTATTTATATGCGCTGATTATAAAGAGATACGAGGTTCTGCACTATTGCAATGTGGTAATTCTCCTTCCCTAGATTTTAGTTTCGCACTGGATTTTGTAAGTTGGATATTAGCAAGTTAGATTATATGTTGATTGGACTCTAGGAAAGGTAATAGTGTTTCTCCTAGAAGTCTGGATTTAATTGGACATTAAGTATTCAAAGAAATGTGAGGTGTATTTCTTCTCTTGCATCCCACAAGATTTCGTGCATTGGTTTCATTATTTCACATGAGTGTGGTTTCATCATTTTGTAGAAAGGGAACTGAGATGCTGGCATATATATAGTTGGACTAATTAGTGGAGTTGGTATGTGTCTGAGAAATAATCAAATAATCAATCTGGTTTTGGATTCTTAGAGCTTATCAAGTAGGCTTACATGACCAGTTCTGGCATATGTCTGAGAATTAATAGATCTGGTTTCTGATTATTCATAGCCTTGGAAGACTAGGAGTATGGCTGTTTCCAACAAAGAGTGAAGAAGTGCCATTTAAAAGCGGCCTTCTGGATCAGTTCAAAAACTTATCAAGGTAAAGATCAGTCACTATTTAAATAAGTTTTTGTTCCATAGCTATGTTTGAAGCCTAACCCTGTGCATTCATGCTATCTCTTTCTGCAAAGCCTTCTGTTCTTTTGCTTCTACCTATCCACAATTCCAACTGCATATATATCGTTACTAAATGCCTACTCGCTCACAATCATTGTTGCTGCAATGTGATGATCTCATTCAAGTCATTCTTTGGCAGAGTGCATCTTGAATTGGAATTGTGTCCTGTTCTTCAACTGGATTGTGGATAGGTTGGCAGAGGTTGGCATTATGCTCTCGGGAACAATTGCTGGTTCGAACTTATAGTAGTCACAGTGAGCTCTTTCCTGCTGCTTGGAATCACTTTCTCTAATAGTTTCATATACCAGATTCAAGATGACACGTAGTTGCAATTGAAATTTTCAGTTAATCTTTGATTGCTTGAGCATCATGTTACTGTTCAGTGTAGGGTGAGAGCATGAGGGGTGCCAACATTAAATTCAATTCGCCATTGTAAAGAGCGCAAACACTATGGTATGCCTAGCCCTTGAAATTGATGATGTTGCTTGCTGTTCAGATTTAGCTAGAATGCTGGAAGCACTAATGAAGCCTGGGCAGAGATGCTGCTATGCCAATAAAGCTCAGTCACCGAACGATATCCAGGAGCATTTGAGTTTTTTACTCATGGTTGATCCGATAATGTCGTTGTTCACTTATGTTTGAGGAATAGAAGTGCAGTTTGAATGGGACTAGATCACAACATTATTAGGCAGAAAGATTGGTCTGATTCAGTGGGCAAGAGTGGCTTTTTTTTTGAGGGCATGGGCAAGAGTGGATTGTTGCTTTGACCAATTGATTTGCTTGCATCTTGTGCTACAATGTAACCTTGGATGTATTTTGAAAAAAAAAGAATTACATAACCTGTGTTATGGAGTAGGATTCAGATGATATATTTATTCAATATTTGCACGTGTTTCAAATAATATTTATTGTATTGGATTTAATGTGCATTGCAATATAAACTTTTTCTTACCCGTAGCAACACACGGATACTATATTATTTTTATTGAATATTTTCTGTACTGTATTGTAGATTTTGGATGCCCGTAGCAACGCACGGGCACTTTCCTAGTATAGAGAAAAGAAAAGAAATATGCTGCAACAGGGATGGGATGGCATGGCATCCAATCCAAACACAGAAGAAAAAAGATCAGGAGGGCCGGGTCATTTTTTTTCAGCTCCTTCAATTTCGTCCAAAAAATTTGCAACATCATCACCAGCTACCCAAATCAGCAAAGATTCCGGATGTAAGCATAGCAAATTTTAAGAACACGCACCATACATATGTCCAACTATCCAAAAGTCGGCGTATACACAATACAAATATAGCAGCATGAAAAAAAAAGCAAAGATGAGAAAACATGACAATAAATTGAAACGAAGAGAATCCTGGCATGCAACTAAATAAATAGAATCATTCATGTGAACTGAGATGTGCAGGTCCATTTCCTCCTTTCTACAAACTTTTGATCCAGAGTCCAGATGAGATGAGACTTCTGTTGCCAATTCAATTGCCATTCATATTCACATTCGTGCATGTATTCCAATGACCAAAAAGACCCATGCCGCTGCAATCATCCATGTTATTCGCTTCACTTGAGATGCCCACTAGGCTAGTTGCAACCAACACCAAAGGCATTGCAACATCCCATTACAGGGTGGGTCTTGCGTCATTGCATTGTAAATACTGAATAGACATGACAAAGTACAGCAGACCTCACCATCCAAAAGGTAGATTATCTTGTAAATTATCATGGCTAACACTTGTCAAAAGACTAATCACCAATGATGATGGCCACACTCAGCTGACATTAGAATTATACACAACATACCCACAATATCTCTGCTCCGCTAAGAGCAGCATCTGATTCCTCACTAAAGGCAATCCAGTAACTTACCTAAACTCTAGTGGATTGAAAATATTCCCCTCATAATGAACCGGGAATTCAAACAGCAGACATTTTCCCAGAGAGGAAAAGGAAAGAAAAGGCTAAAAGCAACCAAGGATTCCATATTCTAGTTTCTAGTTCCTAACTGAAAGCAGCACTATGGAAATATATAGTTCTAGACTCTTTCCCCTAGTAGCTGTAGCTCCCATAATGTCGTTTTGGGTAACCGAAAGCAGCCCGGATTTTCGGGCTCTATCCAGAAGTCTAAAGTGCAGGTCACTTGCTCCAAGCTGTTTTGTTGGCAACCTCATCATCAAATCAAGCTTGGTGTTGAAATGCAGGCCAAAAGTATGCTGGATCACCGCAGCTTGGAATACTATATGGGTCTATGGGAGGAGGAATTACAACAGAAGAAAGAAACAATCGCATCCATCCAGGTGGAGGGAAGCGGAGAGCGCTGCTGTAATTTACGAATGCACTGAGATGTATCGATCGGGACATGACCTATATATGTATATATATTGATACCTTCTTGAGCAAGTACGAATGCATGTGGCACAAACCAGGCTGAATTTGAACCTATTCATAGTGAGCATTACTATGAACTTACTATATAATATTTATAGTGAGCATTACTATGAACTTACTATATAATATAAGCAAAGAAAGCTCATGTTTGTGAGCTAGAACTGAGAACTGCAACATAACTAGAATGCAAGACAACTATGCAGCATCAGTGCAAGAGAGGAAATACAGTGGCAGCACTAGTGTTACAACTTGATTACTGATTAGGAACCGAAACGAAAGAACTTGTAACTAATTTGATCTGGGTGGAAAGTGCAGAGTTTGCGCTGTCTGCGTTCCTTTGATGGCAAAATTCTGCAGTTTCCACCACAGGGTACTTACTACAGTAGTAATTACAAGACAATTGCAAAGCCATTAGCAACGTGCATCGAACTGAAGTGCGAACAAAACAAATTGAAGGAACAAGAGCTAGAGCTAGTACATGGGGACGAGGACGAGGACGAGGCGAGAAGGAGGAACATCTACTATTTGTTAGCCAAGGCGGGGAGGCCGGTGGGCGTCGTCGTCAGTGGTGGCAGCGTCGTCCTTGACCCCGACGAGCACAATCTTCTGGTAGGCGACGTCGGAGGGGTGCATGGGGTACTCCACCACCGGCGCGACGGGTCGGCGCGCCGTGACGGCGTACCAGAGGTAGAGCACGAGGAATGTGAGCATGGCGCCGCACGCGGCGGCGAAGAGCAGGGACACGGCGGCCCCCCAGGGGCTGTAATGATAACTGCGGTCGGCGCGGTGGGGCGGCGGCGTGGTGAGCAGGGTGGCCGGGTTGAGCGGCTGGGAGTGCATCCGGAAGGGAGCGGCGTGGAAGGCCCAGCTGAAGAGGGTGCAGTTGCCGGAGCGTGTCCGGAAGCCGGCGAGGACGGGGCCCCTGAGGAGGAGGACGGGGGACAGATCGAGTGGGCAGGAGAGCAGCGGCGGGGTCGGGTGGTTGTGGATGGTGGTGGCAGCGGCGGAGGAGAGGCGGACGTGGAGCGTGGCGGAGGTGGCGTTGTAGTCTATCCAGGCGTGGCGGGTCCCGGACCCGGTGGCGGCGGAATAGTTGGCCTGGCGGTGGCGGCCGGCGAGGTCGACGCGGACGCGGCGCGCGGAGAAGGTGACGGCGAGGGCCGGGGGCTCGCGGGAGGCGGCGGCGGAGGAGGGCGTGAGGAAGAAGGCTAGGGAGGAAGCGGAAGCGGGGAGGGCGAAGGCGAAGTATGTGGAGAAGGTGAGGCCGGGCGCGGGGGAGAAGGCGATTGGGGTCCTGTACTGGACGCGGGCGCCCGGGGAGGGCATTTCGACGGCGGCGGCGGTCGCATTTGCCCCGCCGGAGAGGGCGAGCTGGGCGGCGGCGCCGGCGGCGGGGAAGAAGTCGAGGGAGAAGGAGGAGGCGGCGCCAGCGGAGGGAGGTGGAGCTAGCAGCAGCGGGAGGAGGAAGAGGAAAAGCGGCGGCGGCGGCGGCATTGGTGGCACCTTGAGATTGCTTGAGCACCGGCAGTTGCAGGATTGCAAATTGGCAATGGATGAAAAATGAAATCAAATCAAATCAAATCCAGAAGGGATTGTTCAGTAGATCGGCCGGCATTGCAGATCGATTTGCAGTGCAGTTGCAGAGAGGAAAGGGATAGGATGGATGGATGGATAGGAGCAAAGACAAAGAAGAGGAGCGGGTGCGGGTGGTGCTCTGCTGCTGCTGCTGCTGCTGCTGCTCAGTGGAGTGTGGTGGACCAACACAAGCTGGCTTTTCCTTCCTTTCCTTCGAAGAATTATTATTTACTACTAGATACTGGCATTTCTTCTTTTCTTTCCATGTAAAAAAAAACAACCTCATCAGCTAGGGTTGATTGATTGATTACCGTCCATTCCTCCTCCACTAAGGTAAGCAGCCAACCCAAAAAAAAAAGATGTTGTAAAAAAACCCAAAAAAAAGAAAAAAAAAGCAAAGCAAAAGCAAGGCAACAACAAAAGGCGTGCTGTGCTGTCGGGCTGCCCTTTCATGCCTTTTTACCTTGTCCACCGTGCCTAGTCGCTTCTTGAGTTCTTGTGTTTGCCACCACAACACACACACACCCCTTCATTTTCATCCATGATTATGAAGGCACCATTTCTTTCCATCGAGTCTTTTATTAGACTCTATATATGCATACTACTATCTTATATTATATTTTTCTTAAAAAAACTTATCTTATATATTCTTATGAAAGAAGAAAACAAAAAAACGTGCATGCACCCAAGTGAGTGAGGATGGATTGGATTTGGACGTTTTGTTTTGCAGACCCGTGAGTCTCTTCTCTCTCGTTCGATAGATAGGACCACCGCACTTCACTCAAAGGTTACTTTTGTTGTGAAACTGCGTGTGGGCCGCAAACTTGTTATTCAGCCTGACTTCCTGCCTGCTGGGCCGCACTCATTTCCAGCCCATCAGCATTCCCAGCCCAGCCCAGAAACGGTGAGGGAGCGGGCGGTTGTTTGGCGCGTGAATGAATGAATAGTTTCCCTTCCCGCGCGCGCGCTCGTTCGCTTTTGTTTCTTGTTTTAGTTCCCCTCCCTCCCTTCCTCCTTCCCTCCCGCCTTGTTTAGTTTCCCCCCTCCACAACCCATTCCCCCGCCATTTCCCTCCTCTTCTCTCGGCACGCACTCACGCCAGATCCAATCCAATCTAGAATTCGACGAGACGAGCAACCAACGCAGCAGATCTCTATCAGGCAGGGCGGCAGATCTCCGCTCCGCTCCCCCCATGGCGCCGCCCAAGCCCACCACTCCCGACGCTGCTGCCAAGAAGAAGGTCACCCCCGCGCAGGTCGCCTTCCTCGTCGACCGCTACCTCGCCGACAACGGCTTCCACGCCGCGCTCGCCGCCTTCCGCTCCGACGCCGCCCACCTCTTCAGCCCCCACCGCGCCAAGCCCCCGCCCAAGGGCCTCCTCCCGCTCGCCGACATCCTCCACGACTACATCGCCCTCAAGGAGGGACGCGTCGCCATCGACTCCGCAATGCACGCCATGCACTCCCTCGTCTCCACATACTACGCCTCCTCCTCGCCGCCGATGATGATGCCTCCCCTGCCTCCGGCCGCCGCCCAGCCATCCTCGCCGCCGCTCGTCCCGCCGCTCTTCGTCGCCTCGTCGTCTCCTCCGCAGCACCAAGGTAATCATGCGTTGCTTCCTTGTGTTTCCTTTCTTGTATTTACTTCCACTGCATTGCTTCCTTGTGTGCATTGCCCTCCACCTGCTCGACCTATTGCTTCCTTTCTTGTATTTTGCTGCGACTGCGACCTCACCTATTGCTGCTGCAGGACATCCTTCGCCTGTTGTACATCACTACGCTCATGCATCCACGGCGCTTCTTGTCCAAAACTCCTCAGGCGTGCCACCCTCTCAGGCTCAGCAGCCCACCAAAAAGAGGAAGCATTCAAAGTCTGCAGGGAAGACTACGACGGCCTCCAAGAAGTCCTGCATCGCATCGGCTACCACCTCCGATACGAAAGGTACATTCTGCCTACTATGTGTATCAATTTCCTCCCACTAGCATTGGAATTGCACATGTGTTGGTTTCTTCATTAAAACAAGCACGCAAGCAATCGAGCAAACAGAGTAAATGTTGTCTCCTGATGCATTGCCAGGTAAAGCTGTTGCCCCTCAGCTGTCGAATGATAACTTGCCAGCGGCCCATCCAACCTCAGCTGAGCACGCTGCTGTGCCAAAGCTTCCTGTCCAGAATTCATCTGTTGCAAAGAGCTTATTCAGGCCACTTCAGCCTCAGCTCCACTCTTCTCCCTGTACACCGCAACAGAGCTATGCCATACAAGATCGGGATCAGGCTGCTGCTCATCCAACTCAAATGCCATTGCCTGTGCCTGCAAGTGCTCATACCCAACAGGACATTGCCTCCTCCCAGTGCTCCATAGTGTCTTCTTCCAAGACCCTCATCGTCAGCCCTCTCAAAGGAGGCACCTATTATGCTGTCGAGAGGAGCTATCATGTCAGCTCCCCCTTGAAATCGACCACCCACAAGTCAACCAAGAGGGAACATGTCAAAGGAAAACTAAATTTTGACATCACTGAGTCAACGCCAGTTACAGATGAGCAGCAGATTTGCGACAAGGCCTCTACCTCCTCTGATGAAGACAAGCCAGATGACTTTGACATTGATTTCACAAATCTTGATATGTTCGATAGCGACTTTTGCTTTTCTGAGCTTCTGCTTGACCTTGACCTTGACACTGAAGGTGTTCACTGCCAGAACACTTCAACAAGCACTGAAGTTCAAAGGTATGTCATAGTTCATTCTGTTTGTTTCTTAGTTTGGGGCCTTTCAGTTTCTAGTCTTTGCAGAACTGTGCATGCTAAGATGTGTTCTTTCTGCATACAGTCTAGAACCTGTTACCAGGAGTGGTTATGTGACAGAGGATCCTGCCCTACCTGATTCAGTGAAGTCAATGGCTGCAGAATTCACAGAAGAATTCAATTCGCAAGGTTGTGACCCAGCTCTAATAAGATCCACCAGTTTCTTGCTTCTCTCCTTTTTTTTTTTTTGCCCCTTATTGCAATCATCATTCTTTTTTTGCCCGCCAACAACTGTACTGATTGATACCTTCCTCAGCAGGAGCCACATCTGTTACTTCTGTCAGGGCTATTACTAAGAGGATAAAGATCGTTAGCCCTGGTATGTATTCTTATTATGGATTGCATTTGTCATTCTTGTATACATATTCAGCGATCAACAGTTGTAAGCACCATCTAACGTGCTGTGTTTGGTTATTTCTTTTCAGTGAAGGGCCGCACAGCTTCTTAGAGCAATGGATGGGAATTCATTCACATTACCAAGTCGAATGCCACAGTACGCAGCGGCAGAGGCGGAGCTGCGGCCCAGGCCTTGGCCCCAGTCGCCGGCATGTTGCCGCCACACTGCAGGACACTGTAGCGCACTGTAGCTTCGCAATTTGGCCTGTTTTTCTACAGTGTTGCTCTAGTAGGCCCTAGTTGTTGGCCCAACCCAGCTCCGCCACCGGCATGACTGACTAACGTTGTCTAGATGGCCTGACAATCCATGACAGTATGTTTGTAGTGGTGACCAATTGTACTGCACTGATAAGGGCATTTTCAGCCTCCTGTAGCATGCTAGTAATGTTATGCTGTTTCCTTCCTGCATCTGTTAGCATTTTGCCGTCATGTAAATGCTGATCAGTATGGCATTACTAATTCTAAGGTTAATGGATCGTATTAATTGCCTCTTTGGTACTCTCTCTGTTCTTTTTTATTTGACGTCCGTTAGCTTATTTTTGAGTTGGTCGGCGTAAGTAATGGAGAACGCCGTCGGGTGTTTGACGGAATCACCGTTGCCCCCGCCGCCATTGCTGCTCTGTTGGAAGAACACTTAAAACTTTGGGTGTGCCGTGCCAGTCAGAAAATCGACGCCCAACCACTTTTGAATTGGTGCCATTCCGTGGCTATGTAAATCTCTTTTCGCCGCCATTGCTGCTCTGTTGGAAGAACACTTAAAACTTTGGGTGTGCCGTGCCAGTCAGAAAATCGACGCCCAACCACTTTTGAATTGGTGCCATTCCGTGGCTATGTAAATCTCTTTTCTCGCTTGGCTCTTGCCTTGTTGATTTATTTGCTGTAACTCGCCTTCGGGCTTTCGCTTAATGCAATTTGAGTTCAGGTGGGCCGCTGGCCCCCCGTTGTTGCCTCAAAAAAGTAATGGAGAACGGAGGTAGTATGTATTTAGCTGTTGGGCCCATGCTGTTTAGAATTAGTGGCCTGGTACTTTCTTGCTGTGCGTTCAGGACGAAGTTGTTTGTTCTCTTAGCATACTTACGCCAAATGAATCTGAACAGCAGCTTGTGTTGCAATTGCAGTATATATACTCACCGGCAAACACTGGCATTTTTTTTTGTTTTTTGAGGAAAAAAAGGAATAAATAAAGAATGAAGTATATATACGCATCAGCATCAGCATCACCATGGGTACTTGTGCTTCAAGTCTGGAGAAA
Source organism: Cenchrus fungigraminus (assembly GCA_036936925.1). NCBI lineage: Eukaryota > Viridiplantae > Streptophyta > Magnoliopsida > Poales > Poaceae > Cenchrus > Cenchrus fungigraminus. The sequence goes on along the minus strand of CM072780.1, from coordinate 123,326,475 downwards.
GTGAGATTGATCAGCAATGGGGGTAGTCCGGTGGCGGCGGCGGGAGAACAGCGTCGGGCGTGGTGCCGTCGTCCACCTCGAAGATCATGGCCAGGCCGAAGGGCAGGTGCGCGTCCAGGTGGCAGTGCATGATCCACACGCCGGGGTTGTCGGCGGTGAAGCGGATGACGGCCCATCCGCCGGCGGGGACGGCGACGGTGTTGCGCTGGTGCGGGTTGACGAGGTTGTAGGCGCGCACGTGCCTGTGGGCATTGAAGTTGCCGGCGCCCTGCGCCAGGACGTAGAAGTTGAAGCCGTGGAGGTGCAGCGGGTGGTTCTCGGCGCCGAGGATGGCCGTGTTCTGCAGCACCACCTCCACCGTCTCGCCGTACCGCAGCGCCTTCACCTTGGTCCCCTTGGAGGTGTACATCAACGACGCCCTGGGGTTGTCGCCGGTGAAGTCGAACATCACCGGTGGCCGGTCCGGGAAGTCGCGCGTGTACACGCCGTCCGGATGGCCCCGCATGTGCGCCTCCAGCAGCGACATGGCCGCCGGGAACTGGAAGGACACGTTGTTCATGCTGCCCGCCACGGAGCCCAGCGTCCGGTTGCACAGCGTCTGCGCCGGCGCGCACGGCGTCACGCCCAGGCCGAAGGTCACCAGCATCCGCGTGTCCACGTGGAGCGGCACCGTCGGCGCGCCGTCCTGCAGCAGCCCGGTGAGTCTGGCGTAAAAGCGCTCGGCGGTGGCATTGTCGTTGAAGGCCGGCATGCTCGGCATCACCGGCGGCGGCGTTGCATCGTCGTCTTGGTGGTGGTCGTAGTAGGTGACGAGGGCCGTGGCGGTGGCGCTGTAGGTTGCGACGGCGAGGCTCTGGTACACCTGCGCGGCCATGTAGTAGCGGCCCGGGTGGGCGTCGGCGCGCATGAGCGCGTCCACCGTCTGGCCCGGCGCCAGGACGATGACGTCGGTGCGGTAGGGGTCGGTGTAGCAGGCGTCGGCGGCGACGACGGTGAAGGAGTGGGCGGCGACCTTGAAGAAGAGCTGGTAGTTGAGCGCGGCGTTGATGATGCGGAGCAGGTAGGTCCGGCCGCGCTCCACGGCGAGCAGCTGGTGGTCACCGTCGACGAGGCCGTTGATGGTGAGCGCGACGGAGTTGTTGGGCGCGCCGCCGGCGAGGAGGGCCTGCCTCTCGACGTCGACGACGCTGGCGTTCCACCACTCGCCGAGGAGGATGGTGGCCTCGCGGTGGGGCATGATGCCGAAGGGGTATCTGCTGTGTGCCGGCGCCGGCCGCAGGAGCAGCGCGCCGTAGACGGTGGCGCGGAGGAAGGAGACGTGGGCGTGCCACCACAGCGTGCCCTCCTGCCCGGTGACGTTGAAGCGGTAGGTGTAGCGGCCGCCGGCGGGGCGGATGGGGCACTGCGACACCATGACGGGGCCGTCCGCCCAGCTGGACTGCCGCTGCAGGATGCCGTGCCAGTGGATGCTCATGTTGTAGGGGGAGTTGTTGACGACGTGCACCACCACCGTGTCGCCGTCGCGGGCCTCGATCTTGGGGCCCGGGAACTGCCCGTTCACCGCCGTGATCACCTGGCTCCGGCCCAGGCGCTGCACGGTCAGGTTGCCAACATTGAAGGTGTGCTCGACGATGGCTGCACCAGCCAACAGGCAGCATCCTATGAGGAAGAAGCACAAGGCGGCGAATGCGAGGCGCCCCGGGCGAGCCATGCTGGTGATTCGATTGGCTTCGATGATCCGATGATCAGCAGCTGCCACTGCCACTGCCACTCAACCTCTGTTCATAAACATGATGCATTGCACTGCATGCTCAAGCTGTGTGATCTTTATATGCTCAATCTCTGCATGCCAGCAGGTCTCGCATTTCTCCATCAGCTCGTGTCGTTCTTGCAAACTAACTTAATTTGCAAGCATTGCGATGCATCACAAGATATGATTAGATATGTTAAATCCCATCGTGCTGTTACCACAGAAGCAGCCTGCAGTTGTTGGATCAAAGGGATGCCCTTGCCTGTCACCGTCAGTCAACCAGCCAGCTGCTGAGCTGCGTATGCCTTAATTGTTTCCCCAATTCATTTCATACGCCACTGTCACACTAACTAACTGTTGGTGCTGCCGTGTTCAGTTAACACAAGCAAATGAAAGAAAAACCTGCCTGCAAGATAGGTCTTGTTTACAACGGTTAGTGTGGTCTCTCTGACATTAGCAATGCCCCTATCGACCCCTTGCAACGGGCTAGCAGCAGAGACACAAGAATTCTATAGGTTAGTTTAATTTGCAGATATAATTGCGTTGCCAGTTCTTACTTTTTAGCAGTTCGTTGCATTGTTCACTCGTTCCATATTTAACCTTTGTAACTTTTGACTACTAACTATTAATTTTTGTAATGTAAATTTTATATGGTTGGATTCGCAATCAAATTGCTGGTACAAGTGTCCGGCCAAGAAGCACGCAGAGGGGCTCGCTGCGGCACCTCTGCGTAGGCACCGGTCAGACCTGACCGGTGTGGGTCACCGGTCAGACCTTTGCCGGGGTGAACTGGCGAAAGACCTCCGAACGTCGCCCGGGCAGGATCCCGTCGGGGCGGCACACGTAGGGTTGCTCTAGGGTCGGCAAGGCCACCTAGCGCCCTCAATCGACGTAGAGACGAAGGAGGAACAACAAGTAATAGATTGGAAAAGTTTAAGGCAAAGGGAAAAGGTAAAAATATAAAAGTAGATTGATTTGATCGATTGGATACCTCAATCGGTCGTGACCCTTTATATTTATAGGGTGGGGAGGTATTGCCCTGCAAAGAAATCCTTTTACAAGCCTAAATCTATCAGGACTCCTCGTTTTGGTTCGGACAGGGGGCACCGGTCAGGAGCACCGGTCAGACCGGTGCACATGCCGTGCAGATCTTGTATACTCCCTCCGTCTCATAAAAATGCAATTCTAGTTTTTCTAGGACAGATTAGTGGTGGTGCGAAAGGACTCTAATACCCCTATTTTTTAGCCACATGCAGTAAGTTTTGGCATGCAGATTAGATCTGGTTACTTAATTAGACATCTATTTTCTAGGATTGCACACTTTGTGGAATTTTTTTCAAATTTTAGGATTGCATTCTTTACGGGACGGAGGGAGTAGGTCATATCTCCCTCATCCGGACTCCGATTTGGACGTTCCACATATGAATCTCGATCTACTCGACAAGACCTATCCAATGGTGAAGTCCAAATTGTATTTTATGGTCTTTGACCACACCGGTCTGACCGGTGGGACCCACAGGTCTGACCGGTCAGACAAGACGTGCCAATTTTGGGTGCGAACACAAATATAATTTACTTATGATTATACGTTTGTAATCATAAGTGATATAATATATAATAAATGAATAATCAAAGTGTTATTTGGAAGTTCATGTCATGTTGTATCCGGACATTTGGTTAATTAGTTGAAGCCTTAACTCCTCGCAAAAAAAAAGCCTTAACTTCTGTATGTAGAATTATATATATATATATATATATATTTTTTTTTTGATTTTCGAAAAATAAATGGACGAATCAAAAATTTCGAGAAATATACATCTGCCGCCGCACCCCACGGCGGCAGGAGTTCCTGCCGCCGTGGGGCACGGCGGTAGGGGTGCCGCCAACGGTCGGCTGACCTGCCAGGTGGGGCCAGCTTCCTACCGCCGTACCCCACGGTGGCAGGAGCCCTACCGCCGTGAGGTACGGAGGCAGCATCACCCCTATATAAGGGGTGACGGCTGCCGCCACCCCCTCCTCCCTCTCTCACTCTCTCCTCTAAATCTTCGGCTTTCAACCCTTCGGAGCACTTTTGACTAAGGTATGTTTCTAAATTTAGTTTAGTTTAGTTAGTGTAGTTAGCTAGTTAGTTTAGTTAGTGTAGTTAGCTAGTTAGTTTAGTTAACTTAGTTTAGTTTAGTTAGTTTAGAAATTTCAAAAATTTTAGAAATAGTTATAATTCAAATAATTAGATTAAATTAATATAAAAGTATTAAAAAATTATTTTAATTCACATAATTCGTTTAAATTGGTTTTAAACTTCTAGAAAATAGTTATAATTCAAAAAAATTATTTACTAATATAAAAATCATTTAAAATTCCTAAAAAATGGTTATAATTCACAAAATTAGACTAAATTGATATAAAATTCGTAGAAAATAGTATTAACTCACATAAATTGTTTTAATTCATTTAAAATTCCTAGAAAATGGTTATAATTCACAAAATTAGATTAAACTGATATAAAATTCGTAGAAAATATTTTTAATTAACATAATTCGTTTAAATTCATTAAAAATTCCTAGAAAATGGTTATAATTCACATAATTAGATTAAATTGATATAAAATTCGTAGAAAATAGTTTAAATTCACATAATTCGTTTTAATTCATTTAAAATTTCTAGAAAATGGTTATAATTCACATAATTAGATTCAATTAATGTAAAATTTTTAGAAAATATTTTTAATTCACATAATTCGTTTTAATTAGTATAATTCGACTAATTGATTAAATTACGTTATTTTTTTGCAGCTATGGCTGGACCGTTGGAGTACGTACGGCCGGAGTTGTTCGACGAGGCGGTGGACCGGCACCACCGCTCGTACGTGTCGGCTGTCCTTGGACATTCGCCCGGCAGTATACGTTTCCGGACCACCCGCACGTTGATGCCGATTGTGACGCCCCAGGTTTTTAATTGACCCTAATGACTGGTCAAACCTGTTGACTTTGGTCAAATCATGGCCAACCTGGGTCATCACCTCGGAAACCTAGCCAACACTCACCCATAAGCACCTTAGGCAAGTCAACAATAGCTACCTTGGTCAAAACCCTAGTTGAGATGGTCAAAACCCCTTGATGCCAATACCCTACCTTAGGACTTTGGCCACGTTCTCCAATTTTTGTCTAAACACTCAAAATTCTGCCAATATAAAAGTTGTGCAGAATTTAGAGGGACACATTTCATCTTTAGATTGGCATTTCAAATTTTGAGAGGAAAGGGCTCAAATTTGCAAGTCAAACTTGCTTTTACTATTCACCTGAGCCATGAAATTCTTCAAATTGGAATCCATGTTTCTCCCTGTTTTCAAATCCAATTTGACCTTGGTTGATGCCTATTGTGTAGAGGAATGACTCATCTACAGAAGTCCTATCTATGGGTTTTGAAGTTCTTTTTGAAAAATTTGAATTTAAGGCGTTCAAACAGGGGCACTTCAATTTGAAACGGGCACCGACGCCCTAGAGCGCGCTCCCGCGCGCCGGCGTGTCACGCCGCGCCGCCACGCGGCGCATCGGCGTCTGGGCCCCCCCTTGCCCTGCCGGTCGGCCGCGCGCCCGAGGCCGACACCATCATCATGCCCGCGCGCCGCCCGAGCAAAATCTCCCTTGGGACGCGTTCTTCCCGTGCGTGGCCGCCCGCCGACGCCCTGGCCGGGTCCCCGCCCGCCATTGCCGCCGGCGACGCCTGTGTGCCTCGCACGCCGCGCGCCTCCCCTTAATTCTCCTCCCCTTGCATCGAGGCGGAGCTCGCACACCTCCCGCACGCGCTGGCCGCCTATAAAAGGCACCTCTTCCTTCCCCGCGCGCGCACACCGCCCCGCCAGTCCGCCATTGCCGCCGCCGCGGTGAACTCGCCCCTCCGCTAGCTCCCGCCGCCGGCCAAGCCCTCCGAGCTCCTCTCTAGACCCCACTCGAGCTTCCACGGCCACGTGTTGATCCGCATTGCGCCTGTGCTCGCCGGATTCCGAGCCGAGGACTCCCAGGCTAACTGTGCTGACGAAGGCAAGCCCCGGCGCATCAACCTAAGTGTTTTTGGAAATTTATGCAACTATCTATGGATGTTTGTGCATTTACGTTCAGGAGTTGAAGTGAAACCCTAGATGCATGATCCCTAGGTACCTATGTCCTTACTAGTATGCTAGGTCGGTAGCTGCTATGCTATAGGACCGTTACAAGTCGAGTGATGCTTGTCACTCGCGAGATTAGGTTCTTATGTTGGAATCATAAGATCTTTATAAATGGATTGCTCATGTGGTAAGAGCATGGGATGTGGGCTCCGGTCCAATGGCTTTCGTGGGTTAAGTGTTTGAACGTACTAAGCACTTGTCGGGAATGGGACCGGTAAGCCTAGTACCTTAGTGAGGCGGTAAGGGATTTTACCGTCACTAATCTTGGGATGCGTCCCTCGGCTAGCTACCGGTGGTGCATGTGTGATTCTGGGTGCCTCGCGGGGTATGCCAGATAGCCTGCACCGAGGACTGTGGCCTTTTATCCCGAACCGAAGAGTTTTGGGAACCGCCTGGTTGGTGGGCTCTTGGTGAGTACACCCTACCGTGTGTTTAGGTTTACCTTGCAAGGTTTAAATCAATCGGTTGTCGGCCTCTCACCGTTATCTGAGACTACTTATCCAACTGGCCATGATATCCCTTAATGATGGAACTTGGTGAATATTTATGCTTGATTAATTGTTTGCACAACGTATGCTTGCAATAGCTTGCTCATTTAGAAAAGAGTAATCAACTAGAATCTGAGCTAAAATCTTGAAAGTAAGGACATACTCTTTGTTGCTTTTCAGCAAAAGAACCCCACTGGCCAAAAACCCTTTCATGTCTAGAGTTGGTGATGTAGTTGTGAAAGTGCATCTTGGCCCCTAATTGTTTTGGTGATAGTGACAAACACAATTTGTGGTATTTAACGTTTGAATAAGATGTGTGCAGGATTTACTTAATTGAAAATCATGGTTTTGACCAAAAGAAGGCCCCCAACTCCATTTCGGCGTTTTCAACTCAAGTCAAGGCTTAATTTAATTTTGATTTTGAATTTGAGTATAGGAAACACCGTACTATAAAGGGGGATGCGAATTGATAGCCAAGAGATGCTAAAAGTGCTCTAGAAGATGACCCAAGTGAGTGAGAAGAGATTAGAGTTGACACGTGCACATTTGCTTATCTTATCTCAACTTCTCAGCCTTTGTCGGTAGTACCGACGCCAAGTCGGTAGTACCGATATGGCTCCTCTGGCGAGTTTTAGCCAGGGGCTCGGTAGTACCGACCCTGGGTCGGAACTACCGATATGCCTCCACTGTTGGGTTTCTGCGGCACCCCTCGGCAGTTCCGACCCCGTGTCGGAAGTACCGAGAAATCCCGATTTTGCACAGTAACGGCTAGTTTTCAGGGTTGGGTATAAATACCCCCTTCTTCCTCCTCACTCATTGCTGGCCAACCACGGGACAAACCCCCACTTGAGCATTCACTCCACTTCTCCCCTCCCTCCTAGAGCCAAGATTTGATTCCTTTGAGTTAGGGCTTGGGTAGAGAAGTGATTCCTAGTGAGGATTAGAGAAGCTTTGAGAGCCCCTTCGAATCTCTCCATCTCAAGAGCACTTGAAGCATCTCCGGGCAATTGATTCGTGTTTGTTACTCTTGAAGCTTGCTTCTAGACGGTTAGGCGTCTCCCGTTGAGTGCCCTCTTGGTGTGGAGCACCCGGGATCGTTTGTATTACCCTCTCCTTGGTGCAGAATTCTTAGTGAGCACCAATCTTCCTTTGTGGGGATTGGAAGAGGAAAAGAGGCTCTTGGTGATAGCCCTCTCTTTGTGGGATCCTCAACGGAGACGTAGCTTCCTTTGTGGGAGTGAACTTCGGATTAAATTCTTGTGTCTCCATTTGCTTGCTTGAATTCTTTGTCTCTCTCTAACCCTAGAACTTGTTTTAGCCCGATCTCTAAATTGGTTGTGCTCCAACTCATATCTTTGGTTGCAGGTGGTTCTTAGCTACTAAACTAAAGCTTTGATTCAATTAGAATTGCTAGAATCGCATTACATTTCAAATTTCGTTTTAGTCTCCTCTGTACTGTCGGTAGTACCGGTCCGGTACCGGAAGTACCGAGCCCCCTCGGTAGTTCCGGCACCGTGTCGATAGTACCGACAGGTGTTTTAACCGCTGCATTTGTTTCAGAAATTTGAAGTGATCCTATTCACCCTCCCTCTAGGCATCACAAGGTCCTTTCAATTGGTATCAGAGCCTAATCCCTTGATTTAGGCTTAACCGCTAAGGGATCAAGATGTCGGGGAGCGGAGACAACCAATCCGCCGAAGAAATCGCCGCCAAGGAAGATCAAGAGAAAGAGCTTAAGGCAGCCCAAGACGTCACCGGGAAGGCCCCAAGCCGTTCCAACAGAGAAAGCTCCGATGAATCTTCATCCGATTCCGACTCGGACTCTGATTCCGACTCAAGTGATGAAGACGTCAAGGATGATGATGATGCGGCAAGGAAGGCGGTGAAGAAGAGAAGAAAAACTAAGAAGAAGAAGAAGGCCAAGAAGATGGCCAAGAAGCTCCTCAAGAAGATGATCAAGAAGGAGCAAGCAAAGCATTCCCACTCCGGCTACTATGAAGTGCCATTCCACTACGGACAACCTACGGGCAACAATCCTAACGAAAAGTTTTATTCCGTACATTTGGGAAAGCCTCCCCACTTCGATGGGAAAGACTATCCCAAATGGGCTTATGATATGCAAATGCACCTCTACGGGCTTCACCCTTCTCTTTGGAAGATTGTGGTTGTAGGTGTGACAATCCCCACCGAAGGAGAAGCTCTTACACTTGAGCATGAGCAAGACCTCCACCGCAACGTGCAAGCAACAAGAGTAATCACGGGATCCTTGTGTGCTCAAGAGTTCAACAAAGTCCGGAACATCCAAATTGCCAAGGTGATTTGGGACACACTCAAGGAGGCACATGAGGGTACCGATCAAGTGAGAAGAGGCAAGATCGACTTGATTCACGGAGAGCTTGAGCTTTTCGTCATGAAGGATGGAGAGACCGTGAGGGAAATGTATGATAGGCTAATACTTCTTGTCTCGGACATCAAAGCCCTAGGAAGCAATGATTGGGATGATGAGAAGGTCACAAAGAAGTTGCTAAGAGCCTTCACACCGAAGAATCCAAACTTAGCAACCATGATAAGAAGAGATCCGAACTATCACAACATGACTCCCAATCAACTTCTTGGTGAAATCTTGCATCAAGAGCTAGTTGATCAAGACGTGGAGAAGTCACTTACATTGAAGGTGAACAAGAGTCTAGCCCTCAATGCTAGCTCTAGTGAAGTGGTGGAAGTGAAGCCAAAGACTTCCAAGACTAAGAATGAAGACTCAAGTGAGGAAGGAAGCACGGATGAAGAAACTGCCTTTGCCATAAGAAAGTACAAGAAGTTCTTGAAGTCCAAGGCATCAAGGAAAGGTGGTGATGATAGAAAGAAGAAGTCATAAAGAAAATGCTATGAGTGTGGAGAGTATGGACACTTCATCGCCGAGTGTCCCAAGAACAAGAGCAAGGACAAGAATGAGGAAGAGAGGAAGTACAAGGAGAAGAGCAAAGAGTACAAGAACAAGTACCAAGGGCGTGCTCACGTGGGTCAACAATGGGACTCAAGTGATGAAGATGAAACACCAAAGAAGAAAGGCATGGCAACACTTGCCATGGCACAAGGAGCATCTTCACCACGCCTCTTCAACAACTTCTCCGACGATGAGGACAACTCTCACTTTTGTCTCATGGCAAGAGGGAGCAAGGTACAAGAGTCAACCACCTCATCCTCTCTCACCTCATCATCTTCCACACCTAGTAATGACATAGACAACCTAGATGAGGAAAAAGAAATGGAGGCAAACATGATAAAGCAATTTGGTAAAAAGGGCCATAAAGAAATTAAAAAGCTTTTGGACAAATTAGAGGAAAGGAAGGAGATTCTCCATGAGCAAGAAGACTTGCTTATCCGTGAAAAGGAAAGAAACCTTGCTCTAGAGAAAATCCTTGCCGAAGAAAAGGCTAAGGTGGAGAAGTTGACCACGGACTTGTCCTTGGCTAATGACTCCAACAAGAGGATGTCAAAGGATTACACTTTGGCAAATGAATCTCTAGCTTCCCTAAAGGCTACTCATAGTGAGCTTCAATCAAGCTTTTCATGCTTGATGGATAAACATAAAAATCTTGAGGCAAACTATAGTACCCTTTGGGAAAGCACCAAAGTCAATTCTAAGGCAACACTTGACTCTAGTGCCTCCACTAGCAAAGGTTGTTCTATTTGCTCTAATGTTGATATAAATGCTCTCAAGACTAACCATGCAAGGCTTGAGGAAACAATCAAGAGCAAAGACAAAGAAATAGCCTGATTAAACATGTTGATCACTCAAGGCAAGAACGGTGCCAAATCCATCCCTAAGGTGGTTGACAAGCAAGGACTTGGGCACTACAAGAACAACAAGATCAATGGTAGGGTGGTGGTTAAAGGGCATGAGATCCCCTTGTGGAACAAGGGAGGCTACCTCAACACTATTATGGATATTGCCCATGGAGTCACCACCTCCACCACAACAAAGGACAAGCCAAAGATTGTGAACACCACAAAAGGGAATGGTGGGGTTAATTCTCCATCAAAGGCATTGAAGAATGTGGTTGAACACAAGCCCTCTCCCAACTACACTTGTGACTATGTTGTGACATTGGACCACAATGGTAAAATGGTGGTCAAGTATGTTGGGGCCTACACAAAGAAGACTATGAGGAAGAGTGTGTGGGTTCCGAAAGTTTATGTTTCTAACCTCCAAGGACCCAAATCCTTTTGGGTACCTAAACCAAAAGCTTAAACTTATTTTGTAGGCCTACTCCTCCGGTGGAAGCGCATGGTTGATTGATAGTGGTGCCACTAATCATATGATCGGAGATGAAGGCTTATTTGCATCCCTTGATCATTATGACAACCCTACGGAAGCTATCATCTATGGAGACAATGGTCAAGGAGATGTAATCGGTCTAGGTAAAATTGCTATCTCAACAACAAATTCAATTGAAGATGTTTTTCATGTGCAAGGTTTAGGGTACAACTTGTTGTCGGTTTCACAACTTTGTGAGAAAGGCTACAATTGTCTCTTTACCAAAGAGGGTGTGACCGTCTCTAGAAGTGAGGATTCCTCTATTGTCTTTGCGGGTCACCTAAGGGGAAAGCTTTACTATGTGGACTTCACAAAAGTAAAGGTGGACCCTAAGCCTTGTTTAGTGGCAAAATCCGACATGGGTTGGCTATGGCATCGCCGACTAGCCCATGTTGGCATGAGTAACTTGGCCAAACTTCAAAATGACGAGCACATCCTAGGACTAACAAATGTTGTTTTTGAGAAAGATAGGTTATGTAGTGCTTGTCAAGCAGGAAAACAAGTTGGAGCGCATCATCCCGCCAAGAACATCCTATCAACATCAAGACCATTGAAGCTACTACACATGGACTTGTTTGGACCAATTGCCTACATAAGCATCGGTGGTAACAAATATGGTTTAGTAATTGTTGATGATTTTTCCCGTTTCACTTGGGTATTCTTTTTGCAAGATAAAAGTGAAGCAAAGGGAATTGTGAAGAAGTTCATTAGAAGAGTTCAAAATGAGTTCGAGCTCAAGGTCAAGAACATAAGGAGTGACAATGGCTCGGAGTTTAGAAACACTCAAGTTGAGGAGTTCCTAGATGAAGAAGGCATCAAGCATGAACTTTCCACCCCATACACACCTCAACAAAATAGGATCGTTGAGAGGAAGAACCGTACGTTGATTGAAGCGGCAAGAACAATGCTTGATGAATACAAGACTCCGGACTCATTTTGGGCGGAAGCCATCAACACCGCATGCCATGCCGCCAACCGCCTCTACCTCCACAAGTACTTGAACAAGACTCCCTACGAGATCATCACCGGTAAGAAGCCTAGTGTGCATTACTTTAGGGTCTTTGGGTGTAAGTGTTTCATACTTAACAAGAAACCCAAAGCCTCAAAGTTTGCATCCAAGGTTGATGAAGGTTTTCTCATTGGTTATGGAACTAACGAACATGCCTATCGTGTTTTCAACAAAACCACCGGTTGTGTTGAGACCACGGTAGACGTGAAATTTGATGAATCCAACGGCTCTCAACGAGAGCAAGTTAGTGAAAACCTTGTAGATGATGAAAAACCCCCAAGTGTGTCAATCTTTAGATTGGGGACCGGTGAAGTTATGCCTCGTGAAGCTCAAGTTCAAGCTCTGGGTGACACAAGCAATCAAGATCCATCATCATCAACAAGAGTGGAACCACCAAGTTCTCAAGTTCATCAAGATACAAGTCAAGTTCATGGTGACGATCATGGACGGGGCTTTGATCAAGGGGGAGAACAAGGTGGTGAAGCTCAAGAAGAAGCCCCACAAGATGAAGATGATGATGGACCAATTCAACGTCAATCTCAAGCACCACACCCAAGAGTACATCAAATGGTTCAACGGGATCATCTCGTTGACAACATACTTGGGAGTATCCAAAGAGGGGTAACAACTCGCTCAAGATTGTCAAATTTTTGTGCATTTTACTCGTTCGTCTCTTCTTTGGAACCTCTTAGTGTGGAACAAGCTCTTGAGGACCCGGATTGAATTATTTGTAACACCCTGAAATTTTCCGATTTCAGGATGTTATTAGGAAAAAAATAATAACAACGATTTCTCATAATTTCTAAAAATTTTCCAACATTTTTTTTCTTTACAGGAAATTTAGTACAGGAAAATAATTGATTGGTTTTAAAAAAAATAAATAAGTAAAATGGTTCTCTGAGTGTTGCATTCATTTCGATTGCATTTGTTTTGTTTGAGATAGTGTTTTCAAAATCATAAAAAGATCAAACCCAAATCTCTCCCCATCCCTCTCTATCTTTTTATGGTACATCCAACTCATTCTCTCTGTCTATGTTTCCAACCCATCCGGCTATCTTCCTTTGCTCGGCCCAGGAGCAATCTCAAGCCGTCGGTCCGTAATCCATCGGCTGGCCCAACTCACCCTCTCCCTGTTTCGTACTGCTGACGGGTGGACCCCACCTGTCATCCCTCCCCTTCTGATCTGACCTGAGCAAGACTCGAGTCCGAGCACTTGCTCGGCTCCCGTGCATGTGCCCTGCCCACGCTGCTTGGCCTCCCCGGCCTTGCGCCCGCTCGCCTTCCCGTGACGTTCGCTGTCCGTCTAACCTGCCAGCTCACCATTCCCCTCTATCTCGCTGCCAGCCGGGCTCCGTCCGTCAGGCCCTCTCTCACCTCTGGCCAACGCTCCACGCTCTCACGTGCCCATGCGTTGCGCCGGCGCTCGCGCCGCATGCACTCGTGCACTACGTCGTGCCGCTCGGTCGTCGCGCCTACTTCCCCGTGCCCATGCGCTGCTTGGCTCCCATGCGCGACACCCTACACCCACAGCTGGATCCCCGTGACGCACCACACATCTCGTTCGGCTCTCGTGCGCTAGCCGTGTCTCTAGCGCCACCGCGCCTGCTCTCCTACTGTGTCACTAAGCCTCTCTCTGCATCGTGTCTGTGCGCCACCCCTGTGCGCTGCTCGCCTCCCACGAGCGCACCGCGAGCCGCACCTAAAACCGCGGCCTCACCGCACCCGTGCATGTGTCGCTACTGCTGTACTGTCTCTCTTCGCCTGCCTGCATGCCCGCCCACACGCTCGCGTTTGCGCCGCTGCCGCTGTCGCTCTTCGCCTCCTGTGCGCTGCCTGCCTGGCTCTTGTGCCCGTGCGTCCCTGGCCGCACACCTCGACCGCCTCTATGCCTATCGTGCGGTGCGTGCCGCTGGGCCTCTCCGCGTTGCGCGTCTCGCACGTACGTCGCATCCCTTCCGCCTCTTCTCCCGTAACCGTCTCCACCAAAATCCATCACGCCATTAATAACACTGCTCATCACCTTCTCCATCCTCCACCTTCCGCCGGCACCATGCCACAGTCGAGCTCCTGCCTGCGTCCGAGTCCGCATCATTCAACCCTTTCTGCCGCCGCTATATTGCGCCCTCGTGCACCGCGGTTGCACCGCTCGGCTACCTGTGCGTGAATAGATTGCTGTCCTGGCGACCCCTCTCTCTCCTCCTGCACTCGACCGAGCCAAGCTCGAGTCTTTGCGCCACCGTGTTTCGCCTCCCTGTCACATCCGGCCTCCCGTGACCGCTCACCTCCCCGCACGTGTCGCGCCGCTTCGCTCTTCCACTGCTCGTCGCCGGAACACCGCCGACCACGCATACCCGAGTCGGCTGCCGCACGTTTGTCCGCGTCGTGTCACCAGCACGCTGCCGCGCCGCCCCCGCCCGGCCATGGTCCTTGGCCTCTACGCATCGCACCTCTCGCATGCACGCCGCGTCCTCTCCGCTTTCTCTCCCCAAAACTGCTGCCCTCTTTACTCCTTTCCAGTGGTAACAGCCACCACCCTAATCACCATCAATTGTCTTCAACTCTCCAACGGCCGGCCACTGGCCATCAAAGCCATCGTCGCCGTTTCTTTTTTTTATTCAACTACGCTCCCTCCGTTTCCCTAGTAACAGCCACACTACCATGGCCATCAATGGCCGCAGCCATTTACTTTCCATGATGTGCCGCTACCCCTTCCTCCGCTTGTGCCCTATAAAGAGGACGCCTTGCCTCTTGGCATCAACTTGCTGCCACTGTCATCCCTTGCCTTGCCTCGCTCGCCTGCTGCCCCTTCCGTAGCGCCGCCGCCGGCTGCCATTCATCCGCCGCCGTCCGTTTCGTCAGCCTGGAGCCTTCTCCGGAGCAACCCGAGGCCGCCACCATGGACTTCACAAGGTTGAGTCGAGCACTGGCCGCCAATCCTCGCCGCTGCTCGTCGTCCTCGTTGGCTCGTTCCACCGTCAGAGGAGCTCCACCGTGCGGAGCCTGTGCCGGCCCGGCCGCTGTCACCGTCGTGCCGATCTGCTCCCTGGAACCTTCTCCTCTAGCGAGGTAAATATCAGTGAGATACTCATCCCTTCCTCTTTCCGTTTTTCTATCTCATGTCAATTTCTGAGCATCATAGCCTATTCTAGAAAATCTCCAGTGTGCTTATGTATTTCGTCCATGGACAGACACATGCTAAGTTCATCTGCTTTCATTCCATCGTTCCATCTCTGCAACATCCCCGTGAGGAGCCGAGCAGAGCACCTCCGGCCTAGGCCTTGCCTGCTAATTCGCCGGCCAGTAACCCCGGAGTCAAGCCGGCGCTACCCCATGCTTCGTCGCTGAACCAGTTAGCTCTCATCGTCTCCCTACTGCAGGAAGAGCGCTGCCGGCCATGCCGATGTTGTCGCCGGCCGCCGTCTCCTCGATCTGTTCGACTTCGTTTCCGGCCGCATCTGATTCCAGACACCGTTGAGCACATTCTCCTCTGGTGAGCACACTTTCCTATAGACCCTGAGATCCCTTCTGTTCAACGTGCTTTCTGTTTTGGATTCGCCATAATCTTCCAAGGAAAATGATGTTCGCAGCTGCTGCCGTCCCGTGAAACGAGAACGTTGGAACTTCTGCCAAGAACTCAAGCTCAATCACAAGCATTGTTACACCTCCGCTGCCTTGCCAACCTTTTACAGTACTGCTGTCCATTGTCAGTTCATCGTCGACCATCACGCACTGGTGAGAAGTATTCTGGTGCTGCCCTCCTTTTTGCATCTTGACGCTGACGAGCACTCTGTAGTTTAGCAACACTGTCATGGACAGTAGCACAACAGTCCACACATGCTAGTAACCACGAACTAGCACCCTGTTCAATCCATGCTTGCATGTGCTTGCCTACGTTAGAAAGCAATTACTACAAATACATCTTCATGTTATCTTGCAGTACGTAGCTCTCTAAACACATGCATGCCACTGTTCCAACAAGCCACCACATGTTACGTATACTATCTGGATGCAAACCAATGTCACATATAAACTAGTTTTATTCTTGTCCATATCATCTTGCTAAGAATCATGTACGTACATGCATATGTGGTCCCTTTCGACAAGTATACATAAGCTAAAACTTATAGGTTCACTCATATGTTGAGTTCCTACGTACCTTGCTTGCTTGATGTCATCTTTTCATCATGCTGATGTCATTTACACCTTGAAATAATTTATTAGTAATTCCATAAAAGTCTAGCTTTACAATCTAAGCCCCTGGAGAATCTTGAAATATCCGGCCGAATCTTTGTGTCTTGCCAATCTTCTATGATAGCCCTCCATATCTACTCTTAATCGTGTTTATATCTCTAATCCTTGTTTAATCTATAGATCCCACGTTTTAGCCTGTTTAAGCTCGTTCTTGTTGTGTAGCTTCGTCTCAAAATAAAATACACGCTAGTCATGATGTTTACCCTAAAATGTGTTTTAAGAATTTATTAACTTGATTAATATCTATTAAACTTGTTTTCTAAATAAAATATATTAGAGCTACGCTTTGTCTTTTCTTAATATAAATGTTAAATTGATTAATGAATATTCAATTAGCTTTCTAAATAAAAGCAACATAAGGCTATCCCGTGTTTTCATAATTAAATATTAATTTGGCTAAAAGTAAGATAAACATGTTTTTGAATTATAATTTGTTTAGTTCAACTCGAAATATAAAGATACAAGTTTAGATACTTTACATGCTTCTTTTAGAAGTAAATGTTTAATTTGCATAAATCATATTTGAATATTTGTAAATAAAATTGGACTAGGTTCACATCGTCTTTTTAATATAAATATAACTTGCTTAATTCTAAATAGGGTATTTCTCTGAAATAACCTATGCACATCTTTATTGAATTAAAATATACTAAGCACATAGCCTTGTGTGATATAATCCAAATCTCTCGATAGTTCCGAGTGTTTCTTGCGTTCACGGTCCTAGAGCCAAACCTTGTCCTCTTTTTAAGCCTTTCATGCTTGGTGTATTGTTCTTAGTTGTGCTCGTTTGCTTTTGCATGTTTGTGCCTCATGCTTGTTTCGAGTAGAAGACCGAGCTGCTGATCTGAAGAGTAAGAGTAGCTTTTCGTTGGAGAAAGGCAAGTGGACTTCTCCCTCTGCATATTCCTCTTTGACCTAGATAATTGCATGTTAATTAATATTTACATTTAAATGTTGTATTGCATAAATTTGATGGGAAATCACCTTTTTAAGGACATGACTAGAATTTTACCCTCATCACCTTGAACAACCCTTTTAAATAAATGTTTTGGGTAGAAATGCTTAGTTGCTATAACTTGGGATGGTTCAAATGAATCTTTGCAATATGATGAATGTTGATCATGATAACTTTGGTAAAGATGATGCTTATGGTTAATAACAAGATCATATATACTTTAATCGGAACATGGAGAACCACCCAGGAAAATAGTGCAACCACAGTCCATATGGCTCTGGCTTAGCCAATTAATTAGGCGTGTGGAACTATCTGATAGCCTTATCCGAAAGGAGCACAGGGGGCCGGAGTTGAAGGGGTATAGCCCGGTTCTTTTGGGGTAGCAGCCTTTGCTAAGGTGCTGACCACTAGGGAGGGTTATGGTCCGCTCCGCTGCTGTAACTGTCGCGGGCTGTTGGTCTTCTGCATACCTTTGTAAAGGCTTCGTAGTGGACCCCTAGCCACTCACCTCGGAAGTGTTTAAGGGTCTGATCAACCCGGGCAACATGGGGAACACGAACTGTGGGTAAAGTGTACAACCTCTGCAGAGTGAAAACTGATCGATCAGCCGTGCTCACGGTTAAGAGCGGCCTGGACCCTCACATGATAAGTGAACTTGAAGATGGAATTAAATCATGGTTTTATATGGTTTTGAGATAATGTTTTCTAAATACTTAATTTTGGGTTGGTATAAACTTATACCTAGTAAATAGGTGCTTGCTAATAAAATTTTGACCAACATTAAAATGCTAACAGCTGCAAAATCTTAGCCTATCCTTGATAGCCTTGCATCTTCCCCCACTTGCTGAGCTCCAACCATAAGTGTGCTCACCCTTGCTAAACCGCTGTTCAGAGAAGAAGAAGAAGGTGAATGATATCCAGAAGATGGTGCTAGGCGTACGCAACCCCCAGTCGTTTGCCTGTGAAGTTTGGAGCCTTTGCTTCCCCAGGATTCCGCTGTAAATCTCTGATAATCTCTCTTTCTTTACGTGATATTGTTTCTGTTATTCACTATGATGTCACTATATGTATGAAACTAGATCCTGGCATACATATAGCTATCACTTGGTTTTCTTCGGAAAATCGGGTGTGACATTATTGCCATGGAGGAAGAGTTGAACAACTTCAAGAGAAATGAAGTTTGGGAGTTGGTGCCAAGACCAAAGCAAAATGTGATCGGCACCAAATGGGTCTTTAGAAACAAGCAAGATGAATTTGGTGTCGTCACAAAGAACAAGGCAAGGCTTGTTGGCAAAGGATACACTCAAGTTGAAGGCTTAGACTTTGGAGAGACCTATGCACCGGTAGCAAGGCTTGAATCGATTCGTATCCTCTTGGCCTATGCTACTCATCATGACTTCAAGCTTCATCAAATGGATGTCAAGAGTGCGTTCTTGAATGGACCTCTCCAAGAAGAAGTTTATGTTGAACAATCACCGGGCTTTGAAGATCCAAACTTCCCCAACCATATGTACAAGCTCCATAAGGCGCTCTATGGGCTTAAGCAAGCTCCTAGAGCATGGTATGAATGCCTTAAGGATTTTCTTCTCAAGAACGGTTTTGAGATAGGCAAAGCCGATTCTACTCTCTTCATTCAAAGAAATGGAAATGATATCTTTGTATGCCAAATTTATGTTGATGACATTATCTTTGGTTCTACTAATGATAAATTTTGTGAAGAGTTTAGTAGGATCATGACCAAGAGATTCGAGATGTCTATGATGGGTGAATTGAAGTTCTTCCTTGGGTTTCAAATCAAGTAAATGAAGGAAGGGACTTTCTTGTGTCAAACCAAGTATGTAAAGGATATGCTCAAGAGGTTTGACATGGCCGATTCCAAGCCCATCAAGACCCCTATGGCACTTAATGGACATCTTGATCTCAATGAAGAAGGGAAGTCGGTCGACCAAAAGGTATTTCGCTCCATGATTGGCTCCCTCCTTTACCTTTGTGCATCTAGGCCCGATATAATGCTTAGTGTGTGCATGTGTGCAAGATTTCAAGCTAATCCTAAGGAGTGTCATCTAATGGCCGTTAAGAGAATCTTTAGATATTTGGTACACACTCCTAACCTTGGCTTGTGGTATCCCAAGGGCTCCACTTTTGATTTACTTGGCTATTCCGATTCGGACTATGCCGGTTGCAAAGTAGATCGAAAGAGCACTACCGGGACTTGCCAATTTCTTGGTAGGTCTTTGGTTTCATGGAGCTCAAAGAAGCAAAATTCGGTTGCTTTGTCCACGGCCGAAGCCGAGTATGTGGCGGCCGGTGCTTGTTGTGCACAACTCTTGTGGATGAAGCAAACGTTGAGTGATTATGGTTGTGAGTTTAGTAAGATTCCACTCTTGTGTGACAATGAGAGTGCCATCAAGCTAGCAAACAATCCGGTCCAACACTCTAGAACAAAGCACATAGATATTCGACATCATTTCTTAAGGGATCATGAGGCTAAGGGAGATATTGCTCTACGTCATGTGAGCACCGAGAGGCAACTTGCCGATATCTTCACTAAGCCTCTAGACGAGCAAAGGTTTTGTGCTTTGAGAAGTGAGCTAAACATCTTGGATTCTCGTAACTTGGCTTGACTTGTTGCCCACAAAATTGTTTGATGCCTAGATAGAGAGAAAAATGTTTTATTTTCTTCACCTTGTGTGTGTCTTACAAAACTTGGTTCTTCCCATAATGTTTGGTGATTATCGCTTTGATTGATTGATTGTGTCTAATCACCAAGCCCTATGGTTGCTCTACATGTCCATAGCTTTTTTCCCTCTATCTATTTCAGCTAGTCTCTCAATCTGATCTTCAAAATCCTTAAGATCCACGGTACTACCGACACAAGGTCGGAAGTACCGATAAGCCTTCACTGTTGGATTTTTGAAAAACCACTGTACTACCGACACGAGGCCGGTAATACCGATGAGAGCTTACTGTTTGGAATTCTGCAAAATCAGCGGTAGTACCGGTACCCTGTCGGTACTACCGATGGGACCCTCAGTAGAACCGACCCTCCGTCGGTAATACCGATATGGACTCTCTGGCTCAATTTTCTTGGACCCTCGGTAGTACCGAGCCCCTGTCGGTACTACCGATAACCATCGCTGGGGTATAAATACCCCCCCGAACCAGACAGGTTCTAGGGTTCTTCTTTTAGACCGTTGCCGCCCATCTCTTCTCTCCTCTCTCAAATCCGTGAAGGGAACTCAAAATCCAACCGTGAAAACTTCAAACTAGCCACTCCATTGGATTCCCCACCCTTCGGAACATCCGATCCTCGCCGGGAGTTCTTCGATTCGCGCGGGAACGCTCAAGGTATCTCATTCAAAATCCTCTCTAATCGATCTCTCAATGCCGTTGTTTCTAGGAGGAATGCTTTATGGAATCATCTTTATATCCATCCTAGAACACTTGCCCATGATCTCGTAGCGTTTCGTTGGTTGAATCACTCGGTTCATGGATTTTTCGCACTGTTGCAGACCCCGTCGGTAGTACCGACCCCAGGTCGGTAGTACCGACAGGTGCCTGTCACAAGTGCTGAAGCTCATGAACTGAGCCAATCCTTTTCAATCTTTCACACCCATCTTATACAATCCTTACACACTCTCTCAGATGAGTCGGGCCAGCAAGCAAGTGATCCAAGAAGGCTCCGATGAGGATGACGTCCCTCTCGCTCAAAGGAAGAGGAAGGTGGGCACGGGTGCTCAACGCCCATGTGGTCGAGGCCGTACAAATCCTCCAGCTGCTCCTCGTCACTCGACTAGTCAAGGTCACCGTGCACGTACCAAGCAAGCTCATGAACCGGATGATCATTATGATGACTATGAAGATATCTCTTTGGACTCTCTTGCGAGCTTTGTGCTTAGGCCCTCCGTGCCTCCTCGTCCGGCAACTACAATGGGAATCATGAAGATGGTTGACTACAAGAGTGGGTCACATGACGTGTACAAGCAAAGGTACTCCGATCCGGCTCAATGGCAAAAGGAATTTGAAGATATCTGCTTTTGGCTCAAGTTCAATACCGATTGGTATGAATCGGTTATCTTATGCAAGGAGCACATGACTATTGACATGAAGTCCATCAATTGGGAAGCTTTGAGGTCATTCAACATCCCGGCCGTCAATGAGGCCATAGATATTTGTCATGCAAAAGGGATGACCTCCATCATGGCTATGAATTGTGATTGGAATGAGGAGGTAGTGGCCCAATTCTATGCAAATCTCTATGTTCGGCGCTCAGCCAAGACCTTTCATTGGCTCCTGCAAGGAAAGCCTCTCTCGGTCTCATATGAGAGGTTTGCTCAAATTCTTGGATTTAGTGCGGAGGATCTTGGTCGTGAGAAGCTTCATGGAGGAGAAATCCCACTTGATAGTGAGATGGCATTCATGTACGACGCCGCTTATGGCAAGGTTGAGTTTGGTACTACTCATGGTATGAATCCCGTTTATAGGATGTTGAACCAACTCTTTCGATACACTCTCACTCCTAAGATAGGTGACAACTACAACATCTCCAACATTGCCAAGGATATTCTTGTGAGGATGGCACCGGGCAAAGAAAAGTTTAGTGTGTTTGATTTCATATGGGAGGAGATCATTGTGTGCTCAGTGTCCGCTAACAAGAGTTGTCAGTATGCCCCTTGGATCTTCAAGATGATATGTGAGGTGACCGGAGTTGACATTCTCACCGACAAGACTCACACTTGGTACAAGCCAAACAAGGGGAACATTGAGCGTCTTCTCAAGTTGGGTAAGCATGCCCCTCCTAGAGCTACCTCCTCGGGTGGACCTTCCTCAGGTGGTCCATCCTCCTATGAGCCTCCATCCTCCTCTCATGGACCATCATCTTCTAGAGGCACCATTCCCCCCGGCAAGAAGAAGAGCATATTCAACTTCTTATCTCAGGGCCTCTTCGCTTGCTTCAATATTGGGAAGCACAATGCTCAGGAGATCCGCGCTCACCGACAGTATGTGGATGAGCAGCTCATCAAGTTGGAGACTCGCCAGAAGACTTTGCTCACTCAAGCCAACATCGAGCATTCTCCGATTCGCGAGCCCATGGACTTCCCTCCTCCACCGGTCTTCTACAATCCTTGGGAGGTGTACGGCGACACATCCATGATGTATGGAGCACCCCCGGCCGACATCGACGATGAGGACTTTGGTGGTGGTGAGACCGAAGAAGACGACTCTCCTCCGGCGGCCCACTCTCCACATGGTAGTGATGATTGAAGGCCTCCTCTTTTTGGCGCTTGATGCGAAAGGGGGAGTGAGCTCACAATTTATCCATGTGGGGGTGGTGTGTATCTTCGCTCTTTTATCTATCTATCTTAGGTTGTGGACATGTATGAACTATTTGTGTGGTGTGATGGATGGTGAACCTAGAACCTTTTAAATTTGTAAGACTTAATCGTGCTAGTGTGGAACCTCGTTTATATATTTGTGATGCTTGGTGGTTGTTATTTCTCACTTTGTTGGTTTGAATATCTTGTCATATGCATCACGGTTATTATATCACACTTATGCACTTGTGTATGCAAATTGAGAGTGAAGTTTCTTCTAAATGTGTGATAGGCATTTGAGGCCTCCATAAAAGACCAAGCACACATTTAGGGGGAGTTTCGCTTTAAATTGTTGGATACACACATCTTTATTTGAAAATGAATTGTGTTGTCATCAATCACCAAAAAGGGGGAGATTGAAAGTGCATCTTGGCCCCTAATTGTTTTGGTGATAGTGACAAACACAATTTGTGGTATTTAACGTTTGAATAAGATGTGTGCAGGATTTACTTAATTGAAAATCATGGTTTTGACCAAAAGAAGGCCCCCAACTCCATTTCGGCGTTTTCAACTCAAGTCAAGGCTTAATTTAATTTTGATTTTGAATTTGAGTATAGGAAACACCGTACTATAAAGGGGGAGGCGAATTGATAGCCAAGAGATGCTAAAAGTGCTCTAGAAGATGACCCAAGTGAGTGAGAAGAGATTAGAGTTGACATGTGCACATTTGCTTATCTTATCTCAACTTCTCAGCCTTTGTCGGTAGTACTGACGCCAGGTCGGTAGTACCGATATGGCTCCTCTGGCGAGTTTTAGCCAGGGGCTCGGTAGTACCGACCCTGGGTCGGAACTACCGATATGCCTCCACTGTTGGGTTCTGCGGCACCCCTCGGCAGTTCCGACCCCGTGTCGGAAGTACCGAGAAATCCCGATTTTGCACAGTAACGGCTAGTTTTCAGGGTTGGGTATAAATACCCCCTTCTTCCTCCTCACTCATTGCTGGCCAACCACGGGACAAACCCCCACTTGAGCATTCACTCCACTTCTCCCCTCCCTCCTAGAGCCAAGATTTGATTCCTTTGAGCTAGGGCTTGGGTAGAGAAGTGATTCCTAGTGAGGATTAGAGAAGCTTTGAGAGCCCCTTCGAATCTCCCCATCTCAAGAGCACTTGAAGCATCTCCGGGCAATTGATTCGTGTTTGTTACTCTTGAAACTTGCTTCTAGACGGTTAGGCATCTCCCGTTGAGTGCCCTCTTGGTGTGGAGCACCCGGGATCGTTTGTATTACCCTCTCCTTGGCGGAGAATTCTTAGTGAGCACCAATCTTCCTTTGTGGGGATTGGAAGAGGAAAAGAGGCTCTTGGTGGTAGCCCTCCCTTTGTGGGATCCTCAACGGAGACGTAGCTTCCTTTGTGGGAGTGAACTTCGGATTAAATTCTTGTGTCTCCATTTGCTTGCTTGAATTCTTTGTCTCTCTCTAACCCTAGAACTTGTTTTAGCCCGATCTCTAAATTGGTTGTGCTCCAACTCATGTCTTTGGTTGCAGGTGGTTCTTAGCTACTAAACTAAAGCTTTGATTCAATTAGAATTGCTAGAATCACATTACATTTCAAATTTCGTTTTAGTCTCCTCTGTACTGTCGGTAGTACCGGTCCGGTACCGGAAGTACCGAGCCCCCTCGGTAGTTCCGGCACCGTGTCGGTAGTACCGACAGGTGTTTTAACCGCTGCATTTATTTCAGAAATTTGAAGTGATCCTATTCACCCCCCCTCTAGGCATCACAAGGTCCTTTCAAGTTGTCACCGACGGGTAAGTCTTGCTGAGTATTAGTATACTCAGCCTTGCTGTAATTTGTTGTTTTCAGGTAATGTCTTTAGTGATGTGTGGCCTGGAGAGATCCCGCCTGGCTGGGAGCTGGAGTGGGTGGAAGACGATGAATGAAGGCATCATGGCAGGCCTCCTGTGATGCTTCTCGCGCCGTTTAGTTTAATTCCGCTGTTTTCGAAACTCTGAACTTTGTTCCATGTCAAGTACCTTGGTTTGTAATAATTAAGCCCTTCGGGGCAGATTTGGTTTTCAATCATGTGTTGTACTCTGGACTCGCTTTCGCGTGAGTTTTAATGCATATTTGTCGATCCTTGTTGCTATGTAAGTGATTTCACCGGGCGTTAACCCGGTAATTAACGACAGGATGATACTTTACTGTCGCTTAATGGCCAAAGTGGATTGGTTTGGGCGATAGTACGGTATTTTCCTGGGCGGGTTGTCACAGCTGGCATCAGAGCAATTATATGCACCAGAGCTTAATTAACAACCTTCATCACTGGTTTTTGAATAAAATTGCCAAGATTGTTTGGATTTGCAAAATACGTTGGTCCGTTAAGGATGAATTAGACCGAGAGGCCCTAGAGGGAATTTTTGGATTCTTTCAGGTGGCTTATTAATCTATGGTTTATTTTGCTAACTCCCAGCACATTTAATTCCTGTCAGAACTTACTTTCTGCACAACCATACTAGTTCATCACGTTTTGCCATACGTGGTGGTGCCACAGGAAAGTCCTGTGAGGGATGGATGGGACCTATTCTAATGGGAACCCACGTCGCGTCTGTGTCTCATCACGTTTTGCTATACGTGGTGGTACCGCATGGAAGTCATGTGAGGGATGGATGGGACCTAATCCAAAGGGAACCCACCATCGCGTCTGTGTTTCGCCACGTTTTGCCATACGTGGACGTTCCGCATTGTGAATATGCGAGGCAAGGATGCACTCCATTCAAAAGGAGGGTGTCTGAGGTTGGACGCTGTCCATGCAGCGGCTTGACGCATGGATACCGTTTCTATAGCGAACGGTACTGTATGTGGACGCTTCCGTGACGTGCTGGCACGGAAGGTTCTTTTCTGCAGGTACATAACAGCGCTCCGTTAGTCGCTAAGTGAGTGCCGAATAGTTCTCGACTAGTTAGTATAGGGAGAGACGAATAAAAGCCTTGCCACCGGCACTAACTTCGATTTTTGGCTTGATCACCGTGTGAGGACGATTAGGACGCCTTGCATCATGTTAAAAATCGAAACAACTTAACAATGTACCCAAAATCTGAGTTGTATGCTCTCTAAGGAAGTTTTTGCTAGTGTGTGGTTTTTGTGTTCTAGCTTTACCTCTCATGTCTAGGTTGCTGTTGCTGTCCAAAAGTTGAGTGGCTGCTAGCTTGAATTTTTGCGCCATGTTCTAAAAATGTTTGGACTAGTTGACCTATACCAAAGTTGCTCCACATCTCATCTAGTTTTTGCTCGCAAAAATTCATGGTCATAGCTGTTGTAGATCTAGAGTTGTGCCCTTTAGTGAACCTAGGTCATGCTGTTTTTCAGAGGACAGAACCTTGGACATTGCATCTTTCGACCTTATTCCTAAAGGATCTAGCTCAACCTTTGAATACCAAACAGGTGCATAAAAACCTTACAGAGTTGCTGGTAAAATTTGAGAATTCTTGGGGTTCTGGTTTTTGAGTTATGAATTTTTATTCACAGCTGCCAAATTTTGCACCATTTAACATGTTGCTCTCTTTTGAGTTCTAACATGCGTTACATTTTTGTACAGATGGCTGCCCCCGTGTTTCTCGAGTACGGCGCTGACGGTACGGTCCGTACCGACGGACTGCACTGGGAGGGTTTTCCACGCCTTGCGTGGGAGGCACTCAGCGCCGCCGGATACACCACTCCGCTCGTCTACGAGGCGATCGAGTTCGAGCACCTGGGCGTGCCCCGTTGCAGGGTGACCGTCACCGTGCCACCTCACCCGAACCACCCCGACTAGTTCGACTTGAGCTCCGTGTACTGGGGTTTTCGTCAGCAGGAGTCTTTCGAGTCGGCTGCCCTCTGGGTGCTGACGGACTTCTGCGACCACAACCCGACTACGGTGGCACTCTCACCGTTTGGACTGTTTCCGGCAGTGAGCCCGCACGACCCAGCGTGGCTGGACCGTGTGGACCACCTTCAGGAGCTGCTTCTGCTTGCGGTTCCGCTGGACGTCACGCGGACGCTGACACGTTGCCTGGACGCCGTGTTCACACTTCAGGGGCTGCGTAACACCACCCAGTTGGTGATCAGCCAGCGTCTGGAGTCGGCTCGGCTGGCCTGGCACAGTCTCTCAGCGGCTTACCAGCAGCAGGGCTTCACTCTCTTCCAGACTCAGCGGGAGAACGACTGACTTCGTACCAGGAGGTTCCAGTTGGAGCTGGAGCGAGGCGACCACTTGCAGAGGATCCTTGACCTGGAGGCACAGACCACTACCCTCCAGGAGGACGTGGACGCTAGGGACATCGAGAGGTTGACACTGCTGCAGAACATCACCGAGATGCAGCAGCAGGTGGAGGAGGCCGAGGTGCAGGTAGCAACACTGCAGGCCGTTGTGGCTCTGCAGCCCCCACCCCCGGTGGAGGCACCTCCGGAGGAGCAGCAGGGTCAGTCCGGTCTTGACCAGGAGAGTCAGGCAGGACCACCGCCACCGACCCCACCTGCTTCACCTGCTGCCAGCGACGCTTCGGTCGGCAACTAGGTTGCCGTAGTGTTGTAGTAGGTTGACTCATACTCCTGTGTAGCCGCTTTGGTTGGTTCTTGTGGTAGGTTAACGTAGGAGTATTCTTTTGTGCAGCATGACTGCAATGTAACCCCTGATGTATGTTGGTGATCCCAAAAACTTGGCATCCGTGTAATACTTGGTTGAACACCAATCCTGCAGTGTTTGTTGTAAAGAAAATGTTTAAGCTATTTGTGGTCAGATTCGAGTCCTGTGTTGAATACCAAACTTGTTCGGAATTTTATGACGATCGCGCTTGCAAAATTTCAGCACTTGCATACTTTCCTACTGAGAGTTATGCAAATTATGGTCCAGTTCTGGCTGCTGTCCAAACGGCTAGGCCGAGCATGGGAAATGTAATTTTTCGAGCAATTGAACGCCGAAATCTTTTCATGCGTTGAATACCAAAGTTGTGCAACAAATTGTGATGACCGTGCTCACCAAAATTCAGCATTTTTGCATGAGTGTACTAAGAGTTACGGAAATTTCGGTAAATTTCCGCCTGCTGCCAGGGCAGCGAGGCGGAGCTTCGCAATTTGGATTCTTCGGGCATGTGAACTCGGAGTTTCGCTGCGGAGTTGAATACCAACTTTGAAGCGCATAAAATCCTACACTTATTGACCAGAAAGTGAAAAATTTTCAGTAGTTGAGCTGTGGGATATGAATTTTTTTTTTCTTATGACGTGTTGCTGCAATTTTCAAGAAACGCATACGAATGAGCTTTTATCATGCACATCTTACACTTGTCATTTCTTTCTAAGCAAGATTATGGCTACGTGTCTAATAAAGGCTCGCATTTTCAGATGGTGGGACCAACGCGCAGCTCTCCCAACGGCTTTGGAGCATCGGGCAGTGGTGAACTACCACCCCCACCGCCCATGACGCCGTCGGAGGCATTCATGGCCACTCAGACCGAGGTGCTGCGCCAGATCTTACAGACGCAACAACAGATCGCCCAGCAGCTGAACCAGAGGCCGCCCCATGGGGCAAATCATGAGGGGCCAAATCATGTCACCACCTACCCTCAGTTCACTGGGATGAAGCCCCCGACCTTCACTAAGGCGGAAGACCCCCTTGAAGCTGAGGCGTGGATCAAGGCCATTGAGGCCAAGTTCTCTGCCTTTGTGCTGCCATGCTCAGAGGAAAACAAGGCAAACTTCGCCGCCTTGCAGCTTCGAGGTGAAGCTTTGATGTGGTGGGAACATTTCAAGACCATGCAGCCGGCCGGGCATGCTGTCACTTGGAATGAATTCAAGCAAGCTTTCAGAAACCATCACATTCCCAAGGGACTTATGGATAGGAAGATGAGGGAACTGCTGGCCCTCAGGCAGGGAGCCGACACTGTGTATCACTATGCACAGAAGTTCAATAGCCTTTGCCAGTATGGTGGGCATCACGTGGATACCGATGCAAAGAAGATGGAGAGGTTCCGTGATGGCCTGGATGGTGAGTTGTATGAACGGCTGAACTTGATCGAGCCCAACAACTTCCATGAGTTGGTGAACAAGGCTATATCCCAAGAGGATGCTATGAAGAAGGCCCAGAGAGACAAGAAAAGGCAGGCTGGTTTTGCTTCGGGCAGCAGGACTAACAAAAAGTTTCGCTTTGTGAAGAAGAATGTTCCTAACTCGTCCCAGCAATCTTCAACTGGACGCTGGACGATGAAGCCATCACAGAGCAAACCTTCAGGGAATTTCCAGTTCCGCAACACTCAGCAGCAAGCTTCCAAGCCCAACGCACCCCCGCGCAACACCGGTGAATGCCGTTGTTACAATTGTGGACAACCCGGGCATTATATAAGTGAATGCCCAAAGCTGAGGCAGATTAAGCCCAATCAGTAGAATCAAGGTTCAGGGACCAAGCCGGTCAACCCAGCCAAGAAGCCGATGGTGCAAGTCCGTCAAGGCAAGCTGAACTTCACCACCATGAGTGATATTCTAGAAGGAGCTTCAGTGCTTACGGGTACATTCTCTATCAATGACACCCCGGTTAAGATATTGTTTGATTCTGGAGCTACCCACAGTTTCATCAGTGATAAGTTAGTAGGCAGATTGGGGTTGATGGGTTCTCATACTAATCTGGCCTATAAAATTATCACTCCGGGGGGGGGAAAATCTCTTCTAGTACCTTAGTCCGGGGAGTACAATTAAGGTTGGGAAGTAAGACGGTTCAATCAAACCTCATTGTCATAGGCTTAGAGGGTATGGATGTTATCTTGGGTATGGATTGGATGACCCGACATAAGGTGGTTCTAGATATCTCGGGTAGAGTTGTAGCAATCAATTCACCTACCATCTTGTGATTGAACTCCAACCGGGCACTACACCCATTTCTAAACGACCTTACCGTATGCCCCCCAAAGAGCTAGCTGAACTGAAAAATCAACTTCAAGAACTGTTGGATAAGGGCTACATCCGCCCAAGTTCTTCTCCTTGGGGTTGTCCCGCACTCTTTGTCAAGAAGAAAGATGGGAGTTTAAGGTTATGTGTTGACTACAGACCTCTTAATGCGGTGACCATCAAAAACAAATATCCCCTTCCCCGCATTGATGTTCTTTTTGATCAATTGGCTGGAGCCAAAGTTTTCTCCAAGATCGATCTTCGGTCTGGTTATCATCAAATCAAGATTCGACCTTGTGACATTCCCAAAACTGCTTTCTCCACTCGATATGGTCTCTACGAGTTTTTGGTGATGTCGTTTGGTCTCACAAATGCCCCAGCCTACTTCATGTACCTCATGAACTCCGTATTCATGACGGAGCTTGACAAATTCGTAGTGGTCTTTATCGATGATATTCTGATCTATTCCAAAAATGAGAGGGAACATGTCGAACATCTTCGAATTGTTCTACAGCGTTTGAGAGATCACAAGCTCTATGCTAAGTTCTCCAAATGCGAATTCTGGTTGGATAGTGTGAAATTCTTGGGGCACACTATTTCCAAAGATGACATATCCGTGGATCCTAGCAAAGTACAAGAGGTGATGGATTGGAAACCACCCAAGTCCGTACACCAAATTCGCAGTTTTCTGGGTCTGGCGGGATATTATCGTCGATTCATTCCGGACTTCTCCAGGATCGCCAAACCTATGACTGAACTACTCAAGAAAGGGGTAAAATTTGTGTGGAGCGAAGCGTGTGAGAAGGCTTTTCACACATTGAGGCAACACTTAACTTCAGCCCCAGTGCTAGTACAACCGGATAATTCCAAACCTTTTGAAGTTTTCTGTGATGCGTCAGGCACTGGTCTCGGTTGTGTTCTTATGCAAGAGGGCCGAGTCATTGCCTATGCCTCACGGGCACTTCGACCCCATGAGATAAATTATCCCACTCATGATCTAGAGCTAGCAGCGGTTGTTCATGCTCTCAAGATTTGGAGACACTATCTGATGGGAAATCGTTGCAATATCTTCACTGATCACAAAAGTCTCAAATATATCTTCACACAATCAGATCTAAATATGAGACAAAGAAGATGGCTCGAGTTGATTAAAGATTATGATCTAGAAGTGCACTATCACCCCGGAAAAGCCAATGTTGTTGCGGATGCTCTTAGCCGCAAAGTTCACTGCAACCATTTAGAGGTGAAGCCGTGTGGTGACACTTTATGTGAAGACATGAGGAAGCTTCATTTGGAAGTGGTAGAACAAGGACATCTATATGCCATAGCTGCAGAATCTAATCTTTATGATAGAATAGTCACTGCTCAACGCAAAGACGAGGGCATACAGCTGATAAAACAGAAATTAGCGGAAGGAGACCCCAAGTACACTTGTTTCCAAAAGGATTCAAAGGATGTGGTATGGTTCGGGAAACGCCTTGTGATTCCTGCCGATCCGGACCTTCAGAAGGAAATTTTTGACGAGGCTCATCTTTCCAAATTCTTTATTCACCCCGGAAGCACCAAAATGTATCAAGATTTGAAGGAAAATTTCTGGTGGTCCAATATGAAAGTCGACATAGCAAAGTATGTGTCAGAGTGTGATACTTGCCACAGAATGAAAGCAAGCCATTTGAAATCGGCAGGTGTACTCCAACCCTTGTCGATACCTATGTGGAAATGGGATGACATAAGTATGGATTTTATTGTGGGTTTACCCCTGACTGCTAGAAAGAAAGACTCTATCTGGGTTATCGTGGACAAACTCACCAAAACTGCTCACTTCATTGCAGTTCACACTACTTATTCAGTGCAAGACTATGCCGGGATTTATATGGACCAAATAGTCCGCTTGCATGGAATTCCAAAGACCATAATTTCTGATCGAGGAACTCAGTTTGTAGCTCGTTTCTGGGAGCAACTGCATGAAAGTTTAGGAACCAAATTGATCCGTAGTTCCAGCTATCATCCGCAGACCGATGGTCAGACGGAAAGGGTGAATCAAATTGTAGAAGACATGCTACGGGCAAGCATCATGCATTTTGATAAGAGTTAGGACAAGTGTTTGTCCTTGGCAGAATTATCATATAACAACAGTTATCAGGCTAGTTTGAAGATGGCACCGTTTGACGCTCTTTATGGGCGGAGATGCCGTACCCCTTTAAATTGGTCAGAAGCCGGAGAAAGAACACTCTTCGGTCCAGACTTAGTCAAGGACACGGAAGAGAAGGTGCAAGTGATAAGGGAGAATTTGAAGTTAGCTCAAATGAGGCAAAAGAGCTATCACGATAGAGGGACAGCACCCCGACAATATGAAGTTGGTGATTATGTCTACCTAAAGGTTTCACCAACCAAAGGTGTGCAACGGTTCGGTGTTAAAGGAAAGTTAGCTCCACGCTACATCAAACCGTATGAAATCATTGAAGTATGTGGGCCCGTGGCTTATCGCATCCGACTTCCGGAGCGGTTCTCCGCAGTCCACAATGTGTTTCATGTGACCCAATTGAAGAAAGGCGTGCCTGTGCCTGAAACCGAGGAGATCACGGAAGCAAATGCTTGGATTGAGCCGGATTTCTCGCTCATCGAGCATCCTATGAGGGTGTTAGACCAAAAGGAGAGGAAGACCCGAAGGCACACCGTAAAGATGTACAAGATACAATGGAGTCATCATACGAAAGAAGAAGCAACTTGGGAGATGGAGAATTATCTCAACACCAAGTACCTGGGTTTTCTACAATCTCGAAACCGTAAGTTCTTTTCCCTACTTTGTTCTTTTGAATCGAATCTCGGGACGAGATTCCGCTTAAGGGGGGTAGGCTGTGACGCCCCAGGTTTTTAATTGACCCTAATGACTGGTCAAACCTGTTGACTTTGGTCAAATCATGGCCAACCTGGGTCATCACCTCGGAAACCTAGCCAACACTCACCCATAAGCACCTTAGGCAAGTCAACAATAGCTACTTTGGTCAAAACCCTAGTTGAGATGGTCAAAACCCCTTGATGCCAATACCCTACCTTAGGACTTTGGCCATGTTCTCCAATTTTTGTCTAAACACTCAAAATTCTGCCAATATAAAAGTTGTGCAGAATTTAGAGGGACACATTTCATCTTTAGATTGGCATTTCAAATTTTGAGAGGAAAGGGCTCAAATTTGCAAGTCAAACTTGCTTTTACTATTCACCCGAGCCATGAAATTCTTCAAATTGGCATCCATGTTTCTCCCTGTTTTCAAATCCAATTTGAACTCGGTTGGTGCCTATTGTGTAGAGGAATGACTCATCTACAGAAGTCCTATCTACGGGTTTTGAAGTTCTTTTTGAAAAATTTGAATTTAAGGCGTTCAAACAGGGGCACTTCAATTTGAAACGGGCACCGACGCCCTAGAGCGCGCTCCCGCGTGCCGGCGTGTCGCGCCGCGCCGCCACGCGGCGCATCGGCGTCTGGGCCCCCCCCTTGCCCTGCCGGTCGGCCGCGCGCCCGAGGCCGACACCATCATCATGCCCGCGCGCCGCCCGAGCAAAATCTCCCTTGGGACGCGTTCTTCCCGTGCGTGGCCGCCCGCCGACGCCCTGGCCGGGTCCCCGCCCGCCATTGCCGCCGGCGACGCCTGTGTGCCTCGCACGCCGTGCGCCTCCCCTTAATTCTCCTCCCCTTGCATCGAGGCGGAGCTCGCACACCTCCCGCACGCGCTGGCCGCCTATAAAAGGCACCTCTTCCTTCCCCGCGTGCGCACACCGCCCCGCCAGTCCGCCATTGCCGCCGCCGCGGTGAACTCGCCCCTCCGCTAGCTCCCGCCGCCGGCCAAGCCCTCCGAGCTCCTCTCTAGACCCCACTCGAGCTTCCACGGCCACGTGTTGATCCGCATTGCGCCTGTGCTCGCCGGATTCCGAGCCGAGGACTCCCAGGCTAACTGTGCTGACGAAGGCAAGCCCCGGCGCATCAACCTAAGTGTTTTTGGAAATTTATGCAACTGTCTATGGATGTTTGTGCATTTACGTTCAGTAGTTGAAGTGAAACCCTAGATGCATGATCCCTAGGTACCTATGTCCTTACTAGTATGCTAGGTCGGTAGCTGCTATGCTATGGGACCGTTACAAGTCGAGTGATGCTTGTCACTCGCGAGATTAGGTTCTTATGTTGGAATCATAAGATCTTTATAAATGGATTGCTCATGTGGTAAGAGCATGGGATGTGGGCTCCGGTCCAATGGCTTTCGTGGGTTAAGTGTTTGAACGTACTAAGCACTTGTCGGGAATGGGACCGGTAAGCCTAGTACCTTAGTGAGGCGGTAAGGGATTTTACCGTCACTAATCTTGGGATGCCTCCCTCGGCTAGCTACCGGTGGTGCATGTGTGATTCTGGGTGCCTCGCGGGGTATGCCAGATAGCCTGCACCGAGGACTGTGGCTTTTTATCCCGAACCGAAGAGTTTTGGGAACCGCCTGGTTGGTGGGCTCTTGGTGAGTACACCCTACCGTGTGTTTAGGTTTACCTTGCAAGGTTTAAATCAATCGGTTGTCGGCCTCTCACCGTTATCTGAGACTACTTATCCAACTGGCCATGATATCCCTTAATGATGGAACTTGGTGAATATTTATGCTTGATTAATTGTTTGCACAACGTATGCTTGCAATAGCTTGCTCATTTAGAAAAGAGTAATCAACTAGAATCTGAGCTAAAATCTTGAAAGTAAGGACATACTCTTTGTTGCTTTTCAGCAAAAGAACCCCACTGGCCAAAAAGCCTTTCTTGTCTAGAGTTGGTGATGTAGTTGTCACCGACGGGTAAGTCTTGCTGAGTATTAGTATACTCAGCCTTGCTGTATTTTGTTGTTTTTCAGGTAATGTCTTTAGTGATGTGTGGCCTGGAGAGATCCCGCCTGGTTGGGAGCTGGAGTGGGTGGAAGACGATGAATGAAGGCATCATGGCAGGCCTCCTGTGATGCTCCTCGTGCCGTTTAGTTTAATTCCTTTGTTTTCGAAACTCTGAACTTTGTTCCATGTCAAGTACCTTGGTTTGTAATAATTAAGCCCTTCGGGGCAGATTTGGTTTTCAATCATGTGCTGTACTCTGGACTCGCTTTCGCGTGAGTTTTAATGCATATTTGTCGATCCTTGTTGCTATGTAAGTGATTTCACCGGGCGTTAACCCGGCAATTAACGACAGGATGATACTTTACTGTCGCTTAATGGCCAAAGTGGATTGGTTTGGGCGATAGTACGGTATTTTCCTGGGCGGGTTGTCACACCGATACACCAGCGGTGGATTCCGAAGTACGTAATTCATTTTTATTATTTATTTCTGTTTCTTTACAATAGTAATTGCGTTAAGTAAATTAATTTTGTTTTTTTCAGGCTACGCGCTGCAGGACTTCTCCCTTTCGCGCGGTTGGTCGAGGGGGACAGGCTACGAGCTGAGGTTCCCCGGGCAGAGCAGTTGACGCGGTTCAGCTACGACGCCCCGCTGATCGCCGCGTTCATGGACCGGTGGCGACCAGAGACGCACACCTTCCACTTCCCCGTCAGCGAGATGGCGCTGAGTCTGGAGGACGCCGCGATGTTGGGAGGACTGCCGTGTGCTGGCGAGGCGATGGGGCCGAAGGACATTCCCGCGACGTGGCACGCCGACTTTCTTGCTCGGTTCGTGAACGTTCCACGGAACGATCGCGTGCCTCGGCCGTACGTGTCCTTCGCCAACAACCACGGGTCCACCTGGACTTGGATCCAGTAGTTCAGCGTACGTGATTCTAACTCTTATTTTCAATGTTTGTATGCATTTTAAACGAATGTGACGATGGACCTTTGTGTGTGTGCAGGCTAACTACATGGCGGACGAGGCCGACGACCCGACGTCGGACAGGTTTTTGAAGGTCTACCTGCTCTGGCTGTTCGGATGGGTGCTGTTCTGCGAGTCAGCGGGGGACTCGGTGTCGAGGTACCTGCTCCCCTGGGCTCAGCGGATCGCCGACTCCCCCGTCGAGGAGATACCCCAGATCAGCTGGGGCAGCACTGTTCTGGCCGCTACCTACAGGGGGCTGTGTTCGGCAGTGTCGAGGCCGGGGAGTAAGGAGGGGATCCTCCTGGGGTGCCCTCTCCTGCTGCAGATGTGGATCCACGAGCGGTTCGACATCGGTCGGCCCAAGGCCGACCTCTCGGAGTACGTGTCGCTGTCAGAAGACACTGACCCAGCGGACCTCCCCACCATGGGTTCTCTGTGGTGCCTCTGGAAGGTAATGACCTCCCTTATCGTTTTATTCGCTTAATGAGTTCTTTAGTTTGATTCAATCAACTTTTCATGTTCTGTGCAGCACGTTTGGGCTGGGGAGCAGGCGAAGAAGGCGTACAAGGACTTCGTGGGTCAGATCGACCGGATGGTCGATGCCCAGGTCCGGTGGACGCCGTACGCTACTGCCATGGTCACTGCCCGCGCACCACAGGGCCTCTCGTCCCTGTGCTACCGAGACCAGGCGTACTGGATGACGCGGCGACGATTGGTCTTCGATGTCTACGTCGAGTACGCCGTCCACCGGGTGATGAGGCAGTTCGGCCTCTTCCAGGAGTCGCCAGTACCCGTTGCGCCACGTCTGCCGCCCACAACGCACAGGTGAGCTACCATTTGCCAGTTATAATTATTTTCCGTTACAAATAGTCAGTTGCAAATATTTTTTTGTTTCATCTATGCTAGGTGGACGCGTAAGGGCGTGTCTGCGGCGACGTCATTCGTCGACAAGCTGCAGCCGTACGTGGACGAGTGGGCGTCCGCGGCGCACGAGGAGAACGTCGTCACCGAGCACCGCCTTCACGATGGCGCGGCCTGGGTAGCGTACCTTCAGTGGTACCTCCCGAGGACGCGGACGTGGGTGACGTACGTGCCTGCTACCCCGCCACCGCCACCGGTCCCGGACCACGACAGGATCCTGCCGGACACCACGTACCCGGTGCGCCGAGACCAGACCGCCGACACAGCGGTAAGCTACGATACTGCAGACATATTTCATTCATATGACTTTTCATTATAACATGTGTTACTAATTTTGTGAGCAGCACGACGTGCTTGCTGAGATCGTGCGGCTCGCAGCGTTCGTGAGGGAGCAGTGTTTTATCTGGGGGCCTCACCAGCACCAGGGCACGTACGACAGGATCCTCGATGCTGCCACGAGGTACTCCGCCGTCGTGAACTACGCCGAGGCCGCAGAGATTCCTCTCCTTCCGTGCCACCCAGCGTCGTCCTCGAGCTCCGCCTCGACAACGGCTTCGCAGCCGGCGCCTTCCACCTTTGCCGGCGACTTCTCGGCTCCGACGGAACAGCAGCAGCCACAGACGCAGGGCCCGCACACCTACGTGCAGCGGCCGTTTGTTTTCCCCGGCGCAAGTACTTTCAGTGGACCTTATTTTCAACTAATGCACGGAATTGTTGTGTGTTTGTGTTATACTATATTCTAATCGTACAGGGCGACCGCCGCTCTTTCCGACAGCCGGGCCTCGACAGCCGGAGACGACAGCACTTAGAGCGCCGATCTTTCCGCTAGGAGGTTTCAGACCGTCGGTCTTTCAGTTTGCAGCGGCAGATATTCCTTCCTCGTCCACTCCGCCTATGTTCCAGCCTGGTAACGACCTTAACTTTACAGTAAAATTCGTTAAGTACGATACGTTTTGGAGAACTAATACTATTTGTTGCAGCCGGTTTCGACGCGACCACCGTCGAGACTCCTGACGAGCACCTGGGTTGGGATGAGTTTGGGTACGGCGACATTCTCGCGGCCATTCATGCCCCGCAGGCCGAGGAGGTTGGCCCGTCACAACTCACACAGGCACCGCTTGTTGGGACTCAGCAGACACAGCCAGTGGGCGGAGCGCGGCCAGCGGAGCGACACCAGCTGGTGCAAGGTCGTCGTTGGCGGGCGGAGCGACACCGGCCGACAGAGGGACACCGGATGCTGCAGGCTCGTCGCAGGCGGCCATGGCGACACCGTCTCCCGACCAGCTCGGACCGCGGGTGGTCAGGCCACCTGACCCCTGGACGTACGCCCGGGACCACACCTGGGCTGGCGCTAGAGCTGTTAGGCCGAAGAGGCATCGACGCATTTAGATGTAGTAGTACTTTTACCATGATTTTGTATAAACTATTTGCATCTACTCGTCGATTATGATATGATCTTGTGATTATGCTTACACTTATCAGTTTGTTGTTTTTTAAAAAGGTTAAAAGTGTCTTAAAAATGAAAAAAATTTAAAAAAAATAAAAAGGCCTTACCGCCATGTGGCACGGCGGTAGGGGCCTGCCGCCGTGGCGCACGGCGGCAGGAGCCTGGCGCCGTGCCACGCGGCCCTGCCGCCAGAGGTGCTCTCTTGCCGCCGTACCCCACGGCGGCAAGAACTTAACGCCATGGGGCATGGCGGCAGGTACCTGGCGGCAGATGTATATTTCTCGAAATTTTTGATTCGTCCATTTATTTTTCGAAAATCAAAAAATATATATATAAAATCCTGTATGCAGGTATTAATTGGGCTGGGCAATGCGTAGCAGCCCAGCCCATACGGGTGACGGTTGTTTTTTTTTGTTTTGGGGAATCAGGTGACAGATGTTTGGCCATTACGCCGGCCGCCTGGGGTCGCCGGATCGGAATGGGAGAAATTTGCAATTGTGCCAGTCTCAAAAACGGGTTTCGCTACTTTACCATTATGCAATTTGGTTTCGCAAAATTGCCATTCTCAAACATAGCCACACAGCTGCAATGTCTTTTCACCATTTTCCTTCCCATTTTATGTTTTTCTCCACCTGGACTGACCAAAATGCCCTTGAGGCCTCTGGCTGTAGCTCTGCTTGTGCTGCTAGCAGTCTGGCTGCTTTGACCGTGAGGCCCAACTGGAGAAAGAACAAGTTAAATAAAAAAAATCATAGAACAAGGCAATATCACATATAAATGGGAAAAAAATCACAGAACATGGCAAAAATCACATATAAAGGAGATCTCCAGATAGATAATAGGTTCAACATTAATAAAAAAAAGGTAAATTCATGATAGGTTCAACATCACATATTGATAAAAATATGTTCAACATCACATATTGATAAAAATAGGTTCAACATCACTGAGAGATAACAGGTTCAACATCACAGACATAACAAATTCATCATATCTTAGTACAAAGTCATGGTTCAAAGATACATAAGCATCATCAGTCCCAGGAGGTAAAGCATCAACGCCCCCAAGAGATACAGCATCAACAGCCTCAGAATGTTCTACTATTGCTAGACTACGCTCAGGCTCCGTGTCGAGCCTACCAAAATCGATTGAACAGATAAATTTGGGTTAGATAGGAAACCAATCGCAGGCCTACGGCTCGTCATAATGGAGTTAGAAGCTTAGGAAGAGGAATGTGTGGCTTACCCAGCGACGAAATCGGACCACGAGAAATCCATTTTAGTGGTTCATGGCACAGATCCTGACCGCGTGGTGGCAGCGGGAGGCTCCAGAGGCGGCGGCGTTGGCGGGCGTGGGCGGCGGTGTTGGCGCGTGAGGCAGGGACAGGGGCGGCGGCGGCATTGCCTGGGTGCGGGCGGCGGCGGCGGATGCCTGGACCGCGGACGCCTTGCCCCGGGCGGCGACAGGGACAGCGCCGGCAGCTGGTTCCCCCGCTGCTGGAACCCTAGCTGCGAGATGCTGTGGAGCGGGTGCGGGCAGCTCGTGACGAAGGAGCTGGAGTCCTGGAGATGCGGTTCGTGATGAAAAGGAGCTGAAGTCCTGGAGTCCTCGGTTGACAATAAAAAAAAAGTCATGGAGTCCTCAAGGGCATTTTGGTCAGTCGAGGTGGAGAAAAACATAAAATGGGAAGGAAAATGGTGAAAAGACATTGCAGCTGTGTGGTCATGTTTGAGAATGGTAATTTTGCGAAACCAAATTGCATAATGGCAAAGTATCAAAAACCTGTTTTTGAGACGGGCACAATTGCAAATTTCTCATCGGAATGGTCCTTCCCGCCGCCACCGCCGCCGCCCCGCGCCGCGGATGCGATGCCGCCGCGCCCTCCCACGGTACCTGCCGTAATCACCCGCCACCCTCCCCAGCTACCCTCCGAGCCCACAGCCTCCACGCTCCCCTCCTATCGCGCGCTCATCCGCGACCTCGCCTCCGCCGGCCGCCTCGACGACGTCGATGCCGCCCTCGCCTCAGCGCGCTCCCGCCTCGCTCCCGACTCCCTCCAACCGCTCTACGTGGCCTCCATCCAGTCCTACGCCCGCGCCGGCCGCCTCCGCGCCGCCGTCGACACTTTCGAGCGCATGGACCTCTTCGGCTGCCCGCCCGCCACCCCCGCCTATAACGCCATCATGGACGCACTCGTCAACGCTGCCTACCACGACCAGGCTCACAAGGTCTACGTCAGGATGCTCGCCGCCGGCGTTCCTCCCGACGTCCGCACCCACACCGTCCGCCTCAAGTCCTTCTGCCTCACCGGCCGCCCCCACGTAGCGCTGCGCCTGCTGCGCACCTTGCCGGACCGTGGCTGTGACGCCAAACCGCTAGCCTACTGCACTGTCGTGCGGGGCCTCTACGTCAACGGCCGAGGTCACGACGCACGCCACCTGTTCGATGAAATGCTCGGGAGGGATGTCTTCCCTGACGTTGCCACTTTCAACAATGTCTTGCACCCTCTTTGCCAGAAAGGGGATATCATGGAGTCCGGGGCCCTTCTCGCCAAGGTCCTCAAGCGGGGGTTGTCGCCCAACAAGTTCACCTACAACATATGGATCCGTGGGCTCTGTGAAGCCGGCATGTTGGGAGAGGCTGTTGCGCTCGTCGAAAGGATGGACTCCTTCATCTTGCCTGATGTTGTGACTTACAACACACTGATGCGTGGCCTTTGCAACAACTCCAAAGTCTGGGAAGCCGCGCAGTATCTTCGTACAATGATGAACCGGGGATGCATG
Source organism: Cenchrus fungigraminus (assembly GCA_036936925.1). Classification (NCBI taxonomy): domain Eukaryota; kingdom Viridiplantae; phylum Streptophyta; class Magnoliopsida; order Poales; family Poaceae; genus Cenchrus; species Cenchrus fungigraminus. The sequence goes on along the minus strand of CM072780.1, from coordinate 123,286,344 downwards.
CCGGATGATTTCACCTACAACACCATCATCGACGCCTACTGCAAGAGGGGCTCGCTGCAGGAAGCTACCGAGCTTCTGAAAGATGCTGTTTTTAAAGGTTTTGTGCCAGATCGGGTCACATATTGCTCACTGATCAATGGACTGTGCGCCGAGGGTGATGTCGAGAGGGCCCTGGAGCTCTTTAACGAGGCACAGGCAAAAGACCTGAAGCCTGACCTTGTCGTCTACAACTCTCTTGTCAAGGGGCTTTGTTGTCAGGGCCTGATCTTGCATGCCTTGCAGATCATGAATGAGATGGTTGAGGATGGCTGCCATCCCGACATTTGGACGTACAATATTGTCATCAATGGACTGTGCAAAATGGGAAATATTTCTGATGCGACAGTTGTGATGAATGATGCCATTGTGAAAGGATACCTTCCAGATGTCTTTACCTTCAACACATTGATTGATGGTTACTGCAAGAGGTTGAAGCTGGACAGAGCACTTCAGCTTGTTGAAAGAATGTGGACATATGGCATCACCCCTGATGCTATTACATACAACTCAGTTCTGAATGGCCTATGCAAAGCTGGCAAGTCCAAGGAAGTCAACGAAACATTCGAAGAGATGATTCTTAAAGGATGCCGACCAAATGCTATCACATACAACATACTGATAGAGAATTTTTGCAAGATCAACCAACTGGAAGCGGCTTCTGGGGTGATACTCAGGATGAGTCAGGAAGGGTTAGTTCCTGATGCAGTTAGTTTCAACACGCTGATTCATGGGTTCTGCAGGAATGGTGATCTTAATGGAGCATACCTACTGTTTCAGAAGTTGGATGAGAAAGGGTACTCTCCGACAGCTGATACTTTCAACATCTTGATTGGCGCGTATTCTAGTAAGCTGAATATGGAAATGGCTGAAAATATTTTCGATGAAATGATAAGCAAGAGCTATAAACCTGATCTCTATACATATCGTGTCCTTATTGATGGGTCATGCAAGGCTGCAAATGTTGACCGTGCCTATGCGCATCTGGCAGAAATGGTAAACAAGGGTTTTGTTCCATCCATGGTGACTTTTGGTCGTGTAATAAATTCACTTGCAGTGAATCATCAGATTTCCAAAGCTGTTTCCGTTATTCACATCATGGTGAGAATAGGAGTTTTTCCCGAGGTTGTTGATACCATCTTAAGTGCTGATAAGAAGGAGATAGCTGCACCAAAGATACTTGTTGAGGAATTGATGAAGAAGGGTCACATTAGTTACTCTACTTATGAAGTTCTCCATGAAGGGGTCAGAGATAACAGATTAATTAGAAAAGCTCGAAAGGAAAAGTGCATCTAGTGTGTTTGCTTCACCACATCAGTAAAAAACATGGCTAGTAAGCCGATGCAGCTTCGATTTTCCTGAATATAAGATATGCTTATGCTATTAGTTCATGTACTTCTGGAATTATTTGCTCAGAATATGGAGGCTATTGAGACATTTCTATTCATGTTATGAAGGTTCATGGTAGTTCAAGGTAATTCTAAGGAGTTGCAAAGAGTATAATAATATGTTAGCTACAGTTTCTTTCATTCTTAATATCTGAGTAAAGGCTGTGGCTGCTGATGCCAGGTACTCAATGTTTGAAGTTGATGTTGGAAGGCATGCATTGCTCACAAGTACTTGTGAAATTGTGAGTAATTGGCCTTGTTCTGTCTTGCTTACAAATTTCATGGGGAGTGCCCTAACCACCCCCCCCCCCCCGCCCCCCCGGTCAACTGACATGCTGAAAATGTTGATAAAGTTTGTTGATATTAAAATGTTTAAAATAGCGGGCTAAGCCATTTAGCGGCGGCCCCTTCCAAAAGCTATGGCGGGATATAGCGGAAGCTATTTCATTTAGCGTTTTTTATAAAAATATATAAAGAAATAATCATGCAAAAAACATGGACCTAAGGAAATTTTATGAATACTGTACATATCTAGTGTTACAGGAGAACATATCTTCATCTCTATCACTTCAAAATTAAAGATTACAGTTAGGATTTTGTACTGCCATCATAGTTTTTTAGCACATAATGGCTTTTGGGCGTCAAGTGTGGAGAAAATGAAGCGTCATCAATCCCCATAGCGGAAAATAGGATTAGCGGTACTAAATAGATTTTGCGGCTAAGCCAAATAGCAGTGTTTAGCGGAGCTAAAGCATCCTTATCGGTCATAGCGGAACAAATAGCAATAGCGTAGCGCCAGCTTTCTAAAAAAAGCTATAGAGACACTATAGTGGGCTATTTGGAACTATAATACATTAACAATACTGACTTGTAATTAGGTCCTGACTAGCTTTCTATAACCTGTTAATGCAGGCTGCCCGCTCTTCTGAGTTCTGACAGCTTGTGACAAGATTTTGTCCACCTCCTCTCTGTTGCTGCTTGTGCTTCTATATGTTTTCTCTGCCATTTGATAAAGAAGGATGACATGCACCTCATGTTTCTCACCAGCAGTTTTTCAGACACAAGGGCTGACCTGGGGTGATGAACTAAATTTCCAAGGCTCTACCTCTACTACAACCAACGAAACACCTGTATTCTCTAATCTGTTCCTGGTAGTCTGCTGTAACACAGGATCAAGTGATACATTTCAATGTGAAGTTATTCCATTAATTTGCTTTGTGCAACGTAACTTTTTTTTTTGCTACATGCTGCCTATCTAGCTCAATACTTGTCTGTGCCAGTAATATTTCTGTAGATCGATTATATGTCTAGGCTGGCTTGTATTTGCAAATGGAGGGTTTGATATGTGGCTTCATTAGTTTCAAAAAAAGGTGGCTTCAACCTACTTGTCAGTTTTTGCCTGTTCGAGAAGGCATTAGAGACATTCCAATTCTATACAGACAGAACAAATAATAGTTATGTAAAATCTTTCAGCATTTTTTTTGAGAAACTTTCAGCATTAGAAATGGTAATAGTGTTATGATGTGTGAACCAAGTATCAACTGATATTTTTTTGAGAGGTGGACCAACTGAATTAACCAGACTGACAGGGAGAAGAAGCTTTTATTTGTTGACATTTTCCAAAACGACCAGCCTGGCCAGTTGAACGGCTCTTAATTAGGCCATACTAATCAATCCTTATCAGCTTATGTCATGCCAGCAGAAAAGAGAGGAAATGCTCAAAGGAAGAGAGCACCATATATATACTCAACCATCACAACTCACCTACCAAACATATGCCTTTACCAATAAAAAATTGGGGTAGGCAAGTGCAACATGGCCACATGGGTGTTTTTAGATCAACACTTACTATATATTTATATGCCTTGCAATTGTTTTGTGAATTAGTGGCATTCAGTGCATGACGCAACTGATTTAGACTACTTAGCTTCCTCAACCACTATTGGTGATGTCTTGCCAAAATAATATGGACCATACAATATAGTAATATGTTGACTTGTTGCAAAATATGGACTTAGAACCAACTCTGTTTTTTTTTCTTGAATCATAACCAACCAGTTTTGTAATTAACTAATGTCATGGAATGGACACCTTGAAAAAAGGTATTTGCTTATTTCAAGAAGCATTTTGGTAGCTTGTCAATCCTTCCTTTCTTTAAATCTTGTCAGCATTGCCACCTGTAGACCGCTCTTCGATTGCTTGTTTTTCTTCTGCATTTAATATTGCATGTACTGCTTAATTTTCTGTGGTAGAAGACATCATCTATATATTTGTGAGAAGACTTCCCTACTGTATCTGTTAAAAAATAATAGTGCCTAGTAAAATCAAGGTCTTAAGGCAGCTAATGTCCTGCTGGTGAGAAGGCAACCAATAGGACCCAGCTGCCCTCCTGCTCAGCCTGGCTTTCATTGTTGCCACCTCTTGGCCTTGGTTTCCTCTCACATTCTCTGCTTCTTCTACAGATCGATTGTATTCTTATTTCAGGTCTGTTTAAACTCTTGTCAAATAGAATCAAACCTTGTATCACGGATCTTTTGTTTTGTCTTTCACTCAATTATATATTTTTTCATAATATCAAAATCGCAATCTTTCATTGTTCTTGCAGTATGTTCCCCTCCCTTTTCTGAGTCCATCTTTTCATTTTTGGTGAATAAAAAGGAATCTCATATTTACAGAGCACAAACTGTTTTTGATTTGCCTAAAGTATGCTCAATCTGCTACCTTTGCTCTGAACTTTAAATTTTTGAGAATTATTTTCTGCTGCATGTCTTCAGAGTTCTGATGTCTAAATCATATACCTGCAGCACCGGACCTTGAGGCTCTCAAGACTTGCTCTCTTTCAAGATGTTGCCTCTTGAAAATGAGCCTGGCCACTGAATTTTCTTGAGTTAGTCTTGCAAGGAGTTAAGTGAGGGGAATTAACGATAATTAGAAGAGTTATGGGAGTTGTGCTTCTGGGTTTCTTGGGCCAGTTAATCAAACGGCGAGCTTCTTTGCGGTGGAAGCAAGCGGGAAGAGCATCTTACCGCTGCAGCTAGCCTCCTGATCTTTCTTAACTTCCTGCTACTTAGCTACAGAATTCTCCTAGTTAATCCATGTACCTTTATGAATGAAATTTGAGCTGCGGCCACATTAAAGGGGATGGGCACACATATGATACAATTGTTACAAGGCCTGTGTTCTGATGATTTATGGAGGTATGCCATCTTCTGGTCTTTCAAAAGCGAGATGAGTGGGCGGTAAGTCTATTTGTTTGTTTCTGGCACAATGTTATTGACCTAGCATGCATGAAAATTTATAGTATAACTCCAATTCTCATATCAAGTCCAACAATAACTACTGCTCACTATACAATCTTCAACCTTGCTCAAATAACTTTCCATAGCTTAAAGTCATGGTTGTAACTTGTAACTAGACCTGCTATGATTGAATGAGAGCATTAGCTTATACTTGAAGTTGGCATGGATTAGCACAAATTTGGTGTTAAGAAATTTCTGTTTGGTAGTGTCTTCATCTCACTTTTTCATAATTGGATAATATTTTTTGCAGGATCTTGAGTTGGGGTGATGGCTATGTTGATAAAGTGGTAAAAGACAGACAAATGGGAGATCTTTCTGCTTGCCCCGCCATTAGTAAGATTCAGATAGTATCATCCTCTTGCTACAACAAATACTATCCATTTTGCCCCATTGAGGCAGCACTGCTGAGAATGACTAGCCATTTGTACCCTCTTGGAGAAGGGTAAGCATGCTTGCAAACTACTCAACTTCTTTCCGTTAATGTTGGATGCACCCCCCCCCCCCCCAGCTTAAGGATCTGTAACGTTTCCTACTTTGACAGGATTATTGGTAAAGTAGCACTTACAGGACAACAATGCCTGATTTCTGCTGACGAGCTTTGTTCAAGATCTATGCATATGGTGAGTTGATTTTACAGTCAGCAGCCCACAGCTATGTAATGCTGATCTTACATAGCAGAGGATGTGGTTTCAACATCTTTTTTTTTTCAGTACCAAGAAGACTGGGAGCTTCAATTTGCAGCAGGAATCAAGGTAACCGACTTATATTTTTCAACTATCGTATTGTCTGTTACAATTTTTGCCTATATTAAACAGCACTGCAAACATCCTGCTTGACTAAACTGATTATCTGTATTTCACCTGTAGACAGTACTTGTTGTACCAGTGGTTCCTCACGGGGTTCTTCAATTGGGCTCTGTAGATAAGGTATCACTCAGCTTGACTAATAATCTTTTTAGTATGATTAGTATGTGATAACCAATGTGTCTACATTGTTCTATCAACTGAGGAGTATCATAGGTTTAGAGAGTCTGAGCCATTGCTGCATAACTGGGATGCTTAATTCAAAATATTGTTGCAAATTCCCTTCCTTCAGGTATTTGAAAGTTCAGCATTGGTGGCACTCATCAAGGACTTGTTTCATGAGCTTTACGATGCTCCGGTTTCTCATACCCCATCATCTGTTGGGCCTGCCTACTCAACTGAACATCCAGACCCCAACTTGTTTGAGATCGATAGTTCAGCTGATCTTTTGAATGATCACCTCAGTTTGACACATGCCTTCAGTTCACCGGAATTTCCAATATCAGAAGATATCACTATTGGCTCTTACAGAACTAGTCCAACAGGTCCGCCTAATGGACTGTTGGATGGTAATGCAACCATGGAATATGAATATTTCAATAGCTTTACCCTGGCAGATATGGCATATGGATATCAAGAGAATACTTGTGGTGATGGCAGAACTGTTCTAAATGATGTAGTGATTTCAAATTCTTCAACTCATTCAGAATTTCACAGAGATATCATGGCAATGTGCAGGGAAGAACATGAGCTCTTCATGTGGCATAGTAGGTTAAAGCATACAAGCTCTTCTCCCCTTCAGATGGATGGCAATAATGCTGACTTTTATGTGGAACTTGAAACCAACAATTATGCTGTAATTGACCAGATTGGTCATACATCGAACAGTGAATCTTCTCACTCAACTAATTCTCCATTTACACGTGAAACACAAATTAAAAAAGATCATGCGTTGAGGCTGGATGAATCATCAGTTCCTGATATCCTTGGTGGTCAAGAACTTTCACCTATCCCCATGAACGAGAATGAATGCTTCATAATTTGTGATTCGACTAATGCTTCACCTACAGAAACCAACAAGACGATAACTGAAGAATGCATAGTTCCAAATACACTGGGGACAAATTCAGCTGAAATAAAAAAAAGATGCAGGAAAGCTGAGCTCCGGAGACCAAGACCAAGAGACAGGCAATTGATCCAAGATAGGATGAAGGGGTTGAGGGAGCTCATTCCAAATGCATCAAAGGTTTGGCTTCTAACTTCTTTTTGTTTCAAGCCTCGTTGAAGCTGTGTTTGCATTTTAAAAATGAAGTGATTTGATCACATCTTGTTGCATAAACAGTGCAGCATTGATGCTCTACTGGACAAAACCATAGCATACATGCTGTTTCTCCAGAGTGTATCTGAGAAAGCTGAGAAGGTAAGCTTCTTGAAATCCAAATATATCCTATCATATTGAGTCGAGTCCATGTGGTATTTGTATTTTAGGTCTCATGCTTGATTTCTGTTTTGCCGCGACACTAAAACAGATCCAGAACACATTGGAAGACAAGGAGTCCCGCGATGAGACAAAGAAACAACTTGAAAGCAGCCCTCTGAGAGTTGAAGAGCTCGATCAGCCTGACCATCTTCTCATCGAGGTGACTGTTCCGCACACATGGGCTTTGTCATATAGTAATCGGAAGTATTCTTATCAATTTGCTTCATCCAGATGTTGTGTGAGGATTATGAAGTCTTTCTTGAGATGGCGCATGTGTTAAAGGGCCTAGAGGTGAGCATACTTAAAGGAGTGCTGGAGCATCGTTCTGGCAAGCTCTGGGCTTGCGTTGTCGTCGAGGTACATCAAAGACTCCCTCTCCTTTGTTTTCAACCCATTGTGGTTTTTGGAGTGGTGCATCAAAGATTAATTATACCTCAGAGTACGTGTTCATAAGAATCTTATTTGGCTGTGTTCTGCTACGTCTCTCGCAGGCATTGGGAGGTTTCAGCCAGACGCAGATTCTGTGCCCACTCATGCATCTCGTGCACAGATGGAGTTAGGATGGCTTGTCCTTGAAATGTTTGTGGTTGATTTTGGATTGATCGATGCAGCCTGTTTGCTTGGTACTTGAATATGTACAGCCAAATAAATGGATTAACAATGCACAGGACTGGGATGTTATCCACATTAAAACTCAATATTCAATGCTGCAAAAAAGAGAAACTACCAAAATTTCATTCATGGATGATTTGATGCCAACATGAAATTATTTATCTGTAAAAATGTAATTGCATTTTGAACACATTTGATTAGAGATGTATCATCTACAACCCTGACAAACACATCAGAACACGACATTAGAACATGGTAACTTCATTTTTCATGACAGATTACCACAGCTGAACATGTCAAAATCATCAGAATACAAGATTATTCACAAGCTACTTAAGTTCCACAACTTCCATCCCCCTTGCCCCACCATAGCATATAGATCCTAGGAAGTGAAGCAGCATTACGCTACATTAGTTTACAGTTTGCGTCTAACCACACAGCTAAAACCTCCTCCGGGTGCGCCTTTCACTAGCCTCAACACTTTCGACTGGTGTTGCGCCTTCGTTCCCACAAACTCCCCTCTTTCGGTTAACAGATACATTATCATCGTCCACAACTGCCACAGTGGCTAACAAGTCCGATAGTAGGGACGGGCATGTCTCTTCCAAGTAATTAAAGCCTTCTGTATCCATAACAGCTGCAGAATAACAGAAGCAACAGCACAGCATGAGAAATTCTGCAAACAACATCCATCAGGCTAAAACTGTAATTCAGTTACAAGCAATGCAGGTATCACAAGATAAAGAACAGCCTTGTCTGAGTTGGTCTTTACCAATCTGACAAACACACAGAACAAAGGCCTCTAAATGAGGCTGAGTTGATGATTGGACCTAGAATTATCATCTAGAGGCATACTGAGACCAACTATACAAAACAGGGAAGAGTGCTAAATAACCATTTGAGAAATTTCATCTGCCATTGTACATTGTACTACTACTAATTCACCTTGATATCTCCACTTCACCAACACTTCATATATAGACTGTCGGAGTGAAGGATCATTGGAAAATCCAAGGGGTCTATAATATCATTCTGCCGCTCAAGGTTATTTTTCTTCCTCTATACTAACAATGGCAAAGCAGCTTTGCGTTCTGTTCCAATAACTCAAAGATGAAGATATATTTATAAGAGCAGATATAGGTTGGCAGACACACCATGATGCTTCTTCATTTGTATTGACATGGCTGATGCAACTAGGGTAAAGTTGCATACCTAGGCACAAATTTCAGCATAGTAATATAGAAATCAAGTATTCAGTGAGCAACCATTTGAAATTACCGCACCAAAGACTGGAGACAATGAAAGTGCAGATATTGTCGGACTGATGATTAAAAGTGAAAAAAAGAAAGGTCATCCTTATGTTGCAAATAGAATTTACAACCAATTCCTTGAATACCACAAGGATGACACGAGAATTGGACTAACCACAACCCTGGTCAAACAAACATAGAATGTGTATGCTTCCACCCAGTCACCCACCCAGATCCACTGGACTGCACACAGGCACAGTATGCTGACATCAGGAACTTATAGCTCTATTAGCATCAGTGGAATGAACTGTACTAATAAGCATTCCAAATAGTTTCAAACAAGAGCTGTTTTCTGATAAGAAAATAGACATTTAAAGTCATGTATTCATCATCTGATGCTTCATTGGAAATCCTTGAGCACATAAACACTATTTTGCAACATAAGATAGGGATGTGAATCATCTGTCAATGCTATTAAATTCTGTACGATGTAACACCATCATATAAGAGTTTGGTCATGCTTTTTAGGGTACTGGATAAAATTAGTGCATCATTATATTATTTGATAAGAAGTGCAAGGGTTGCAACATCTGCCAAATGAATTCAGCACAACTATGCACCCACAAAAATGGTAGCTATACTCCATCCAATTGTCATTTAAGAAAGTAAAGAAAGGCTACGCCACTGATAGTACCCATCTATCACGACAATCATACTACCCAAATATACGTATATTGCACACTTATTTCCAGCCAGCCTGACATTCCAGCCTTTGTTTCAGGTCATATTCCAGATAAAAAAATAGGTTAAGAGATTTTAGCCTATTTAACACCTTCAATTTGATGCCCTCAGCCAAAGAAAGACATCAATCATGTAGATTACCATAAAAAACATCGCAGAGTAGGAATATATATAGGAAAATCAAAACTACACACACATAACACCATTGTATCTCACCATGCACCATACTTTAGATGGTTAGATATATTCTTCAAACAACCAAGAAAACAACCATCCAGAGGTGCAGAACTTGATAAACAGAATACACAAAATGCTGTGTCACAAGCAGAATCATAGGCATAAAGTACGATTCATATTCCAGAGATAAAGTCATACCTCCCAAATTTTCTCTAACAGCAACAAACTTTAGACAGGCGAACTTTAGCTCGGCACAATGGTGCTGTTCAGCTAGGGCTAATGTTGTTGCAACTGTTTCAGGAGTCAGTTCATCACATAACTTTGCTTCACACAGGATACGCAGCCGGTCCAATCCATATCTATCAGCCGCAGCCAATAAATGTTGTACTACTACTGTTGATGTCCACATTGAGACAGATCCAGCAAGTTCATGAATGCTAGGGAGTTCATCAGCATATATGAAGTTCACCATTGCCTGCATTGGGGCGGGGGAAATGGCATTATTAGTAAAGGGATACTTTCATTCAAATAACAATTAATTGAATTATTATTTTTTTCAAAGTAAAAAAGTTCCAACACATTAAGAATCTATAAGAACCATTAAAATGCAGAAACAAAAACAAGATTAGTTCTAATAGGAATAAGACCGAGACTGATTACGTTCTTAATTTATGGTCCAAAAGCATGATCAAAACAGTTCCAGTTTGAGCACTAAATTTACATAAAAAATGATCCACCTAACTTAAGCATTCCTTCCGGATATAGGTTAAACTATAGCTTCATACAACAAGTGCCTAGTAGAGTATAGAGGACATGTGCTGGAGTGGAGCAACCTGCCCCATAGTCATTACCTTGAAGACAACAGGCTCCACATCCTCCACGACAATTCTGCGCAGATCAGGTTTTCCAATAGGACCAAAGAACTGGGCTTTGAACACCGGGGAGCGAGCAGCAAGAATCCACTTATGTGCCCTGACTTCCTCGTCACCGACTTCAAAGGTTATGTCACATCCAATGCCGAGGCTGAGAAGCTCCTTGAAGCAGCGGCCCATGTCTGAAAGTGGGAAATGAACATGTGCGTTCTTTGGTGTTTCGACACGGTTCTTGACAACACCGACAGTGCAGTTGAGCACCAGGCAATCATTCTTTAAGAAATCAGATGTCTCCAAGAGTGATCTCCTGTAGAAGCGCTTGTAACCCCTGAAATGGAAAGGATTTTACTTGAGAGTAGCGACATTGGCAGCAATTAATCAAGGCGCTGATGTCATAACAAATCTGATACTAGAGCAAAGGTGTAAAGCAAAATGGGGGTGAGGAAGGGGGATGGTACCACATGGATCCCCTGTACTTGAGCGTGTAGGGGCCTGCCTGGAGCGCGCGGTCGAAGTGGGAATGGACCTTGTGGCGCGCGCGGCCTGACTGGTCGAGGAGGGTGAGCTCGAAGAGAGCGCGGACGTCGGCGCCGTCGGAGGCGAGCGCGACGAAGACGGAGACGTAGTTGGCGTTGTCCTCGGGGTTTTTGCCGTCGGGGTAGAAGTAGACGGCCCAGTGGTATCCTCCGACGGCGAAGATGTCGCTGGTGAGGAAGCGGCCGGGGCCCATGCCCTTGGCGAGAGAGAAACCCTTGACGGTGAACTGGTGCGAGCCCCGCACCGCCTCGGTGACGGAGCGCGACCAGGATGTCGGCGGGGGAGGCGTCTGCGGCGGAATCGCCATCGCATCCGGAAACCCTAGGGAGGGGATGGTGGATTCCGGTGAGGGGGTGGCCTACGCTACGACTAGGAGGGGCTCCGGGCTCTGGGCTCAAGGAGGGGGTGGTGGATTCCGGCGAGGGGGGGTGGCTCCGGGTCCGGCGGGTTCGATGGCGATGGATTGACACCCACCGTCGCCCTCAGCCCCCCGCTCTCTCTCTCTCTTGCGCTTGCTTGGGTCAGTGGGTGGCGGAAGGGGAAGGGAGCACTTTTCACTCTAGTCCTCCTCTAATGCCGAATTTTCATTCTGCTACTCAATTTGAGGCCTCTCCATCCTCTTCCATCTTCACCTTCTGAGTTGGGTTATTTATTCAAGCCATTACAGCATTTTTTTTAACTTTGTAGAAACATCATTACAATTCAGTTATTCTGAAATTTATCATTACAATTCATTATTGAGACCCGCACGTCAGTGATAGGAGAGGAGTTATACGTATTTGTATATGTCTGCAGCTGAGCCCAAGTAGTGGTTGGCTAGTGTTCCAACAACTAGTTTTATGGTGTGAGTATTGACCTCCATAGGTTGACTGAGCGACACAGGTCTAACCGAAGCTGGAGGGCGGTCTGACCACGTCCCACTGTTGGAGTGGACTAGGCTGGTTTGACCAGACTACCTACCCGATCTGACCGGGTGTGCCAGGAAGCTCAAGTTTTGGGTGAAAAGTTTTATATGGTCGACTCGGCTATTCACCCCCTTCTCGCGCAACATCAAGATCCTTTCACCTGCGCCGCCCTCCGTTGAGGAGCAGGGCAACCGGTCGCCGCTGCCACCACGCATGGAGTCAAAGGGGAAGGCGAGAGCTGGGAGGCCATCCGGATCAGGAGTGGAAATATGTGGAGTGGAGGTTGGAGTCCATATGTGGATATGGTTGGTGTCGGAGTACAAATGAATTGCCCTCATTTCCCTATCAGCTTAAGTTTTGCGTTGAACTGATTGGTGCATGCAAATCAATATGGTACGAGGGTCAGAGGTCTCGAGTTCGAATCCTGATGGGCGCGATTAAATAAAATAATTGCAGTCCACTCCAATATCCATGTATGCAGCCTCAAGAAGTCTGCACGTAAAGGGGAGTGTTAGAGTATAAGAGCAACTCCAACAGTTTGCTATCTTAGCTTGACATCTTTCTAATTTTGGCAAAACATGAAAAATTAGCCTTCAACAGTTTGGCAAAACAACTTGGCATCAATAGCAACTTGGCATCTCCCCCCTCAGCGCGTGCATATATGCGCGCGCGTATCCGCGGCGCATCCGTTTCATAGTAGGAGAGGTGGAAGGGCACAAAAATAATTTTGTTTCTATCTCGGGGTTCCTTATGTAAGTTTTCAAGAGGTGGAAGGGCATAACATAATTTTGTTTCTCTCTCGGAGTTCCTGATGTAAGTTAGATCTGGATTTGGCAAGTGAATTATGCCAAACTGTTGGAGATGAACTCTTCTTTTACTTGGCATATCTTTTTAGAAGTTGACAAAACACAAGATTTGCCAAATCTTGTGTTTTGTCAACTTCTAAAAAGATATGCCAAGTAAAAGAAGAGTTCATCTCCAACAGTTTGGCATAATTCACTTGCCAAATCCAGATCTAACTTACATCAGGAACCCTAAGAGAAAAACAGAATTATGTTTCTACCCTTCCACCTCTTGAAAACTTAAATCAAAAATCCTGAGAAAAAACAAAATTATTTTTATACCCTTCCACCTCTTCTAATACGGAAGGATGCGCCGCGGATCGCTTGCGCACATATATGCGCGCGCGGAGTCGGTTTTTCCCAACTTGGGATAAATGGCAACCTGATATGGGAAACTGTTGGAGAAGGTTTTTTCTGTTTTTGCCAAAAAAAATAACAAAGACAACTTGGGATGGGGAATTGTTGGAGTTGCTCTAAGGGTGTGTTTGGTTGGGCTGTGGAAAGGTAGCTGTGAGAAAGCAGCATTGTGTAAAGCAGAAGACCGTTTGGTTGAACTCTTGTGGCTTTTGGAAAAACATCTCACTTACATGTGGGCCCCACGCGTCATAGACACAAAAACTTCTTTTCCCACCTCTAGCCAGTGCTTGCCGTGTCGGGAGGGTGCCCACCGGCCACCACAGCACATGGGAGGAGGCTCACTGGCCGCGGTCATGCAGGGAAGGGGCTCGCCAAGCACGTCGAGAAGGGGAGGAGCAGAGCTGTCAGGATCTCGCCGCTGGATGACGCGTGTGGGGATCTTGCCGGCTGGGGTCTCGCCCACCTGGGCGCGGCGGCCCGGAGCCCACTTGTGCCGAGGGAGAGGATAGGGCTCGCTTCCATGGCCGCCGCCAGAGACAGAGGAGAGGAGGTCCGCGCGCGCTCACCTCCATGACCACCCACCCGCCGATGGATCCAGGGGAGAGGACGGGGCTTGCCTCGATGGTCGCTGCCAGAGCCAAGGGAGAGGATGGGTCTTGAGGGGGGCTCGCTGGCCACCTGCCCGCCAGAGCTAGGAAAGAAGACGGGATACGCCTCCATGGCCGTCACCTGAGAGTTGTGAGCTGCCGCCGAGGTGGAGGGGTGCCGGCGGAGAGGCGACGACAACCGGAGCTCACTGGCCAGGGGTGGCAGACGCGGACGCTGCGTTTTGGGCGTGGCGGACGGGGGCACGACGGCCGGATCTCGCCGACCAGGAAGCGGCGGATGTAGGAAGGAGACGAGGAAAGAAATAAACATCAAACCATTTTTTCATAACCAGTGGCATGTGGGTAATTTTTTCCCAAAAGCAAGGAAAAGCAGGGGTGAAGGTGCTTTTGGATTTGTACTAGGCAAAAGTTGTTTTTGGTTGTGGCTTTGAATGGCAGCCAACCCCTTTGGTTCGGCTTTTGGCTTTTGACGAAAGCAAAAGCAGGTAAAAGCCCAACCAAAGGCACCTTAAGTGAATTGCCCACTTTTCTTTATCACTTTTAGCTTTTGGGTTTAAGTGCTTGGGGGAGGACCGAAGCGTGGGGGTATGTGGTGGTGTGGGGAAGTAGGCTGCTGGTAGGCTGGCCTCTTATCTCGATACCGAGTTAGGCATGGACCAAGCCAAAATTAATATCGCGCTCTCGAGTGGCTTTCACGCTGCGGGCCAAATGGACAACTATATTGGCACTAGACATACCTTAATAATAGTTTTGAGGCCTAAACCGCTAGACGAGGAAAGAAATAAACATCGAACTGTTTTTTTCATAACCAGTGGCATGTGGGTAATTTTTTGCCTCAAAAGCCAGGAAAAAGCAGGGGTGAAGGTGCTTTTGGATTTGTATTAGACAAAAGTTGTTTTTGGTTGTGGCTTTGAATGGCAGCCAACTCTTTTGGTTCGGCTTTTGGCTTTGACGAAAGCAAAAGCAGGTAAAAGCCCAACCAAAGGCACTCTAAGTGAATTGCCCACTTTTCTTTATCACTTTTAGCTTTTGGGTTAAAGTGCTTGGGGGAGGACTGAAGTGTGGGGGTATGTGGTGGCGTGGGGAAGTGGGCCGCTGGTAGGCTGGCCGCTTATCTCCATACCGGGTGTTGGTATTTGTTAAGCCTACAGAAATATTATGATGGACAATCCGCAAGCGCACGAATACCGGTGAGCACTTCACCCGGGAAGAGGGTTTTAAATATCGAATCCACAGGGAGAAGGGTAGAGTGATCCGAGATGTATAACTAATCCCTGAGTAGTTATCAAGGACTTGACAGAAAGAGAGATAAGGAAAATTTTAGGATGTCTAGTTCTTACTCGCACAAGCTATGCTATTATTGTTCTTATGGGTGATTGTCTGAAGGCACACTTAGGAAAGGGAAACTTCCGACAATCTATGGGGGAGTCCTACGATTTCTATAGACGGGAGGTGGACTGCAAAGGATAGACGGGAACGAGATCACTTCCCGCTTCTACCACATGATCCGGAATATAGAAGGCATTCACAAGCTAGCTAGTCTAAGCACCACGCTTACACTAAACATGCAACTTTAACTCAAGATCGACAGGAATTAAAGTACTCATAAAAGAGTTATGAACCGTAAGAACAATAATAACAATGTTACTCACTTGAATAAGAAGTTGATCTTTCCACAAGGTCTCAAGATCAGGCTCCAATGGAGTTGATCCCAGAGGAAGAAGATGAAGAGGAGGCACCGACAGGTCCGGGCCTTCCTTCAATTCTGCCTCTACCGCTCTCTAATTCTCTCGAACAAGATTAGCTAGATCTGAATAGATCGTGGCTCTAATCTCTCAACTTGATACTAACTCTCCAACTCTAATTCTAGTCTAGAGCTTCTATCTCAGGTAGGCATTGATGATCTAGAATGAGTTGTTCCCCTACCCTGGGTCAGGGGGCCTGTTTATATAGTCCTGAGGAGGTGCCTTGCCGCCGTAGGATCAAATCGACATAATATACGGTTTTGATTGCTTCTCATAGGCGGTGGAAGAACATTCCAGAAGTAGGGCTCAGTTGGCGCCGGGGGGGGTCCGGTCGGCCCCACCATGGGACTGGTCGGCCTGTGGTGGGCCCCCCTCGGGGTCTGCCTTGGCCAGGACGGTCCTAGCCCTTTCCAGATGCTTCTTTCTTGCATGCCAAGTCACGTTGAGTTCGGGAGTGTTCTGGAACCTTCTAGACTTGTTTCTTTTCTTGTATTTCTGAATAGTCCCTGAAATTTTATGACTTCACCAAAACTCGTGGAAATTGTTAGTGCAAACCCTAATAAGGTGATCTAATTATATTTTAGCCCTTTTTCCAGTAAATATGAGGGGAAATATTTATAGATAAAATGTGTCAACAAACTCCCCCACACTTAGGCTTTTACTCGTCCTCAATAAAAGGATGGTCTAACAACCGTAGAGACAAAGAATCAACATAATCATACTCCTTAATCATATATGCACTTATGGGATATCTGAGCATGAAACAGTTAGGAACAGATTACCTTTATTTCTCAAATCAAGCCAATGGAGAGCTTTTGAATAAGTTTTGAAAAGAAAAAAAAATATAGCCTTACTTACTCCTTTGTGATACTTTCAAAATATATCATATCGAGCATTTATTTCGAAGTATAAGTGGAGTTTTTAGAATGTAAAGATGTAGCAAACTTACCTTGCATATATTGCCGAGTCAAAACCGGATCCATGGAGAGGTGTGTCATGAGTCATAGATCAAGATATGTGCGTGTGTCAACTTTAAAACCACTGCTCTGACTTTTTAGAATCTTCTATCTTTTTCTCATATTATTTTTTTAGAACAAGGTATTCAGCTATTTTGTGGAGAGTTGGGTTCTACTCACCCTCGGACACGCGTCCATTATTACTCCCTCACTTTTATTAGAGAAGTGGGCCCTACTCACCCTCGGACACATGTCCATTTTTCTTCTCTTATTTATGCCTTTTTCTTTTTCAGAGAGGGAGGTTCTTCTCACCCGTAGAACACTTGTCCATTTTCTCCTCTCGCTCACTTTTCTCTCCACTCTGAAATTTTTTTCCGATCTTTGGCTTTTTCTCTCTTTTTTTTATAGTTGTACCTTTTTCACGATATGGGAGATAGAGATCAAAAATTTAGAGCATAGATACTTTAGTGAAAGCAGTGTACGTGATCTTGATCTTAGACTTAGACAAAACTTCAACATAGGTCGCAGATTTGACAAAGCTTAATACAAGTAAGCAGCAATTAAATTAAATTTATTTTCAATGATTGCTAAAGCTCTTATTGATCACAAAGGAGAAGCATAGCTAATGATTTTAATTTTTTTGAAATAAAGAACTCTCCAGAGACAAGATAAAAGAAAGATGGTTCTCATTATTCTAAAGCATCCCAAAAGCAACAAATATTTCTAGGAGAATAATTATGCAAAACTTTATCCTTTGGGTTACAGGACTTCTTAACAAGGCATCTTTGTTTTAATTCGAAACGGAAAGTAATTTGCAAAAATTTAAAAAGTTTAGAAAGCAAACCGAGTGGTGGGCGAAACTTGGCCGAAGTGGGCCCTGTAGCAGGCCGGCCGGCCCAGGGAGGGGACCAATCGGTCTCCCCCTGCTGTGGTTTAGGGTGCGTTTCGTCGTGCGAGTCGATTGTTCCGTTCTTTTTCCGTTTTTCTTGATTTTGGCCGTGGAAGATGCCATTTGGTCGTCGATTTTTCTCCCCCGCACTTGTTTTCTGTTATCTTGCATACACAGTATGGTGGAGATAAAAATATATCCAGAAAGTATAGATGGAAAATATAACTCAATTTGTGAATCACTTCATTGATAAGAGAGAGAGAGCACTTTATTACACGACTCCTACTATTAAAGCAAACTAACTAAATCGAACTAACTAAGACTAATATGCTCTCTAACTAAGGTGCTTACAAAGGGCGCTTGCCCTTCTTTGGGTCACGGCTAGCGTCTCCCTCTTCGTCCCTACGCTTCTTTGTTTTTAGCAGATGGAGGACAGTTTTGGTGAGGGAGCTATTCACACGATGGATCTCCTTGCAAGTTTCCGCAAGGCTTGCTACTTCCTGCGCGAGCTCGACTACGGTCTTTCTGGTCTTCTGCTTCTGTGGCATTCGCTGGCCGGCCTCAATGACAGGAATTCTTTTAATCTGTGATTCCTTAGCGCGGATTCCGTCAATGACGACACGGCCTGGAGAAGTAGTGTACTTGTGCACTCTCGTGTTGCCGTGCATGTCCATGCGCACCTCGGTGAGTCGCTCGCCATCCCTGGGCTCCTTCAGGTCCATGTAGCTAGGAACATGTATCGGTTTCTTCAGGGCTGCTTCGCGGCGGCGATCGTACGGCTGAGCGTACATCACCTGCTTGCGTCCTTCAGGTGGTGGCAGCGAACGTGGACGACTCGGTGGAGCAGGTGAGAGAGGGCTGCGATCAGGTGGTATGATGGCAAGCGGCTTTGCTTCCTTCATGAAGGGGATGATTGCCTTGGCTTCATTGTTGAAGGGAACAAGCTGTTTGTCAGCCATGGCTGCTGCTTGGGAGGTTTAGATGAGAAAAAGGGGGAGGTCTGCCCTTGGTTATATATCGGTGCAATCTTGCACAAGGGGTTGACCTAGATTGGAAAGGCTGCGGGATATCTCGAGAATGATCCCCGAAGGTGGTTTTTCCAAATCTAAACACCTAAGAGATAGCGTAGGCGAAAGCTGGCGGCGAGAGGAGGCGGGCAGGGGCCGATCGGTCCAGAGGGGGGTCGATCGGTCCTCCACCGCGTCGCCTCGCGACGCACTTCGACGCGGGGTGCTCTAACCGTGTGCTAATCCCTAAAAACCCTAAGTTGGCCCATTAGTGCCTAAAATTAATATTCTTAGGTAAATAAAAGAATTCTATCACACTAAATCCTCAGACTCTTTGTTGGGCTCTAAAAATATTTTAAGGCGTTGACCATTTACCTTGAATAACGTACCTTCGTCGTTTTGAAGAGTGACGGCCCTGTGTGACGATGAACTCACCACCTTGTATGGTCCGTCCCACTTACTTCGTAGCTCCCCATGCCCAAAGAGTCATACCCTGGAATTAAAAAGTAGTACCTGATCGCCTGGGTTGAATTCCTTCTTCGTGATTCACTTGTCGTGCCATCTTTTGGTTCTTTCCTAGTAGATCTTGGCATTGTGGTATGCCTTCTCTCTCCATTCTTCTAACTCGGACAGTTACATTTTCCGTTTTGTTCCGGCTGCTTCAAAGTCCATGTTCCATCTCTTGATTGCCCAATGAGCCCTGAATTCTAGTTCAACCGGCAAGTGACATGTCTTCCCGTAAACCATTTGGTAGGGAGACATTCCAATGGGAGTCTTATAAGCCGTCCGATAAGCCCAGAGCGCTTCGGGTAGCTTGTCCTTCCATTTTATTCCCATTTGGTCCACCGTTTTCTGTAGAATGTTCTTGATCTGCTTATTTGACGTCTCTGCTTGACCACTTGTTTGCGGGTGATAAGGAGTAGTGACATTGTGTTGGATCCCATGGTCCGTGAGGTATTTCTCGAAGCACTTATCGATGAAATGGGATCCTCCATCACTTATCACTAGCCTTGGCGTACCGAACCTTGGAAATATTGTCTCTTCAAACATTCTTATTGAGCTCTTGTGGTCAGCAGATCTGCATGGCAGGGCTTCAACCCATTTAGAGACATAGTCAACTGCCACCAAGATGTATTCGAATTTTCCGGACTTTGGGAATGGTCCCATGTAGTCAATTCCCCAGACATCAAAGAGCTCGACCTGAAGGTTGGTCGTCAGTGGCATGGCATTTCTGGAATTGATGTTTCCGTGCCTCTGACAAGAGTTGCACCTTCGTACGAAATCTTTTGTGTCTTGCTACATGGTTGGCCAGAAAAATCTGATTTGCCAGATCTTTGCATGTGTGTGGAAAGTTCCATATTGACCTCCATATGGTGATGAGTGGCACTTCTCAATGATCTTCATTCCTTCTTCTGCCGGCATGTCGTCCCTCATTGCATCATTGATGGGTAGTTCCTGCGGTTTCTCAAAATACATTCTAGACAAATGATCGGCAACAGAATTTTCTACTCCCTTCTTATCCTTTATTTCTAAGTCAAACTCTTGGAGTAGCAAGATTCATCTTATTAATCTAGGTTTAGCATCTTTCTTAGTGAGCAAATATTTTAAAGCTGCATGACCAGTGTAAACAATAACTTTTGCTCCTACTAAGTAAGATCTAAACTTGTCAATGGCATAAACAACAACTAGCAGCTCTTTTTCAGTTGTGGCATAATTAAGTTGAGGTCTCGTCAAAGTTTTACTAGCATAAGCAATGGCATGATGTTTCTTGTGTTTTGTTTGCCCCAAAACAGCCCCCACAGCGTAATCACTTGCATCACACATAATTTCAAAAGGTAAAGACCAATCAAGGGGTTGAATAATGGGTGCAGAAATAAGAGCATTTTTCATAATTTCAAAAGATTTAAGACAAGCATCATCAAAGTCAAAGGGAACATCTTTGGCAAGTAGGTTTGTAAGGGGTCTAGCAATATGAGAAAAATTCTTTATAAACCTTCTATAAAAACCAGCATGGCCAAGAAAACTTCTGATTCCTTTGACATTAACAGGTGGTGGTAGTTGTTCAATTACTTCTATCTTAGCTCTATCTACCTCAATTCCTCTTTCAGAAACTAGATGGCCTAGCACTATTCCTTCTCTAACCATGAAATGACATTTTTCCCAGTTAAGGACTAAGTGCTTTTCTTCACATCTTTGCAAAACCTTATCTAAGTTTTCTAGACAATCATCAAAAGTTTTTCCATATACAGAAAAGTCATCCATGAAAACTTCCATGATCTCTTCTTTTAAAGTTTTCTCTTCTAATGGATCATCATTGGTGCTGGCTAGAATATTATCTAGGACGGTTCTAGCTTCACTGGATGTAAGGTGTATGAATGATCCATGTGAGGAGGTATTTAAATAGGCTCTAGATTCCCTATTAAGACCAATATAGAAATGTTGAAGGAGAATATGGTCTTGAAGGCCTAGATCTGGTCCGGATTTGTAAAGGAGTTCAAAACGTTCCCAGGATGAACTCATAGACTCACTATCCCCCTGTTTGAAGGATATGATCTTGGTTCTGAGGTTGACTACTCTGGATAAAGGGTAGAAATCCATGCAGAAATCCGCACGGAGAATTCCCCAATCGCCGTTCTTCTTCCCTTTGGTTCTGTCATACCACTGGCGAGCTTTTCCTTTCAATGTGAATGGAAAAAGCTTCCACCGGATGGTCTCATCAGACATACCCTCTATATGAAGGTAGTCAGAAGTTTGTTCGAACTGTTGGAGATGATGATAAGGGTCTTCGTCTTCTATTCCTGAGAAAGTGTTGGTTTGGACCATCTCTATTAACCGTGGGCGCAGCTCATAGGCATCAGATAAGATTGGCTTTGATGAAGGTATGGGCCTAAGGCTGAGCTTTGAGGGTGCCGAAAAGTTTTTAATGAGGGTAGTATCCATAAGGACAGTAGAAAAGAAAAAATCTAAAACTAAAAAGGAAAAGATAAAAGTATACGTACAAGATATAGTTATACTTACGAGTTCTCTCTTAACCGTTCTCCCAACGGCGCCAGAAATGCTTGTTGGTATTTGTTAAGCCTACAGAAATATTATGATGGATAATCCGCAAGCGCACGGATACCGATGAGCACTTCACCCGGGAAGAGGGTTTTAAATATCGAATCCACAGGGAGAAGGGTAGAGTGATCCGAGATGTATAACTAATCCCTGAGTAGTTATCAAGGACTTAATAGAAAGAGAGATAAGGAAAACTTTAGGATGTCTAGTTCTTACTCGCACAAGCTATGCTATTATTGTTCTTATGGGGTGATTGTCTGAAGGCGCACTTAGGAAAGGGAAACTTCCGACAATCTATGGGGGAGTCCTACGATTTCTATAGACGGGAGGTGGACTGCAAAGGATAGACGGGAACGAGGTCACTTCCCGCTTCTACCACATGATCCGGAATATAGAAGGCATTCACAAGCTAGCTAGTCTAAGCACTATGCTTACACTAAACATGCAACTTTAACTCAAGAGCGACAGGAATTAAAGTACTCATAAAAGAGTTATGAACTGTAAAAACAATAATAACAATGTTACTCACTTGAATATGAAGTTGATCTTTCCACAAGGTCTCAAGATCAGGCTCCAATGGAGTTGATCCCAGAGGAAGAAGATGAAGAGGAGGCACCGACAGGTCCGGGCCTTCCTTCAATTCCGCCTCTACCGCTCTCTAATTCTCTCGAACAAGATTAGCTAGATCTGAATAGATCGTGGCTCTAATCTCTCAACTTGATACTAACTCTCCAACTCTAATTCTAGTATGGAGCTTCTATCTCAGGTAGATATTGATGATCTAGAATGAGTTGTTCCCCTACCCTGGGGTCAGGAGGCCTATTTATATAGTCCTGAGGAGGTGCCTTGCCGTCGTAGGATCAAACCGACCTAATATACGGTTTAGATTGCTTCTCATAGGTGGTGGAAGAACATTCCAGAAGTAGGGCTGAATTGGCGCGGGGGGGTCCGGTCGGCCCCACCAGGGGACCGTTCAGCCCCACCATGGGACCGATCGGCCTGTGGTGGGCCCCCTCGGGGTCTACCTTGGCCAGGACGGTCCCTGCCCTTTCCAGATGCTTCTTTCTTGCAAGCCAAGTCACGTTGAGTTTGGGAGTGTTCTGGAACCTTCTAGACTTGTTTCTTTTCTTGTATTTCCGAATAGTCCCTGTAATTTTATGAATTCACCAAAACTCGTGGAAATTGTCAGTGCAAACCCTAATAAGGTGATCTAATTATATTTTAGCCCTTTTTCCAGTAAATATGAGGGGAAATATTTATAGATAAAATGTGTCAACACCGGGTTAGGCATGGACCGAGCAAAAATTAATATCGTACTCTCGAGTGGCTTTCACGCTACGGGTCAAATGAACAACTATAGTGGCACTAGACAATAGTTTTGAGACAATAAACTATTGTCGAGGTATGCCTAACAAATTTCTAACAAAATAACTCGGCTGCGAATTTTATTTATATTTTAACTCCTTTTAATCTATAATTTTAAAAATAACTCTTCCCAAACTAATATTCCAAGAACCAGCCATTTTGGTCACGCCAAGGTCCGTGCGCGACTAATACTTGAGTCACGCCATACGATGTGGCGCGACTCATGTACATGATGGCATTAGAAAATGTCAAATCTGACGTGGCAGAGGAGTGACGCCAGACCGCGTGGCGCAACCCAGGCACAAGTCATGCCACGGAGCGTGGTGTGACTTGAGTCACGTTAGCCCCTGAGTTCCTCCTCCCACTCTCATTTAGCTGTGTTTCGTTCTTTATTTTAATTAGCAAATGATCTTCTAAATTTGTGAAACTGGATATGTATGATCTATAGAGTGCATACGTTCCATTTTAACTATGTGCACTCCAAACTATGGTGTATAAAAAGAGAAATATAATTTCGAAATACCCTAAGTATTATTGGATCAACACATGAAATTTGCTAAGTCTGAAAACAGAGTCAACTAGTCAACTTTAGACCTACTTTTTGAGAAATTTTACATTAAGACCTCAAACATTTTTGAACTACAGTTAAATTTGGATGTTAGCATTTTGGTTAGGTTCATGATTAAAAATGCAAAGAATTTATAGTATAAGGGAGGCTTAAAGTTGGAAATTTGTGTTGTTTTCTAAGTCTGTCAGCTAGGTAGAAAATAACACAACTTTCCAACTTTAAGCCTTCTTTAAACTATAAATTCTCTGTTTTTTATCATCAACCTATCCAAAATTCTCTATGAACATCCAAATTTAATTATAGTTCAAAAATGCTTAAGGTCTCAGTGTAAAATTTCTCAAAAAGTAGGTCTAAAGTTGACTAGTTGGCTCTGTTTTCAGACTTAGCAAATTTCATGTGTTGATCCAATAATACTTAAGCTATTTCGAAGCTAAATTCCTCTTTTTATACATCATGATTTGAAGTGTACATAGTTAAAATGGAACATATGCACTGTATAGATCATACATCTCGAGTTTCATAAATTTAGGAGATCATTTGCTAATTAAAATAAAGAACGAAACATGACTAAATGAGAGTGGGAGGAGCAACCAGGTGGTAACGTGACTTGGCATGACTCGTGCCTAAGTCGCGCCACGCGGTCTGGCGTGATTCCTTCCGCCGCATCAGATTTGACTTTTTCTAATGCCACCGTGTACATGAGTCGCGCCACTTTGTATGTTGTGACTCAAGTATTAGTCCCGCCACGGACCTTGGCGCAACCAAAAGGGCTAGTTCTTGGAATTTTAGTTTCAGAGGAGCTATTTTTAAAATTTTAGATTTAAAGGGGTTAAAATATAAAAAATTCATCAGCTGCACGCGTGATGCTACAGAGCCGTAGATAATAAAATTGAACAGCGTATTAGATGAAAACTACAACCTTAATTTGTGAAAATTCGTATAAATCATAGAAAAAAAGTAGTCTAAATTCACAAAAAAAATCACACATGTAGATGATATAATAATACGTAACATTGTATAATATCTTGTCTAAACTCGATTTCGCTATGAGATATAAAAATAACAAATGTCTAACATGATTTGTTAGAAATTTGTTATTTTTATATCTCACAAACGAAGTCGAGTTTTGACAAGATATTTTACAATGTAGCGTATCATCATTTCTTCTACATGTGTGATTTTTTTGGTGAATTTAGACGACATTTTTACCGTAGTTTGCACGAGTTTTCACGAAGGTTGTGTTTCCACCTGATATGTTCCTTAATAACTAAGGCTGCGGGACGCTACACTCTAGTTCCATTTTGCAGTAAAAATTGAATGGGGTTGTCCCAGGCCAGCCCCCCACAATCAAATCCAGCGCATGGAGTAGTCCCGGACTAGCTCCCCACGGTCCAATCCAGCGCGCGGAGCATCGTCTGGTACATGTGGATGTGGTGCGGGGCCAACATACCCGCAGACCATCCCCAACCATGTGTGTGTGTGTGTGTGTGAGAGAGAGAGAGAGAGAGAGACGGGGCGTGTGGGACGGCGGCACGAGGACGACGCAACACGTCAGGGCGGCCGACGAGCGGAGAGAGGGCCTGTTGCCACTATGACCCATGCAGCAAGAGAGAGCTTCGACCGTTGGGGAGGGGCTCTTGCTCGCCAGCGCAGCCCTCCGCTGCCTCTGCTCCTCGCCGGTCACCGCTCCCCTTCCCCGACACCCGAGCTGCTACTCCTCCTTCGCCGCCGCGGTGGGGCGCTTGGCTAGAGAGGAGGCGAGCTCACAACTGGGGAGGGGAGGGGCGTGCGGTGGATGAGGGGCATATCTTGTCGTGGCCCGCCTCCCGGTGGCGGAGAATGAGCAGAGGGAAGGGTGCCTCGACGACGCCCACGAGGAGGGAGGAAGGCCAACGCGGGGAGAGAGGAAGGGACTCCTTGATGAGGTGAGCGAGATGGAGATGGCGGCTGTCGGGGGCTCACTGACGCCGGATCCGGGAGAAGGAGGTAGGCCGGTGGGGCGGAGAGAGGGGGGAGGTAGGTCACCCGCGTGCTGCCAGAGCAGGAGTGGGGGAAGGAGCGGTGGAAGGGGCAGGGCAGCCCCGCGGCTCACTGATGGAGCGGATTGCTCAGAGCAGGAGCAGGGGAGTGGGATGGTGGAAAGGAAAAGAGAATGGAGGGATTATGCAGGGGTAAAAAAAGTGTGCCATGTGGGTCCTATTAGTTGGGTTGGTTGGTAGTTAATATAGAGTAGGAAACATAAAGTATGATGAGTGCGGAGAAACTGAATACAAAGAAGAGAATATTGATGACTAGAACAGAATATTCTTTTTGAAAGATGGAAATAAAGTATGACGAGTGCAGATAGCGTAACGACTTGCAACCACAACACGTCTCGACCGACTTCTCATTCTTACCCCTCTTTGTCATTATCGTTTCCGAGAGTTATTTTTTAAAATTTGATCAAATATAGACAAAAATATTAATATTTATAGCGTGTGGCTAAATTACAAACGAATGTTATCTCCTTTCTTTTCTTCTTCTTCTTCTTTTCCAAATCCCTCACCAGTGAGCTCCCCTTGTTTTTCTCCACCCCGCCGCCCACCGCCTCGTCCACCACCCTGGCCTACGACTGTTGTGCCCCTGAGCCACCCACCCACCAACCGCCGCTGGCCCCCTCGACCCCGCCCTTCTTAATCCCACCAATCATCGCGCCCTGCCGCCGGTCACCTACCCAACTACCGTCCTACCCTGCTTGGCCTCTCCCACCAGCCACACCGCCACCACTATCGGTCCTCTACACCCCACCCCCCTCCAATTCTAGGTCCAGAGTAGAATGAAAAGCCCACCCCCGGCAACCTCAAACCCTAACCTTAACTTGTAGTGAACATGGCCAGCATAAAAGCCATTTGTTCATTATGATTTTGGTGATTCATGGTAACATGATCAATAGTACTAACCATAGTTTTTGAGCATGTATTTGTAGGCATTTTAGGTCCCATTGATGCAACCACAGTCAATGCAAAAAAAACATAGCAAACCCCTCTAAATGGTGGTGGTATGTTCAAAAATAAGAAAACGACACCATCGGATCAACCAACGCCCTTATTTGTAGTTGCAACAGAGTATTGACTTGGCAGCCAGTTCTGAAGACAACACCGTCAGATCAACCGATGCTAGCATCAGTGTAATTTTATGTCTAGTGTCGGTGTAAGCATAATTACAAATCATCCTAGTGGAGAGGTTTTGGAGATTCGTCCTTCAGCATCGAATCAACCGACTACCAGCAGTGCAAGCATCGGTGTAATACGTCGATCAAAGCTAATTACAATATTCTATACAGAGAAGTTTTGGTGTGGGAGAAGATGGAACCTGATCAATCGATGGCGGCATTGGTGTATACATTGGAGCAATGACATCAGCGAAGATCCAACGACTATATAACAGGGAAGGGGGCATCAGATGATTTTATTGCTTGTTATCTAAGTTACAAATGAAAAGATTCAACATCAGTTTTCAAATTGTTCTTGTTTTCAATTCATTGGCAGGCAAACAAGTATCAAAATGAACCACCAAATGCACTGGATATATTTAAGGACTTACACTACAGCAAAAGGAAAGGGTTCACTCCTACAGTTCAATCTGCTATTGTAAGTAAAGTCAAATTTAGTGCACAATCAAATGATACATTAGTTCCATGTATGTCATGATCATTTACCTATCTATCCCATCCATTCCTAGGTTGAAATTGAGGACAAGATAAATGCTCCTGTAAATGATGGTGAGGAACCAAAGGATGTCGTTGATGCTGTCTTTGAGGTTCTCTGTCACAAGACTAAGAAGAACAGCTTTCTGACTAATGTGGGGATGAAAAGGTCATCTGCTAGTGAGGACAATGCTGACATTCAGCGTGAGCTAGAAGCTGAATTGGTGGCGGAGAAGCAGATAAATAATGATCTTAGAGAGACTGTGAAGACTCAACAAGTGCAGATGGATGAGATGATGAAGAAAATTAAGGAAGTAGAAGCTGCAAGGGCAATCCAGGATGAAGAGACGAAGAAAAGGTAAGATGAGACAGATGCACTGCTTCCTGCATGTCTGCCAAAAAGTTAAAGTTGTGTATGGCTTACCAGCTGCAGCGCCAAGGCTGCTTCTAGGGTCGATGCATTTTGGCAAGTGGTGCTTTTGGGTTACTTGACTTAGATTGGTCCGTGAACTTATGCAAGTGGTGTTTGAACTTTTGTGAATTGGTATGTGAACCTTTGGCAAGTGGTGCCTGAACCTTTGGAAGGTGGTGCTGCAGCTACCTTAAATGCTTTTGTTAAATGTAATGATCTGTGACCTGCTGTTTAGATCAGCTATGACTGTACTGTACTGTACTGTACTGTGGTTATGTGGGCGTGGTGTCCATTTAAATTTGGATTTGATTATTTCTAGCAAAATTTAAATTATGTTGTTTCATTATATTTGTGATGATAAGATGTGACAATCAGTGACGTTTTATATGTGCTGTCAGTTTGAAAATTTGAATTCGAAAATTCGAATTCCAAAATGTGAATTCAAAAATTTGAATTCAAAATTTTGAATTTAAATTTGAAATTAAATTTAAATTTGAATATTTTTAATTGAATAATGGGCCAAATCGTCATTGCACGTGGGCTAGCCCACTAGTATGGGACAATTTGCACGTGGGCTGGCCTAGTAGTATGGGCTTAATTAGAAAAAAAGAATGGGCTTAGTAGCCAAACAACATGAAGAAAAATGGGCCTCTAAAATGGGCTGGAGCAGGCTAGGATGACGTGGCAAGGTGCTGCCATGTCAAATCCATCATCACCAAATGACGTGGCAAATGCTGACGTGTAACACACTTCCATGACGTTTCAATTCATCATAATAGGCTTTGACTGTTATTGTTGATCATACATTCCATGACGATCACACTTCTCAATCCGTGACCTTTTTGTTAGGTCCAGCATATCTATGACGTGAGATACATGATGGATTTTTCGATGGTCATGGCAAGTTAACTATGATGAATTTTCGAGTATCTATGACCAAAACAAGCGTCATGTAAAGCATCATTCCTTGTAGTGTGAACCAATGCCTAGTAAAAGCATATATAGCGTCGGCTCAGCCGACAGTATACTTTTCTACAGCATTTAGGCAACAACTAGTTTGATGCCTTAGGCTATTTATACCCCTTCCACCCGTCTATTTGAAAGCGTTGGAGTGTGCATGAGTCTATTGGAGAGCAAGACACATTGAGATCACATCCAAGCACCGAAGTGCTTAAGTGTTCATCTAGAGACTTTGCATATGCTTTGTTAGAGTGTTTAGTGCAAGTGTAGACTTAGAGCTGAGTGTGTGCAAGGTGTGACAACCTTGTGAGGTGATTCTAAAGTGAATCAAGGTGTACAACCGGAGCCTTGGGGTCTTAGTGACTCTCCGGAAAGTCTTCGACTCTCCGACTTGGTGTATTACTTTCAAGGGCGTAGCCACAGGGGGGCGCAGGGGCCTGGCCCCCCTTGATGCTACCGTAACATCAAGTAGAAGCTCCTTAATTAGGGTTGCTAATAACAAGAACTAGGCTTAAGTAAGAAACAAATTACCCCAAACAATATCACCCCACGGGTCCATGAGGCCATAACAGATAAGTAGCAGATAACACATGCTACTAGCACGCAGTTTGGCATTGAATGGTTCTTTATATATTTCCCAACCATAGATGATAGATGTCCCATCTTCTCAATTCTTTTGGCAACCAAGAAAATAATTCATTTAAATCCAATTGACATGTAGTTTTCTTCTTTTTTCATATTTTGTATTTAATTATATATTGAAGCAAACTTGATTCAAATACAATTTTATCTATGCTCTGTTATCCAATATATCTTTTTTTACTAGTGTTTAATGAATGGTAGAATCAATAGTTGTCTTTACATATTTGGGTTATATAACATAAGTACTAGTGCATAGCAAAATGTAGGACATATTCCATGCGCTATCAATATATGGATCAATAAATTTGTTGCATAATAGTAACACATCGTTAGTGTCCGTATTACATTTTAACTCTAAGAAAAATTTTCTTATGAGATTGTTTTCTACTTAGCATCTTGGCCCCCCTTAAGGTTAAATCCTGGCTACACCCCTGATTACTTTACATGAAACAACAACATACTCCATTTGTTTTGCAAAGAATGTCCCTTTAGGTATTTGATGAAATTTGTTAGACATCAAAAGCATTGATATATTTTTTATATAAATTGGTAAAACATAGTATGGTTCCCTAACTTGTAAAATTTCTAGAAAATACAAAAACCCTCAAAACCACCCAAAGGGTCAAATCTGCCCGGTTTTGGTAGTTGGATGACCCTTCCTATCCGATTTTGTAGTTATGGGTTGAAAATAAAATTTATGTTATACTTTAAGGGTGAAACTCAGACTTTTCCATTTTAAATATGGTCAAGTGTGATCTTATTTTTTTTAGATCTCATCGTAATAAGGAACACCAAGGTTCAATATAATTGGACACTTGTGGGGTGGGTTTGGTGGCACTCTCGCAACTCCGCTCCACATGAGAATCAGCAGAGCGATACCAAATGGCGGTGGCGCCACCTGATGAATCGAGTTGGAGAGCTCCATCCGCTTCCACATGAAGGAGGTGTTGAAAAACCCTACTCTCCCCCGATTATCTTCCGCTCTTGCTGGCCACGGGCGCTCGTCCCCGCCCACCTTGGAGGTAGGTAGCAAATTCTCTAAGGTGAAAGGAGAAATGGAATGGTTCTTCCTTGCAAGATGTTTAACAAGATCCTTGTAATAGGATAATACGTAATATGCAATCTTAGCATTCTCGTATACCATATGTTTCTACCAATGCAAACTTTATGAACGATTTTTTTTTTAAAAAAAAGGCTCGCCGGTTGCCAGTGTGCTACAAGTCTGGAGTAGGGAATAATGATCAGTACAACATTATTAAATTTGGTGGCGTAGATGACGGCAATTGTTGTTGCTACCGACAGTAGGGCAACAATGCAGGAATGTATAACAAAGTACTTATTCTTACAATTGTACAATTATGATGACTCGATGAGCACAGTACTGCTTGGTGTAGTTGAGACTTTGATGCCTTGGTAGTACTATACGTACATACACTCATTGTATAATTGTACCTTGCACTGCATTGTACATGGACGGATCACTGGTGAAGCCACTATGGACTGATTAATTGATGATGGAACCCTGTATATACATATATGCATATGGATAGATCGAGTGTACAATGCAGTAAAGAAACATATATACAAGTAATGAATTGAAGCCGCCCCTCATATATAGGCATCAATGCACGACCAGCAGCGTGTGCTGTAGCGGCGTACTTTGCTGGCGCATTATTCAATTCCAGGCGGCACATTGCATGCAGACTGTGTGCTTGCTGCAAAATACTCTAGATATGCGGCACATTAAACGCATACTATGTATAGTTGGATTTGCATTGTTATCGATCGATCGGAGTGTATTTTAATTTGGTCGACTCCCTGCTGACTTGTAATACCCTCCAATAAAGGTCTTCTCTAAACATGCAAGTTGTACACGTCACAATCCACTATAATCATAAATTTATGTCATGATGTATCAATTTTCTACAGGTAATAGCATCCATGCGTATCATATAATATGTTAGTCTTTGCGAGTATCATGCTACAAAACTTCTAAGTTGTTCTCTCTCAATAAAATGAACATGTTTTCATGTATAATGGTGTTTGTAAAAGAATGTTTGATGCAATCACTACCTTAATGTTTCTACTTTAAAATTTCATCTTCAAATTTCGTAGAACTTCTCTAAGCAACGTCTGGGTATTATCTCTCTCACACACATATATATATAGTAGGCCAAAGGTTATATGTATGTCGTCCAAATAATAAATGATGATGATTATAATGATGATGGTGATGATGCTATACATATTTCAGATGCCTGAATTTTTTTTTTCTGGCGGCGAATCGATGATCACGGCGAAGTCGATCTCAAATGGGAGAGGAGAGCTAGCTACAATACTCCTACAACCCTAGGTATGCTGACACAATACAGAGAGACAAGAGCACAAGAATCTTAGTTTGGCCGCTGCCTCCAGCCCGGCAGGCCCCATGCATGCATGCATGATCCATGGCCATTGATTGATAGTTTCCGGTCGATCTGATCGATCGTACGGCACACAATGCCGCAAGCACCTTCGTTCTCTACCTACTAGCTATGTGTGTGTGGATGGATATATAATGGGAAAAGGAGACAAACGCATCACACAAGCATCGACTTTATTATGACACGAGAGACTAATTTATCTCGTATGTTGACTCATCGGATAGATGGAGACAGACAGAGAGTTAGTTGGAATCAGTGACGTCTGCTAGCTGGTGTGTCGTCGATCAAACAAGTGAAGAGACAAATTTAAGGCCAAAAAGTGGTGGTTGAGGAGTGCAAGCTATGTGTATATAGTGGTACGATACATGTATATATTATTTACCCATCATTCCTTTCGTCCCCGAAATTAAATATACCTTTTCCGATCCTTAGCCTAAGGTCCCAAGGAAAGGGTTTGATACATTTGTATGGTTGGTCGCTTGGTCGATTTGGAAGGAGCGTAACAAACGCGTGCACGATAAGGAGACGCTCATGCCGATAGCGCTTGCGTCGGCAATCTTGGAGGAGGCCAAGATCTGCGTGAGAGCGGGCTTCTTTCCTCTTCCTCGCCTTCTAGACGTGCGGGGCCTTTGTAATCTTTTGTTTAGGCTTTGCTTTTTGATGTTTTAGTTTGCCTGCGTGTATGCCTGTACCTGTAAACAAACTTTCTCTCTTCTCTTAACGAAAGATGTGCTTTGCACGTCTTTAAAAAAATCCTTAGCCTAGTTTACTAGCACTCTATATCATACTATGTAGTATATATACACATTCGAAAGCAAATTCAAGTTCCGGCCTCTTCACCAACTATAGTAGATGCACACAATTTTAGGTTTTCTAGCTAAGACAAATTAGTGGTGGCGTGAAATGACACTAATGCTTTATTTGTTGGCCACATGCAGTAGGCTTTGATATGCAAATCAGATCATACAACTTAATTAGACAATTAGTTTTTTTGTGGGTAATTATACAGTTAGTTAAATCTATTTTTTATGATTGCACTTTTTTGGAGATTTTTTTTTCAAATGTTAGAATTGCATTCTGCATGGGATGGAGCGTGAGAGTATTATTAGGAATTGAACCACAGTGGGTACAATGCTGGAGCCACAACGAGAATTTTGCTAGGTAATGAAATTAGAGATGTAGCAATCAAGTCGTTAATAATGCATGAGAAATAGTACTGTATGTTCGTTCATATATCTTAAAAAATAATTAGTTATGAACTGATGACATTAAGTCGATCGTCAATGCGAATCTGAGATTCGATTTGACAGAGACACAGTAGTCAAAATTGCTGAAGTTTGACAGTCCATTTTACTGACTTGGTCATGATCTATATGCTAAATTTATTATTTGATAAATATACTTATACATATGATGGTCTTGTGGATGTACGGCGGCTAGAGAATAATATGCATGGCTCCTCCATGGTGCACAAGCTAGCACACGCATTTGCATGCATATTGGAAAATTTAAGAAATGTGAAATTATTGTTCGGTTTCAAAATAAAACAAGCATCTATCTGATGTAGAAAGAGCTAGAAAACAGTCCACTACTCTTTGGTTGATCTATATAGCTAGTTTATTCGTCCAGTGAGAGATAGCAAATGGCCACGCACTGTGCACCAAATAAGCAGGCTAGCAACGCAAGCGACAGCTCCTCAGCTCCCTTGTTTCTCCTGAATTGAAATCAGCAACAAAACAAACAAGCTAGGCACACCCACCAACACAGCCTAAGCAAACATACAAACAATAATTAACTAACTCTTAATTGATGGATCGATGGAGAAGACTTCCTGCGTCGTGCTTCGTCTCTCAACTAGTAGCTCGTATACACTCTACTGTCTAGCTAGCAGTAACAACTTCTTCTAATAATTAAGCTAGTGTTAATTACTAGCAGCTCCCATTAATTAGCTTCAATTCATTCCTCCTCACAATATACTACTCTACTCACAAAGTTAAAAGCCATGCACACTAGCTATATATATATTATATATGTATATATTTATATATATATACAGAGGGCTGCAAGGTAATAATAAGCAGGTATAAGTACTCTTTGTTGTATATGTGTCACATCGATCATCACATATGGTATTGGACCATTGGCACTCCAACTTGCGTCGTTGGCATGTTGTTGGACTACTAGTCGCACCTAGCAGCAGTCGTCGTGCCTTGCTCGATCTGGCGGCCTCTCTCTCTGTCTCTCTAGCCGCAGCATCTAGCAAAGAAATGGAGCAAATGGCCAAGTACTACTGGGGCATGTTGACGGCCGCCGCTGGTAGTAGCAGCCCCAGCAGGTCCTACTGGCCGCCACCGGCGCATGCTGCCGCCGGCGAGCCGTCATGGGAGGAGCTGGCGTTCGCCCGGGACGCGGCGGCCGGGCACCTCGGCGGCTGCGTGTGGCCGCCGCGCTCCTACACCTGCACCTTCTGCCGCCGGGAGTTCAGGTCCGCGCAGGCGCTCGGCGGCCACATGAACGTTCACCGCCGCGACCGGGCTCGCCTCCGCCAGTGCGCCTCGCCAGACCACAACGACGACGCACACAAGCAGCAGCCGTCGATCGATACTCCTACCGCCCCTGCTGATCGTCATCACCATCACCAGCTTCTGCAGCTGCAGGAATCTAATCCCTTGTTGTTCAGGGTCAAGGCAGCAGCAGCAGCACCAGTAATCTCTGGCGGCGGCCCTAAGAAATCTACACCTACTTGTTCTGATCACCAAATTTACAGTCACGACGATCTTGAGGAATCTCCTCCATACACAAGATCAAGCATCGTCAAGGAGAGCAAGAACAAGCTAGTCATCTCCATACCTGCAGCTGCAGCAGCAATCGATGAGGAGGTGATGGTGGCGGCGGAGAGGAGGAAGCGAAGGCGACTCCATCAGCAGCCAGCAGCTGAGGCGCTTCTGCCGCTCTTCTTCCAGCTGCGGCCTCTGGCATCATCCAAATCCTCCGGAGTTGAACACGACGACGCCAAGAAGGTACCCAAAGTAATCACAAGCCCTAGTAGCCCCAATACACTTCATCATCTTGCAGCCCTGCCAGAAGTGGATCTTGAGCTCAGGCTAGCTTTGACCAAGTAGCTAGCTAGCTAGGATCCGATAGATCCGTACGCGATTCCGCTCTGCTTGCTTGTTTCATCTCTTTCTTACTGCCATGCGAGTGTGTGCGTGCACAGCCGGACGAATCATATATATATATACTTTATCCTTCCTTCTCGTGATGAGGATTTTTCAGTTGTTCTTCCCCCACCCCCACCCCCACCCTCTCTTCTCGATTAATTTGTCTCTAGTATAAGTTTCATTAATTGGTCATGCATCATCGGCTGTGCGCATGATGTTCTTCATTTTAATCGGAGCCGCCGTTATTTGGCCAGAGTTCTTGCTGTAAGATCGAACTTGTATGTTAATTGTCAAACTAAAACTATATAAATGATCATGATCTATAAATTAAAAGGTGATACTGTATGTAGTTTGTCCTCGATCTCATGATATTTTCTGACCACATATATAGCTCGATTGATATATGATCGCAAATTCTGAACTTTTATTTTTATGTGTTTTATTCTGAACATATATAAATTACAGGCATCGATGCCTGTAATTGTACAATTATTTGATCGTTATTTGTTGACGGTCTCTCTGGCTTTTTTTTCTTTTATTTGCCTTTTGTTCGTAAGTAACATAATCAAGTTTTTGTCAAGATTTATACTTGAGGATAACTCAAGTACTGATCATTTTATTTTTAAAAATAACAAGCAAAAGCTCTAATGAGAACAAAGAAATATCGAGAAGCTTTTGCTTGGGAGCGCATACAAATAAGAGATCAATTAAAATTGGAACGACATAACAAGTATGTGTAGCACGATCTCGATTCTCATTATTACATGTCCAGTGAAATAGGAGATATATTTCTTCACCTCATCATTTTCCAAATATCTCTTCTTCTAACAATAAAAGTACTACTTACCATTAATTCTTTTCTCTGCGAAACAAAAAATCATAGTTACGACGTTTAATTGTTCCCAAGTCCAGATTCTCACAAGACATAGATGGTTGATTATATGTATGCTGGCGAGATTATTCCTGCGTGGACACGGGTGGGAGATAGAAATATAAATACTATGTATCCCAATGCAAACAAATAATTATAGATCATCATCAAGTACATACAATAGCTAGGTAGCTAGAACCAAATTGCCGGGTACATCGATCACAGCATGCATGTTTGCCTCTCTCTGAATCGACTGTAGTTTGGACATTGGTGGTCCTAGCTAGCTTGCTTGATTTTCCCTTCAACCATAAGCAATGTAAAAGCCAGATACACGTTAGTTGCTTCTTATTCTAGCTCAGATCACAAGCGGACAGTAGACAGGGCAAAAGTGGTCATCATCTGTTCTTGTCTTTTGCACTGCATCGTCCCTGTGGAGCAAGCTAGGGCAGTAAGGAATGTATATAATGTTTCTCTGTTATTATACCATATCAAGATTATACACCTCACATATTAATTAATAATTTACACTACTCGTTATTATTATTAATTAGTAAATATATATAGTAGTAGCACACAATACTACTACTTTCTTTTTGAACTGAAACTGCTACTTATTAATAATGCTAATAAGCTAGCTGTATGCTACTTATTATTAATGTTTTTGTAGCTATTTTCTCCCTTTTTTCAGATAACCGGCATGCAGTTATATCTATCTTTTTTTCTGGCTTTTAATGCATACATTGTACAGCTAGCGAAAAGTTTGCACTGATCGATCACATGAATGTAGTAGTGTGTAGAGAGAGAGAGAGAGGAATCATATCATATCGATCCGTGCAATTGCAAAGATGCAGTGGGGGCACCTTGTTTGTATTATTCCATGCAAGCATGACTGTACGTATCTGAAGCTACATATGCGTATTATTCTGAGCTGTGCTGGAATGTGTCAGTAGTGGCATATATTGTGAGTGGGTGAGATTAAGCCAGGCCAGGACCCTTAGCTAGCTTGTGACACATGCATCTCTGTCGTCTCTCTGCTGCTGCAACTGCATTTTATAGTATATAATTAAGCAACTCCATCCATCTGCGGCTCTGAATCACACACACAAAACACTTAGCTTAGCTTATTGGATCTGTGCCTTAATTATTAGCTCTACATTCTGCATGGAATTAACTTAATTACTACTAGCTCTTGCCAGTGTAAGTAGACACTTGTACCTACTACTAGCTGTTCTAGACCTACAATTTGGAAGGGAGGGAGTAATAATGTAATATAATTTTCCTCACTAGCTAGCAGTTTGGATCATTTACGTTAAATAGTACACTTCAATACAATGTCAGTGGTAGGACGCAGATGCTCACAGATATACACTTAATTTGATTGATGCATGGGGAGTATTAATTCAGAGATGTTAGTCAGTCAGCTGTCAGTTGACAGGGCTAGGGGGAATATCTATATATGACGCACATGCATCGCGTACTGCCGGCCGGATATATATATATACATATATGTATATATGTGTGTCATTCCATTGTTCTTTCATTATTGGTTTGGTGAACCCCTCCCTAGCTAGATAGTGGCTATACGTAATCAAATTACAAATTCCCATGAACTGATGAATGAGGTAAACTCTATATTAGAAATTGTAAGGTTATTTAATTTTTAATTTTGATTACAAGAACATTTACATTTCTGCGTGCACTGTACTCCTAGCATTTACATGTACTCTGTACTAATTTATTTTGCCAAATTCTATGTCAGTGCGTCATACATATAGTTGTATCATATCATAAATGGTATGTAAATATGTGGTTTGGGTTTGTGTTCCTGTATAGTAGTTCAAAACCCTCAAAACTATATGTAAGTCATCTGGTTTATTTTTAATGTCTACCAACAAATTAAATAAAACTTCGATATTGGCTATCCCTAGAGAGCCTCTTATTTGTCACATTTTGGTTCATACGAGGAAGTATATATGTGTTTATACTGGCTTGTGTCATGCTAGAGTATAATAGGGTTGTGCACATAAGGCCAGGAGGTACAGAACGTTGCATTGCGGCCGGACACTAGTAGTAATTACAAAAGGCAGAGGAGAGGTAATTAAGCCTTTAGCTAACCAGACGACCTCTCAAGCTGGTTTTTGCAGGCTCTAGCTCGTTGGCAAATGAGCGGAGGCTACCGCAATGATGTTCAGTTGTTGTGGCACACAGACAATTGATAGGAGTTTGATAAACGAGTTAGTTGTATTGGGTCAGGAGTTCGACGTACGGCAGACTAGCATGGTTAAGGTGTGTCATGCTGGAATATGATAGTGCTGTGCATATAACGAAGGTACAGAACGTTGTAGAAACCAATAGAAATTACAAAAGCAAAGAGGACAGATAGCCTTGAGCTAACCAGACCTCAGGCTGGTTTTTGCAGGCTAGCTCATTGACACAAATAGTGTGCATGTGCTTGCTTGCTTGAATGTACCACATGATGCATCATGCATGCATGTATGGATTATATATCCTGATGGTATGGTTTAACCAATATGCTGCAGCTCTACCATATGATTTGCACCTTGTAGTAGATAGTTATAGTAATAAGTGGGATAATGACATCATTCTGGATGAGTTGGTATAGTTCATCCAAAAAAATATCTATTTTGAACCATTTCATACATATTAACCAAATAATGCATGCCTAAACATACCCCCTGAATGTTCTCCACTCGTACTCAGATTCAGATTATTGGTAGAGCATCAGCAGCTAGCATCACATCCTTTTCTCTTATGTTTGACGCTGGCTAGCTCCTGTTAGGAGTACCTGACATTCTAACGGATCGGTTGGATCGGTGTTGTTTGATGTCTAACGGATCGGTTGGATCGGTGTTGTTTGATGTTTATCATCTTTTTGCCAAATTTGCACTTCATCTTCTTTTAATATCATCGGCATGCAGAATAGCTAGCAAGCTGTTGAGCAGATGGATGAGTGCTGGTTGCAGATCGTAGCGCAAATGCGCGATGATTGGCCGGGGGCGCAGGAGCAAGAGACAGAGACAGCGTTGCGCTTCTTGTTTCTCTCTTGTACTACCTCCGTTCTTAAATATATGACACCATTGACTTTTTTCGTTCGTTTGACTATTCGTCTTTTGTATAAATATTTTTGCTAATCGATAAACCAACAAGTTAAATCTAAAGTGCGTTGAATAATAGATATAATGATATACATTTTATTTTAGTTAACTAATTTGTTCAATATATATTGGTAGTCAAAGTTGGAGTAAAAAGTCAACCGTGTCATATATTTAAGAACGGAGGGAGTAGTCTTGTGTACGTCGTTAGTTGTTGGCAACTAACCGATGAAAAGCTAGCACACGTACAGCAGCAACACACACTACTCGTGGCTCACAATTGCCTTGCGCGTTAATACGCTAGACTTTTGTGCAATCTCTGAATGGTACCTGCAGCTGCAGATGCTATCTCGATGATCGAGAATTCGAGATTAGTGCGTGTGGTCCAGACTCAACATCATATCATAAAGACACTTAATTTCTTGATCATATTACCAGCAGGGCCAGTAATAAGCATTCATCAGATGCCTGTCTGAACGAATTAAGGATACATGAACGAACTACACTGCAAGGATGATCAGAGATGACGACGATCCATCGAGATCCAACCGATGGAGACACCCCTCTTCGATCAAATTAATTAATTAATAACACTGTAGTAATGCAATTAACCTGCCAAAGCGTGTGGACATCAGGACATGTTATATGCGTTGGATTCACATTGTG
Source organism: Cenchrus fungigraminus (assembly GCA_036936925.1). Taxonomy (NCBI): domain Eukaryota; kingdom Viridiplantae; phylum Streptophyta; class Magnoliopsida; order Poales; family Poaceae; genus Cenchrus; species Cenchrus fungigraminus. The sequence goes on along the minus strand of CM072780.1, from coordinate 123,246,917 downwards.
ATGGCTTTGCTAGCTAGCTTATAGGTGACCATATGCTTGCATGAGGCCATGAGTGCTAGCTAGAATTGATGAAACACGACAGAATGCTCCATTTAGTTTATATATGTGTTTTTATTTTTCACATTCTAAAATGTACTTTTTTGAGTTTTTATTTGTCATGAGTCGTACTTATAAATTCTGTTTAATTACTTTGACCAAAGTTTATAGAAAAAAAACATATGTATATATAACCAGACATACTTCATGCTTTAATGAAACAAGCTAATAATTTGATGTTTTAGATGCTGGTGCATTTTTGTCGTCGTCTATAACTTGATCGAAAAATGGGAGTAGTAGTAGTACCTACAATTTGAGGGAGTAATTAAGATCCAAGAGATCTAGTAGGACCAGTATACAGCAGTACTTTGATACTTAAACTGTTCTCTCCAATTCAAATCAGTAAGAAATAGGAGACCGATGAATCCATACATTCATTTTCGTAATATCAAGTCTTGATCAATATGTTCCATATGAGGGCAGGCAGGTCAGTGTGAAAGCCCCAGATTTGATGGCTGGTCTCGGGCCAACACAAGGCAAGTAGCTGATGTAGCTAGCTGTTGCTGATCCCCAATGCTTGGGTGTATTGATATGACTAGCGAAACCAAGGGCGGATCTAATCGTGGGGCGGGTGGGGCTCGAGCCCTCTACCGCCGCTCGGACAGTAGAGCCCCTCCGTGATTTTTTCTAAGGAAGTGAATGAAGGAGCTCTCACCTAATTAATCCTACAAGTTGCATCCGTCACTGATACAATCGGAATGGATTTAATGACAAGTGTGGCTATGTTGTGTTTTAATTAAGTACACAATACTATGTATTGTTCAAGTTTGTTTAATATACATGTATATGCGTCTATATATCTATATTCATTGTATTACTCCTACAATCGAACTTGATCTACTCTCTCTCCGTCCATGAATCATGGTCGCTAGAAAAATTTCGCGCCAAACAATGCAGGTGGCAAAAGACTTGAACACCCCTATTAATCATGAGATATTTGGAAGCACATGTCATTAATGCTCAAACTGTCTGCACTGGGTACCGGAAGCACTTCCTCCCGTATGGATTAATTTAAAGAAAAATGTGCCGCAGCACTGTACTGGGAGATGAACGCTACCGTCGCGCTCCTTCCCGTTTCCTCCATTCCCAGCGTCCTCCCCGGAGGCGCCACACACGCCAATCTGGCGGAGGGATGCCGAGAGAGGAGCAAGGGAGTAGGGGTAGGGCAGTGCAGCCCCACGGTTCGTTGGCGGAGGAAGCGTGCCCACGGTGGAGGAGGCATGTCACGTGGACGGAGCGGTGGCGGGGCTCCTCCGCGCCGCCACGAGGACTCTTCTTCCTGCTCCTCCGCGTCGAGCTTGGGCGGCGGAGGGCCCCAAGTCGTGCTCGACGCACCTCCGCGACGAGGACGTCGAGCTTGAGCCCTCCTGGAGGCCATCCTCGTAGGCATGCTGCCAGGGTTCACAATTTCGGCCATAATTCCCAAAATTAATATCCGAAATTTCGGTTTAGCCGGTGGGGTCCAAAATATTTTTTTACCGAAATTCCAGGGGTTCGAAAATTTTTCCCAGAATTAAAAACCATGGATGCAGCTGCCGGGTAGAGGGATGTGCACCCCCGATATGTGCACCTGCTCCGCCTCGCGCTAGCCGTCGTTCGACCTCGTGCTGTCGTTGCTTGTTGTGCACATTGGAGACGAAGGGGACGTCGAATCGGGTCGAATCGAGGCCGCTGCATGTGACACCCTGGTTTTTAATTAGTGTTATTTAGCGCTAATTACCTCCTTAACCAAGTCAACCATCATTAGCATGGTCAAAACCCTAGTCAACATGGTCAAAACCCCTAGTGTCCATACCCTTTCCTAGAACTTTTGCCCTGACGGAGGAGGGGCGTGCCATGGCGGCCTGGGGAGGAGGATGGCCGCCAGCGAGCCGTCGGGGAGGAAGGCCGGCGCCAGGCGGTGGGAGCCCCGCCATCGACTTGAGAGAGAGAGAGAGAGGGGGGGGAGGAGATAGACTTGGGTGGTCCCACTCGTCAGCCACAGTAGAAGAGGTGGGTAAGGTAGATTTTAGTAGAAAACACTGATGATTAGGATATAGAGGAAGAGATATAAAGTATGACAAGTGTGGAAGAAAGTTGTATAAAAGAGAGAATCTCGATGACCAGGACGGAATATTCCGTTTTAAAGGAAGATATGAAGTATGACGAGTTCGGATAGTCTCAGGCCTGCTACACACTGCATCAATTTTTTTACATTACACAAATCAGTAGTCACATCCACTTTTCACAGTTAAACATGCAATACAGTGTTTTTGGCCTTAAACAAATGAAATATGCCATGAAAACAAGCATTTCAATTTGGCGGCAAACTCCTTACGCTCCAGTTTTAGACATGCAAATCCAATTGAAATTTGAAAATATTCCCTCCAGCACCATTTCTCTACCTGTGGGAATAAAACCTGGTAACCCAACCTTTTCATGTGAGCACACATTCACCTCTCATCCATCCTCCATGGCAATAGACTTAAACACACTACCAGAGGAGGAAGGAGAAGAGGTGCCTGATCTCAACAAGAGTCCTGATGAACATGAAGAGGATCTCAATCGCTTGGAAGATGTAGTGGCTACAGTTCAAGTTGGGGAAGGTGACACTTTGGTCTCCATCACGATGAGAATGATGAAGATGAACAAATTATCAAGGTAAACACATTGGTCCCTCTCTCTCTCTGGTTTCTTCCCCTCTCCCTCTCCCAAAATTAGAATGCTGGTTTATTTTTCACCCTCTTAAAATCACAAGCAAATATCAGGGAACTTAGTTACTGCTACTATATGAATACTAGGTGATACCCCGCGCATAGCTACGAAAATTTTTTAAACAAATTTTTAAGGTGAAATGTGAAAGTAAAAATACCAAAGTGATTAGATGACAACATTAATTTGTAAACAACATTATATATGAAAGCATGTTATTTTGCTGAGAGTGAAACCATTCTTAAATAATTGATCCTACATGTATTTCAACTACGAGAATTTTGTGGTGTGCTACTCATAAATACATGCTATTAGTCACAGAAAATCGCTTGAAGACATAAATAGATGGTTTGGCGTGGATGATGACATGGCATGTAGTGGATGGTGACTTGGCGTATAGTGGATGGTGATGTGGAATGCTTGCATATTGAGAGAAATCTATCTATGACTTGTAGTGGGTCTCATCTATATAGTTGTTATAGATAGATAGATAGATACCCAAAATTATGGAGCTTCAGTCTCATGCTTGCACCAAAATTAATTTTTCACATCAAATTAATTTTTTATGTTGGGGTGAGGGGAGAATACTCACATGTGTGGGTGACATTGCATTTTTATAATCATCAGCTTGCTTCTGTACCAGGTGGAAACGCTGGCCACCGCAGGAGTCGCCACGACCGTTGCACCTGTGTGTGCTGCGTTAACTCCGCCATGACTGCGGCTCCAATCGACGCCGCCGCACTTGTGTGTGCCGTGAACGCCGCCACAGCCGCGCCTCACATCGACACAACTGTCGGAGTCGCCACTGTTGTCGCAGCCGTGCGTGCTGCAAACTGCGCTGCGCCTCCCATCGACGCCGCCGCACCTGTGTGTGCCATGAACGGTACCGTCGGGCCTGCCTCCCCAGCCGCAACAGCCGTCGACACCGTTGCGACACCCGTCATTGCACCTCCAGCCGTGGAGCCTCCCGCAGCTCTCGCCGCCACACATCCCGCATACGACGCTTCCAGGTCTGGTGTCAATGGCACCTCCGTGTCCTTCTCAGGGAGCAACGCCAAGGCGGCTATAGCATGACGCATCACCGCTGCATGACCTCCATGGGGAAGGGACGAGATCGATGAAGGAGCGGCGGTGTGTGCGGAGGTTACGGTGGCGGAGGGGATTCGATGGAGGGCAGGCGAGCGCACGACAACGCGGCAAGGCGGAGGGGATTCGATGGTGAGCTGGAGACAGCCACATGTGGATGAGGCTGGGTCACTAGAGGTTGGGGTTGATTTTTGTAACCACGCAGCTGTGCGGCACAACAGATACGGCCTCCTACTCTGCTAGCGAACGACAATGAATATGGGACGTTGTCGTTCTGCAGCTTCCGGGACCGTTTTTACGGGACGGAGGGAGTAGCTAGTTACCTAGTTGGCCTGTGTGCATGTACAAGGGATGTGAGTTTTGCTTCCCACTTACTAGTATAGTAATTCTGTTGTTGGGTTAATAAGATGCATGGAGCAGCATGCCGTACGTGTGCACAAGTACATGTATAGTGACAGTGATGGATATGGGGAGTACGCGTGCCTGTGCCTGTCCCAGCAACAACACGTACGTACACCTGCACCTAGCTAGCACTAGCTAGGTCATGAAGCTCTCTGCTGTGTTCACACAGCTGCAGTACTAGTTGATCGATGACAGTGAGTGGTGGTAGAGACGTCTGCGTTTGCAGTTTAATTTGCACTGGCTTGGCTTGCATTGGGCGCTTGGCTTGTGTATAAAAGGCAAGCAGCTGCGGCGTCTTGCTCTGCAATTGCGGCCTCCATCGATCGATCACAATTCAGAAAAGAGCTTCAATTTTCTCGATCAGCTAGCATATATAGCTATATATAGCTAATAAGAGTATATAGCTAAGCTAGCTAGGATTATGGCCGCCGCCAGCATGGTGATGAACGTCGACATGGAGAGCGGCGGCTGCGGGAGGACGACGAAGCAGAAGCCGGCGAGCAGCTGCTGCTCCGACGACATGGCGGAGCTGGATCGCGCTCTGGCGGCGGTGGAGCTGCCGACGACGGTGCCGCGGCAGGACTCGCTGTACCGGGACGCGAGCCGGGCTCAGCAGCAGCAGGGGCAGCAGGAAGAAGGGTGGGCCCGTACCCTGCGTCTGGCCTTCCAGTGCGTGGGCGTGCTCTACGGCGACATCGGGACGTCGCCGCTGTACGTGTACTCGAGCACCTTCACCGGCGGCATCCGCCACACCGACGACCTCCTCGGCGTGCTCTCGCTCATCATCTACTCCTTCCTCCTCTTCACCATCATCAAGTACGTCTACATAGCGCTCAGAGCAAACGACGACGGGGACGGTATGTATATATGTATTTTTTTAGATAATGGATAATTAAACCCGACCTCTACATCCGAAGATGTACACAGCCAAATATTACAGAGTTCAAACAAGAGTCAAAATATATCATATATCTATCTGTGTAGTTGGATCGGAGGTAGGAGGAGATCAACTAGCTTAGGATCGGATCGAGCTAGAAGGAGTTCATCACTAAATTAAAATCAACCCGGCCGGCCGCCATTAAAGTCGTCGTCTCGATCGATCAGCTGATAATTAACCATAGACACCGATTCATCAACAGAATCCAATTAACGAAATGAATGAATTAAAGGTGGTGATGGTGGTGGTGGTGTTGGGTTATCGTCATCTGACTTTTTGCATGGTTATTGTGCACGCACGGCAGGTGGCACGTTCGCCCTCTACTCGCTCATCTCCCGTCACGCCAAGGTGAGCCTCGTCCCCAACCACCAGGCCGAGGACGAGCTGACGCACGCCGCCGACGACGACGCCGCCGTGCTCAAGTCCTCGTCGCTGCGTGGCAGCGTGCGGCGGCGGACGGTGCAGCTGGCGTCGCCGAGGGATCAGCGGGCGCAGTGGGTCAAGAACCTGCTCGAGACCAGCAAGCCCGTGCGCATCTCCCTCTTCCTGCTCACCGTCCTCGCCACCGCCATGGTCATCACCGACGCCTGCCTCACGCCGGCCATCTCCGTGCTCTCCGCCGTCGGAGGACTCAAGGAGAAAGCGCCCAACCTCACAACAGGTATTTAATTAATTGATTGCTTTATATTAGACAAGAGGAACGTACGTAGTAGTACATGACCACTATTAAGTCAGTTGTTGAAGACTTGCTTCGTTCACATGACGATTGCAATGGCACAAATGGCGCGCACGCACATCAGCACACTTAATATAACTTCAAAAAAAAAATATGCATATATATCTACGATGGGGACAGTAATAAGGCTAACTTATTCTCAAAAAAAAAATAAGGCTAACTTTTGCTATTTATCTAAGATATACACAAATTCTTATATATGTATAGTCAAAATTATATGAATTTTAAAATACCAAAATGATATACAAAATGATATGCAAGGGCATTCTCATAGCCATCGAATAAAACTTCCTACCATTAATCATGAAACTAGCTATATAGTCAAACACGGGTGCATTATTGGACGTTGCGGCCTTGCGGAAGCTTACAAGTAACATGTGGCCTCAGATGTGAACACATTCATTATTTAGGTGGAAAATAGAGCATGGCTACTACTACTAGATACTCTATTTTTCTAGTCTAGTAATATAAAGGTCTGCAAACAATTAATTTATAACGTGATAATAATCACGATGAATTTGTGGTCATGCTCGTTTTCTTTAATAGTAAACTTTAGCTTGCATTGTAATCCCAAGTCCATCATTATACAACGACACCATGACCCTTCATTATATTACAATGTTTCTAAAAACAATATCTATAATGCAAATACTAGTTTGGTTACAAATCTAGAAACACCAATGTTTCAATGGCAGTTAGTTTGTATATATCTTAATTTAATTACATATACGTTGATGGTCATATATAGGCCGGTTAGTTAGAAATTAAAGGATTTAGAATTAATAACAATTTTAGATATATACTAGCACACAGTCGTAATATATCAGTGAGCCGTATATATGGAGCTGTAACTTGACGTGGATGATGGATTCAATCCAATATATAATATCTGTTGAGCAGTCTTCTTCCTTGTGATAAATGGCCGGTAGTTCCGTTGCGTTGTTTACACACCTCAATTAATTAAAAGACACTAGACTTGGTCGGATCATATCACTTGCTTCACTGTCGATTCATTAATTAAATCATAGCGAGGGTGATCCAATAATGTAATCTCAAGTGAAAACTACTGAATACAAAATCATCATATTAACCGCGTCCGCGATCCATCATTCTTGACACAGACAATATATATAACTACAAATAGGAGTATTTACTTCACTTTTTTTTCTCTATCCTTTAATTTGTATAAGTAAATGTTATTGATGGGAGTGCTAAAGGATGGATAAATTATGCCTGTGTGCATGCGGTATGTGACATACTACCTCCTTCATTTAATATTTGACGTCAAGTAGTTCAAAAATGAGCTACACAACGTCAAATATTTGAGAATGGAGGTAGTATATACATATATATAATGCTGCCGCAACTTAACATCGTCATTAATCTTGCTTAGCGATGGATAGGGATGCATCGATCGAGCAGCATCACCGTACCCATCAGGTAGCAGCAGCAGCTGAAGATATTTTCTTGTCCACCCGGCAGCATCTTTGATCGATCTGTCCTCAAGCACCGAGCAGCTAGCTAAAAGCGCCTATACATGCATATGCAGTAGGAGTAGTGTGTGAACACGCAAATCCATCTGCTTTTAATAAGACGTACCCAGATGTGATGTGCACACTCGTAACGCACGCACACTTATCTCTATGAATACACGTGCGCAAATCCTACCTCTAGGATCATATTCGAAGATTGAGCTCACAAATCGCCACAGGCGTCTCGCTATCAACGGAAAAGCACAAATGTCGTTAAATCTTGAGAAATTGATTCCCACAGCCAGTCGAACCTAAGAAGTGGGGTGGTACTGAAGCTCTTCTTACCAATAGGCTACATGTCGATGTGATGTGCACGTTGCCATGCTCTTGTCCATCTCTCGCTTTGTTGATTGATGTCGTCATCAGTTCAATTAGTAGTCGTGTGTTATTATTATTATTTTCCAATAAAAACATTTCATTAACCCTTTAGACGGTTACATCAAGACGATACAAATATGTACTAAAATATTCTCGATCTCTACGTAATTTTAATCATATAATGTTATTATTACTGGATTACATACTGATGAATTATGAATGTATAGTAAAATAACGAATGATGATGAATGGTCAACTGATGAATTGCAGAGCAGATCGTTTGGATGACTGTGGGCATCCTGCTGCTCCTGTTTGGCGTGCAGCGCTTCGGCACCGACAAGGTGGGCTACCTGTTCGCCCCCGTGGTGCTCCTGTGGCTGCTCCTCATCGCCGGCGTCGGCGTCTACAACCTCCTCCGCCACGACGTCGGCGTCCTCCGCGCCTTCAACCCCAGGTACATCGTCGACTACTTCCGCCGCAACGGCCGCGACGCCTGGGTCTCCCTCGGCGGCGTGCTCCTCTGCTTCACCGGCACCGAGGCCCTCTTCGCGGACCTCGGCTACTTCAGCGTCCGCTCCATCCAGCTCAGCTTCGCCTGCGGCCTCGTCCCCGCCGTGCTCCTCGCCTACATGGGCCAGGCCGCCTTCCTCCGCCGCCACCCGGCGCAGGTGGCCGAGACCTTCTACCGCTCCACGCCGGAGCTGCTCTTCTGGCCCACCCTCGTGCTCGCGCTCGCCACCTCCGTCGTCGGCAGCCAGGCCATGATCTCCTGCGCCTTCGCCACCATCTCCCACTCGCAGGCCATGGGCTGCTTCCCGCGCGTCAGGGTGCTCCACACCTCGCGCCACTACCACGGCCAGGTCTACATCCCGGAGGTCAACTTCCTCCTGGCGCTCGCCGCCTGCGTCGTCACGGTCGCCGCCCGGGGCACCGCGGCCGTCATCGCCGAGGCGCACGGCATCTGCGTCGTGCTCGTCATGCTCATCACCACGCTGCTGCTCACCCTGGTGATGCTCCTGGTGTGGCGCGTCAACGCCGCCTGGGTGGCGCTCTTCTTCGCAGTGTTCGCCGCTGCCGAGTCGGCCTACCTCTCCTCCGTGCTCTACCGGTTCACGCACGGCGGATACATCCCCGTGGCCATGTCGGCGGCGCTCATGGCGGTCATGGTGCTGTGGCACTACGTGCACGTGCGGCGCTACGAGCACGAGCTGGAGCGCACGGTGTCGCACGAGAGCGTGCGGGAGCTGCTGGCGCGGCGCGACGTGGTGCGCGTGCCGGGGGTGGGGCTCTTCTACACGGAGCTGGTGCAGGGCATCCCGCCCGTGTTCCCGCACCTCGTCCACAAGATCCCCTCCATCCACGCCGTCCTCCTCTTCGTCTCCGTCAAGCACCTCCCGGTGCCGCACGTCGACGCCGCAGAGCGGTTCCTCTTCCGCCAGGTGGTTGCTGCTGGTGGTGTAGCTGGTGGCTCCGACGACACCAACAGCACCACCACCACAGGCAGCCGCGTGTTCCGGTGCGTGGCGCGCTACGGCTACCGCGACCCGCTGGAGGAGGCCCGGGACTTCGCCGCCAGCCTCGTGGAGCGCCTCCAGTACTACGTCCGCGACGTCAACCTCTACGGCGTCGACCACCTGCAGCCGGGAGCCAAGGTCAGCTACCCGACCTCGCGATGCGACAGCATGGCGGCGTCCATGAGGCGCCAGAGGTCTGTCAACATGCTCAACTACAACGGCATGACGATGATGATGCGGCCGTCGGCGTCGTACACGGAGAGCCTGGCCCTGGCTCGGGCCAGGTCCACGTCGTCGGGGACGACGATGATGATGATGGCGCACTCGGCGTCCTGCAACAACAGGCCCACCACCGCCACGGCGGCTGCGGGCGTGTTCGCTGAGGAGATGCTGACGCCGGCGGAGTCCTTCTCGGAGCTGTCGCGCATGGGGAGCGCCGCCGGAGGAATGGGAATGGCGGCGGTGAAGATGAGCCTGGAGGAGATGGCGCGCATCGAGGAGGAGCAGCGCTTCATCGAGCGGGAGATGGAGAAGGGCGTCGTCTACATCCTCGGCGAGGCGGAGGTGGTGGCGCGCCCCAACTCGTCGCTGCTCAAGAAGATCATGGTCAACTACGCCTACGCCTTCCTCCGCAAGAACTGCAGGCAGGGGGAGAAGATGCTCGCCATCCCAAAGTCGCAGCTGCTCAAGGTCGGCATGTCATACGAGATCTGACCTGAGCATCATTTGCTTGATCGATCCTGCCTGCATTGTTCCATATATATGCAGGCGTCTGCATATATGACGCGCAGATTGACTGGATGCTACATTACCCTACACTATTAGTACTAGTACTCCGTATGTAACTATAGTAAGTAATTGTACACTTACTTACTAATGGATCCTCCCATCTTCTTAACCTGTTCGGTACTTCAATTCCTTTTCCAAGGAAGTGCATGAGGACCTATCTATCTTTGTGGAAAGAGATTGGGGTTCAAACTTGCAGCCCACCCGGCCCATAAGAGCACACTGAAGCACAGCTCAGCAAATTAAAAGCTCACCCAAATCTATTTTACTGAAAAAAATTGTCAACATTTTTAAAAAAGTTGGATCCAACATTTCAAGAGAAAAAATTGGTCCAGCAGTTCTTCAAAAATGTTGAGCCAACATTCATACAAAAAGGTTGAGCAAGATATGTCTTTAGAAAAAGTTACTCCCTCCTTCCTTTTATATATGACGTTGGTTAGTTCAATTTTGAGCTAACCAACGTCATATATAAAAGGAAGGAGGGAGTAATTTTTTTAAAAAAAATTGAACCAACTTTTTTCAACCTTCTTCTTGGGCTCCGACGGCCGACAACGGTGCGCGTCGGTTGACAAGGCCGCACATGGGTGCTGCGGTGCGGGAAGGCACACCGAGGAGGGGCGACGGGACTGGCAAAGAGGAGGCGTCGGCTTTGCATGGGGGTGGTGGCATAGGCAGGAAAGAGGAGGTGGTGAGCTAAGGTTTGGATTGATGCAGATATGATGGAGTACATTATTTGCAAGAATCTTGAACACCAAAAGATTCAATGCCTTCTTACCTTTCGGAAAAAGGATTATATTTCTAGTGCATGCATGTCGGGTTTCGCCGAGTGTTTTTCGGGCTTCTCGACGTCTTCCGGGTTTCCCGTAGTGTCTCCTTTGCATTAGAATGGACCCACCTACACAGACAAAAGAATATGTTAATCTGGACCCACATGCGAAAGCAAAGGATAAAAAAAGTTCTGTTTTCAGCCTTGTTAATTAGTCGTTCTTCCATTTTGACACGAAAAACATCTCAAAACTAGTACTCCCTTTGTCTCAGAATATAGCTTCGTTTAGACTTTTTCAAAGTCAAACTTTTTCAACTTTGACCAACAATAACTCTTAAAATACTTGATTTTAAATAGAAAAAATTACATATTTTGATAGTTTGTTTCATGGTAAATCTACCAATATCATTTTTATGTTATTAGCATTATTTATGATTATTTCGTTATTGACGGTCAAAGTTGAAATGGTTTGCCTTTGAAAAAGTCTAAATGAAATTATATTCTAGGATGGAGGTAGTAGTTCTTTTCACTCAATATTTTTAGCCATCATATGAACATTCGACGTCTCTCCATCATCTTCAACCTCTAGAAACCGGAGCCCTTTTTTCCTTCTCCGCGGGCTCCCTTGCCCCTGGCTCGGCCCTTCCCAACCACCCTCGTTCACCACCCGGCTGACAGCGGCATCGCCGTCGCGCCCCACCGCTGGGCACCTGCTACCTCTGTCGCGCCGACCTACTATCGTCAGTCTTCCCTCTAAAGCCGCTTGATGTCGGGGAGTTCCCAAATTTGAAAACCCAAACTCCTAAATTCGCCGGAGTTCAAATCCAACCCACTGAGGAGTTCATAATATTTTGAGCGAGGAGATTGGTCAAATGACTCGGGAATGAGTGATAACTGTTCAGTAAAAGTGTTGGGGAATCAACCAAAAATAGGCCACCCTCTAAGCGTTGGAGGAAACATGACTTTCTGCCCCGAATTGGCTAAAACATGCCACCCTTTGTCATGCGCCCAAGCAAGCCACTCAGGAATTCGTGCATGCGACGTCCCCGTTTATTCCCGAAAGTTTCACCAACTACACGTCACATCAATCTCTGGATACTAATTAGGAGTATTAAATGTAGATTAATGACAAAACTCATTCCACAATCTCTACCTTAATTTTTGAGACGAATCTAACGAGTCTAATTATGCCATGATTAGACAACATCATGCTACAGTAACTGATCTCTAATGACGGATTAATTAGACTTAATAGATTCGTCTCGCAATTTCCGGTCCATTCGTATAATTATTTTTGTAGCTGGTCTACGTTCAATACTCCCAATAGATCTTGATAGAGGACCCAAAAGTTTCACCTCACGCCCAAGTATTTTGTGGAACATGACTGACTATGCTGGTATGCTCGCATGTACTGCAACTTTTATGTGCTTTCCGTAAAAGCAGGGAAACCATTTTGGGTTTCTCCCTTAAAAAATGCAGGCTTTCGTTAATTTCAGGTGAACAAAAACAAGAGCAACACTAGTACTGTTTTTCAGACTAGATATCAGTCATGACACTGACAGCCAAAGCCTTACTGAAGAAAGAAATGGTGCACAGCAGGCTTCTCAAATGCTTCTCATATGTCAATAGATCGACTGATTCAGTTACAGGCAGGAAAATATTTGGGGTTAGACTTCTATATATTAGCATATCAGTATACTTTATGCGAACAATTTACATTGTGCAAGACTAGCATGTACTATATAAGGAGTATAATCCAATATTCAGACACGATTTCCTTTACTAGAGATGGATGTTGTGTGCTTGACTAGTGCGTGGACAGGCTTGCGATCATCCATCCTGGCCTCCATGAGCTTCTCCCTCAGGCTCTGCTTGCTCTGTTGCGGAGGTGGTGGTGGTGCTTCTTCCGCGGTGACGCCGGAAGAAGGCAACCAGCCGCCGGCAGTCTTGTTCCTGCTCTCGGCGATGGCGGACCTCCAGAGCCTTCGTATGAGCGCGGTGTTCTTCCCCGTCGAACGCCGGCTGGCTGCTGAAGATCGAGCCTCCAAAGCAGAGCGATCGCTGGCCCCGAACCAGCTGCAGGAATCCCTGCTGCCTTCGTCGTAGTCCATGTCTTGGTCGTCGATCTTTGCCAGGAAGAGGTCGGTCGCCGGGCTGCTGACGGACTGCAGCGGCGTGTCGGAATTGGAATCCGAGGACGCCGGGCTGTTGGCGCGGCGGTCGCGGTTCATCTCCTCCTCCTCCTTCTCCTTCTCTTTCTCCTTGCGGAGGAAGTGCTCGAGCACCGAATCCGCATCCACCGAATCATCATTGTTGTGTTTGGTTGCGCGGCCGCGAGACCTTGCGGCGGCGGAGGAGCTCGTCGCCGCCGCCGCCGCCGCTGGCAACTCCCGGTTGGTCCGACGGAGGAAGGCCTCCATCTCGGCCTGCAGGCGGCTGAGGTGCGCGTACTTGTCCTCGAGCGCGAGCTTGGCGTCGGAGAGCTTCATCTGGACGCGCTCCTCGCGCCAGACCTCGGCCATCTGCAGCATCCGGCGCTCCTCCTCCATCTCCTCCCGCATGCGCAGGCACTCGCGGCGGAGCAGCTCCACCTCCGCCTGGTCCTCCTCCACCTCCCGCGTGAGCTCCGAGCACGCCGCCTCCATGAGCTCCCGGGCCTTGCGCTCCATCTCGTATCCCTCCGCCTGCTTCTTCGCCGACGACCGCGCCTCCGCCAGGTCGCGCATCAGCCGCGCGTTCGCCTGCTCGAGCTGCCGCCGGTGAGCCCGCTCGGAGGTAAGGTCCTCTCTCAGGGCGGCGACGGCGTGGCGGGCCTTGTCCCGCACCCGGGCCTTCTCCTCGGCCACCTTCCGCAGGAAGCGCTCGAGGCGCTTGGTCGCCACGCGCCGCTCGTCCTCGAGCTCGCTGATGTGGGATCGCGCCTTCTCCAGCTCGGCCGCCATCACTAGGAGCATCAGAGGAGAGGAACGAGCTGCTGGTGTTGATCGCCAATGACAGTGCTGGTTGTCCCATTTGGTGGCCTTCTCCATCATCGAGGAGGGCAGCTCCTCCACGCAGGCCTCGATCTGATTCATGATGCAAATGGTGTGAGGTTCATTCAGCAAATAAACTAGTAGTAGTAGTATCAGGCTGGCAATGAGGAAGAATTGCAAAACACCTTGTCTAGCATTAGCTTGCCTTTGCAGCAGCATCGGCAATGGTGGCTGCCAATCCCAGCAGCAGCCAAGTGGTCCATCCGCCTTCTTTTGCCATGGCAGTGGTGGTGGTGGCTGGCTCTCCTCCCTTCCTGCATGCGAGCATGGCAATCAAGTGAAACAGAGAAGCTGAGAGCAGGGGAGGAACCAATAAGGCTGCTTGCAAACAGAAAGCAGGCATCCATTCATTCATTCAGAAGAGATTCATGACTGAAGAACATTCCCGAGCGAGTGCAGATGTGCCAAACATGCGTGCCTGAACATTCATTCGTTCACGATAATAAGAAACAAGCAAAAAAAAAAAAAGGCATCTTTGGCCTTTGGGGGTCAAAAAGGAACCGGCTTTCGGCCAGAATGCATGCGATGCGACCCAATTTCCCATCCTAATTTGTTCAAAACGAGTTGCCATGGAGAAACAATCCAAGGCAGAGGCGGCGGCTCAAAACCATCCTATCTTGTGATTTGATTGTTTGCCCTCAAGAGCGCAAATCATGGATGATAGGATCGCAGCAAATAAACAGAGCAAGGAATTGGAAACAGAGCATGGATCGAATCAACATAGTACATACCGCTGCCGCTTGGGTTGTTTGGGCCCCGGCCTTCATCTTCTGGGCGTGGCGCAGCCTCCAGAGCCCGGCGGCGAGAGACCTTGCCGAGGCCGCGGCGGCGGCGCTCCCCATGACAGGAACAGGGACAGAGGCATTGCGGCGCCTCCTCCGGCGAGGGGTGGCGGAGGAGGGGGTCATGCGATGATCATGGACACGGACGGAGAGAGAGGAAGCTATTGATTCATGAATCTGATGTGGTTGTTGTTGGTTTGCATGCGCATGTGACATGTCATGTGTGGCGTGACCAAGCACCGCATCACGAGGAACCCATCGCAATCCTCGCAACTATTTTCAGAAGAGAGAGAAGAGTTTAGGGATTACACCACAGATATCCCGTCGCCGCCCTGTGACTGCGGCAGTGCGGCCCCGCTGGCTTTGCTATTTATTTCTGGATTTCTTGGTTAGCCGAGCTACTGACATGTGGATCCAGATCCGGTTCTACCTGTCAATGACTCAGAGCTGACCTCGCTAATACATATACTTTATTATGAATCTATGTATGTCAAAATTAAACGAACTACAGTTCAGGATGGATGGAGTCGTTGACAACATATACATAACACTAGGATACTAAACTAGCAAATTAAAAACATCTAGACCCTAAAAAACATCAATATAAATTAATTAATTTGTTCTAAATATTATATATTTACGGTCGTAGTATTATATGGCCATGTTTGGATCAAGGGGCTAAACATCAGCCCTCTCCTTTTAGCTTGAAACTAGCCTTTGGACCTCCAAACATGGAAGCAATTTTTTGTTTGAAATTAATGGAGGCAAATTTTGGAGGGGCAAAACATTAGCCCCCCTCCCCCACCCACAAAATCCTCATAGCTCCAACAAGATGGGTGGATGGAGCTAATTTCTATGTAGCCCACACAAGATCAACTTATTTTCTCTTCACTCAATAGGCTTTTATAATAAATATATGCATTAGTGTTAAAAACAGATACTATCCGAATGCATGTTTAGCACCTTAATTCAAACAGATCCATGGGACAAACTTTAAAAATGCTAAATATTGAGGCTAAACATTATATAGAGAGCTAATGTCTAGCCACTCAATCCAAACAGACTCTATATCCATGCTACAACCTATATACTATGATGATTGTGCGATGAGGTGCCTATCTCTCTCTTTCTGTATGGGTGAATTGAACAGAGCGACGACATCCGTGGTTGGATGGAAACTTGTACCAAAGCAAAGTTGGATTGGTGGACCCACAACCTATAGTAGACGAATATTTGGGTCCTTGGCTCAATGCTGCTCATGCCACTTGTACCATCTTCGTGTCTGTGTCCGGCATCTTCCCTTCTCGATCATTTGATTGGGGCATGAGGGAGAAAAATCCTTTCCATGGGAGAATTAAATATATAATTTCTATGATACAAAGTTGGTATCATTATATTCGTATACTAACTTAAATTCCTTCTTGAAAATCTTTTGGTGTTGGGATCTCTGCTAATCTTTTGGATGAGATAACCAAGTGATCGTCCCATTGTTTCATGTGTTTCCTTCTTCTAGGAGTGCGTAGCAATGGCACGTGCAGTAGGAACTTTGTATGTGATCGATAGATGGCACGCAGCAATGGTACTCGTTGTCTAGCAGGTTAATTTTACCGTGACTATTAGGTGCTACGTCCGTCCTTAATTATATGACGTTTAGAACATTAATTTCATATATTTTTTAAGGACTGATGAAGTACTTTAGAAGGCGACGTTGTTGATGCAATCATCATCATGAAATAGGACGAAATAAGGTGTTGAGCCGGCAGTTTGTTGTTGGTTGCTCCTGCAGTCCTGCTCAATGTTCCTTCAATTATTCCTTATATATATTATTATCAAAAAAATTATTCCATTTATGTATCAAACAAAAAATTGTTCAATTATTGGCATCTGCCCCCACCCTGACCCAGGTGGGGAGATGCTATTCCACTCCGCTTCTCGATTGCTTACTTGGCCCTCCAACAATACAAATATACAATGCAGGAAGCAAATATGCTTCTTTAGTTTATTATTCTGCAAGGTAACCAGCCTCTACACATTTAACTATATATATGCTCTCAGCAGAAGCAACTAGTTTAATTCCCTTTGAAAAAAATTTGAATGGAACGCAGCAACTTTAAAGGAATTTTGCTGGAAAGGGAGCGTTTCTTCTATGCAGCTCGTCTCATATTGCCACTGCACCTGAGATGGGACCTGACCCCCAACATCACCGAGACATTCAAATGAAGCCATTCAACACCAATTATTCAGAGCAGCAACCTGAATGATATCCAATTATTCAGAACAGCATACCACCACTGCTCAACTGGTCCTGCCGGCGCAACTATCTAGTAATACCAAGCACAGACAGCAGAGTGAATTCCAGCAAACATGTCATACCACCTTGTGTTGTACCATACCAAGAGGAGCAGACATCAAGCTACAATACTAATAACATTTTATATCAGACTTCATGGTGCAATATGATCGATGGAACAATATGAATGTTAACCAATGCTGAAAGAACCCGTTCCCTCCTGCCGAATCGCCATGCACTTTTGATTCACCACCCCCTCTTTCTCACTATACAAAACGAATATAAATTATTGCTATCATTGTATTATATGCCTTACAACAAATTACACTAATATATAGCTACCAGGAGATTACAAAAAACACTTGTGAACCTACAACACTTTGATGCGACCACCAGATCGCAAAAACTCAACCTCCTCACCGACACTTCCGGTTAGCTCTCCTGAATAACTGCCAAACTGGACTGCAACTAAACTTGTACCACGAGCGCCAGAACAAGGGAGACTAGGGAAACAAGCAGGCTTAGCCTCAGGTTCTTGTGGTTCACACCTGCAAAAAGGAACTCTCAGATCTTCTTGTGCATCAATCTCAATAATCCTTCAGCTCTACACATAAATGCCAGACATCAAAGCAAACCGAGAGAGCGTGAAATTAACATCTAATTTTCTCACCATTTTGTGCCGATGTTGCAGCAGGTCGCTCTGGAATATTGACAGCTGTATACAGAAGCACCAAAAATTACACCGGCAGCTTAACATGATCAAAGGCAGAGCAGCAAAAAGACACATTCAAGCACCACAGGATGCCCATGACACAATATAGCTGTAAAGTAGTATATTTAAGCATTCCCTATGTCACAAGTGCTTGCCTGCACAGCTAGGAAAGCAGAGGTAGATATCTAAAATGGAAGATTCTGAGGGTAACAGAAATTTTTACTCTCTTAAAAGTAAAACGACTAGCCTTTGACACGAGATATATTAGAAATTGCCCAAGGAGGAGGAGGACAAAATACAGCAAGAAGACATGAGTATAATCCCATATGCAGAAACAAGAAAGCACGGTGCATACTGAATCACAGAACTTGCTTCGATAACGAATTACATGTTCAGACTTCATAGCACACTTAAGCAGCAGAAAGGAGGTGAAACAATATAGTGGAATACAACATAAAGCTTCAGCTTTTAAGAGAAAACCAGAAAATGTTCATGCTTGTAAACATGTAGATAATAAATAAAATAATTACAGTGCAAAGTATGTTCAGCACAGCAGGTAGATAACATACATTTATTGCACGATGAGGATGGTGCTTGCATGGAAGATGGCCATGGGGCCGCAATGTTATCATTCAGATCACATGTGAAGCTAATCCCAGAAATGCGGTCAAAGGATGCATCTGAAGGCATACTTGGAAGAAGACATCCAGATTCTGCGTAAAACCAAGAGACCAATCACTACCAAGGAATAAATTGATTTCTTTTCAGTACAGCTCTATGGATTGGGTGATGTGTGAAGTCTAATGTAGTAAATTTGAGCATACAATTGTAAACAGCTAGAAAGTATTGCAGAATTAATCTGTCAACTAGGTAGGCAAAATAGAAACCTACAAAGCCAGATTACAGAAACAATTTCTCAATGTAAACAAGGTAATCAATAATAGATGTGCTTAGAAAGTTAGAATTTCAGCTTCTACACGCAGTTCCATTATATATATTCCTGGTGAATCCAAGTCACCATTTCCAATTCCAAACAGTAGTTTCTGTTCTTCCTTCTACTTCTAAAAGAGAGCATAACAGAATTCAACCCCGGCATAAAAAACTATATAGAACAGCTCAAAATGTTGCAAGGAAACATGGAATTCAGTCTCGACTCAATCAGAGCAACGTGTGCCTTGTAAAAGAAGGGTTTATAATAGATGGATTAGAACAAAGTAATAAAAAACATGAAAATGTCAACTTACCTTGAGATCCAACTGTATGCCAATCCAGTAGGAGACAGTCATGCAAACACAATTGTTGAGAAGATAGATAGATACTTCATCAGTCAGTTGCCAATGCCAAGCAATGCAGACTTGCAGAGCTACAAGATAAATATGACCCTTATGCATAATCAGTTCTTGAATAACTCACCTTGAAGTGAAAAATCCTTCAGTGTTATTTGACAAGAGCTATAGACATTTGTGCTGACATTCATCTTTTGCAACTTTGCCCCAAGGAAAGAAGCACAATTTAAAGCTTGCAAATTTGTTATGAAGCTTTGCTTTTGCAAATGGGCTACATAACTTAACATAGCCTTGCAACATGTAGTACTGTTCTTAATAATTCCACCACACTCTTTTGCCACCTTACTTGTGTCTGGAAAGCTTAGTGGGCAAACTGGAGGAATAGAGCAAGAATAGGCTCCTCAGTACAAAAACTATTAACAGTGAAAACTGAGAATAGAACTCAAAATGCAGTAAATTATTATAAATTGTTATTAAAGAATGAAGAACATATATCATATTCCACTAGCTCCAGTAAAACCTTAAGTCCAATAAAATTTTGAAATTTAGTACGCACAGTTATGGCTAATCAAATCTTCCCAAAAAAATATCAAATAAATGTGCCAAAGGCATTGTTTTCTTAATCTAAATCATACATATTTCAGCACCATGACACCTAATGCCTTAATGACATATTGCTGAGCCAAATGTGGAGTGAAAGCCTTGCTTTGGGCTTCTATTGAGTTCCATGCTATAAATTTCAGACAGTATGGGAGAGCTCCCAAGGTTCCACAGGGCAAAAGGAAAATTCAGACATCCTACATGGATGATTCAGTAAGTATTGTCCTCTTCGGAATTTTTTAAAAAAAAAGTCCTTAAAATTATAATATTATGCTGAAGCATTTTGTTTCCTTTATAGTCCTGGAAAGTTTGACCTCTCGCAATCTAGTCCATGATTGAAATGTGCTCCAGCTTTAATTGATGCTATGATGTGCCCCTTTATGGATTTGATATTTGGATGCAAGCACTGTTTTTCGTCTTCAAAAATTCAAGCAGATCAATCTGCTTGGTAAAGAAGCCAATCACATTACAAGTCAATAAAATGCAGCGTCGACATGGTTTTCAATATCTGGTACCTTAGAAGTTATGTTCCATTTTAACCATTTCAGATGAACTAACCAATAACTAAGCTATAATATATTAACTTTGCAAGCAAACTATAAGCGAAGCAGGGAATATATGTCTTCATTCTAACAAACAGAAGGTAACAACTGAAGGCATGGAAAGCATATTTGAATTAGCTATTAGTTGGAAGTACCTCCGTTGACATTGCAGTTAGATATCTGCCTCAGCATTTGCTTTGCGGACGGTGGGTCAAGCCTGCTCGACAACCATCTGAGAACAACGTTCCTGCAACTATCAATTTTCGGGCTCCCGGTGAAGCTCGTGAAACCTCCATCCTTGGACGAGATTTTCTGGGCAGCCTCGTTTATAGCACTCTGACATGTCTGACTGCAGCATTCGTTAACAGTGTCGATCTTTCGACATGCCTCAAGGAGCTTGGACGAGTCGATGACACTCTCAAATGCATCCACGGTGCTGACAGGACATGATCCCTCGGTGACATTTGAGAGGTGAACCGAGCAAAGGCTGTGGAGGTTACCGCTGGCACCTTGGCTCAGCAGCAGCTCCTGGACATCCGACAGGCAGTAGTTGGCGACGGTGGGATCCAACGCGAGAGACCCTGTCTGCTTGCTAGACTGCCCTATGAGGATGGTCAGTGTTGCCTGAAGCTGGGGGCAGCAAATGACATTGGCCAAGAAAGGAGCAAACGAGGTGAAGCAGTCGACAGCTGTGGTGGTCATCAGCTTATCGACAGCGGTAAAGTTCAATGTGCATTTCCCTGCATTGAGGAATTGACAGGCACCTTCAGTTTGGCGAGACAAACTAGAGTTGCAACTTGTTCAGTCGTCAAAACTTTAGAGCTCCCCCAACCAACAAGCAGGAAGCTCGAAAAGAAAGGAGTAAAGTAACAGAGTGCAGAAACCTGAGAGCTTGGGCGTGCTGTTGTTGAAGAATGGCACGAGCGGAGCAGGCGCCAGGAAGGGAACAAACGGCTTCGGGGAGCCGCTTGGGGAGAGCTCCGGCATAGGCATGAAGCCGCTGGGCGGGAGCTCCGGCATGAGACCGCCGTCATTTCCGCCTGCGCGAACGATCCGGTGAAGTGGCGGGTGGCTCTGAGCAAATGCAGTGCCTGAATCGCGCAATAGCCACTGCAAACCTGCACATTGTCAAGGGAAGAGCACAGATTCAGTTCGTGGCAAGAAAATTCAGGCGGCAACCGTAGCTGGCAGCCTCCCTGCTGATGGATCAAAAATAATTCGAAGAAGCAGAACAGGGAATGGACGAGCATCCGGGAAGGGGGAAGGAAGCAAGAATCCACGGCCCCGCCGTAGTGAGCAGCTTAAACATTGGGGATGAAATAGGAGCAGGGAGGGGAAAGAATCAGAAGGTGAGGCAGATCAGTATGAGGTACTCACAGAGGACGGAGAGGGCGGCTGCCGCGAGGAGCCGCCCGGTCGGGGCCATAACAGGGTACCGCGGCAGCAGCGGGCGGCGGCGGATGGATGGAGGCGGAGGAGAAGGGAAGGGGAAGGGGGCGGCGCCGCTGTCTGCGCGAGCTCCCGGAGCTAGGAAGTGGAGAAAGTAGGCAGCTCGCTTTGGAAGGGAAGCACACCAAAATCATTAGGTACACCCGGTCAAGATCCTTCCATCGTCCACTTGTTCCACCCCTCTTAAAAGTCAAATTTAGCTTAAAAAAACTCCAAATCCTAACATCAAAAGACATGTTTATGTATAGTAGAGCTCACTTGAATTTAGTTCTTTGTTGGAACTGTTTTTTTTTACCATAGAGAGAAGTGATCATCTATTATTTATGGAGCAAAGAATTTTGTGTGAGAAGTGAATTGGGAGAAGCTAGTTTTATTAGATCTTAACTTTTTAATTCATTTCGGAAACTCACTTCTCCATAAAAAACAGTTAGGCAAAGATTCTCTGAATTCAGTCTAAAGTTGTTGTATGAGTTCTGCCAAACAGCTAATATATAAATCTCTTGACTAGAATTGGATATCATGTATCCCTTGTATAGCTAGCAGAGATGGTGTCTCTGTTCGGCTTCTTGTTCAGTATTTTTCCATCAGAACAAATCTGTCGTAAAATCTACACGTAGTATTTTTCTTTCACATGAAATCTTTTGTACAAACCTACGAAGATATGCCGAACGGAGCCTACATAAACATTATAGTTTGACATTTGATCAAGTTGGGTACATGTGTGCGGGTGGGCGTAGCAAGGGACGGATGGGGGTGCTGAGAATTGATGACGCCCCATTTAATAGGCACATTAACGCCCCTCATTCAATCCCGCCCCTTGCCACCCTGTTCAGGACAAGCCTCGCTGCCAAGTGGGACCAGGCGCCCCCACCTGCCGGATCCGGCGGGCGGAGTAAATTCGCTGCTCTGATCAGTCACTCACTGATCAGTGGGACCAAAGGCGGTGGTGGGCCCATTGGATGGCGTGGCTGCGAGTGCGTGTGTGTGAACGCCACACCCAATCAAATTCAACCATCAAGTTGCTTTTTTGCAAAAAAAAAAAACTCGTTCAAAAGAAATTGAGAGAACTGCGAGAGCAAAAAAAAAAAGGACCGTGGGCCCGTGGGGGGGAGAGAAAGAATTTTGAAGGCGCCTGGCCCGTGGGCCGTGGGACCGAGTGCGGCGGCCCGCCCGTGCTCTCCCTCACTCCTCCTCCTTTCTCCTTTTCGCTTCCCTCTCTCCCGCGGCGGCGGCGGCGGCGGTGGAGCTCATCATTGATTGATTCATCGGCTAGGGTTTCGTTCGCCCTCCGCGCTCGCCTCGTGCCACACCCCCCACCAACACCGACCGGCGGCCATGGTGTCGCCGCACCCGCTCAGCTGGGCCGATGCGCCGCCCTACCACTACCACGGGACAACCCTACCCCCGCCCCCGCCCGCTCCCGCTCCCGCGCCCGCGCCCGCCAAGGACGGCGACGACGGCGCAGTCGCAGGGGCGGCGGGAGCAGGACAAGACGTGGGCGCGCGCTCGCTCTGGATCGGCGGCCTCCTGCACTGGATGAACGAGGACTACCTCTACGCCTGCTTCACCTACTCGCCCGAGGTCCTCCTCCCCCATTTTCAATCTGTCGTTATCCACTCGATTCGAGACTCCCATTCCGCCAAATCCACTGCCTCGTGTGCTTTTATTCAATACTGCTTGATTCCATTCCGGCTTCCGAGTAATATACTACTAGTACTACTCCGTAGTAGTATGCCCAAAGGATGTACCTTTCTGTAGCCTAATCGCTTCTAGGCCACTGTGTATTCATTTTTTATTACTACACTGTCATCCCTTTCCTGATGGCTAAGCTAGTTTTGTGCCAACCATGTGACTCGCTGCCCATCATCAAACTTCCCCATATATCTTTTTTGTTAGGAAACCCATATATCTATATGATAGTGAGTACTGCTCTCTAATCTCTATTGTGCTTTGCCCAAATGGTACTTGCATATACCATGGCTCTCACCTATAGTATATATATCTAAGTTGCTAGTGCCGTTGATTGCATATTTGCATTTGCCCCAGTGAGGATTGCATACACCTATTTCATTATCGTGTCGATGAATATCGGTTTCTTCATGCCCCCTAATTGCTCATATCTTTGTTTCCCGACAAACATGCAGCTCCTTTCCGTTGTCGTGAAGCGGAGCAAGCATTCTGGCCAGTCGGAGGGTTTTGGCTTTCTCAGATTTACCGACCATGCTACTGCCACTCGCGTTCTCAAGAGCTACAATGGTCAGAAGATGCCTAACGCCGATCAAGATTTCAACCTCAACTGGGCTGCTCAGTCATATGCTCCTGACAAACTTCCTGATCAAGATCCCAAGCTCGACCGGGCCACGCAGCAGGACAGACACACTGGTGACGCTGCTGCTGCTGCTGCTTCTGAGCATGCCATATATGTTGGGGACTTGGCCTATGATGTTACTGAATACATGCTACACCATCTGTTCAAGAGTCGATATCCGTCGGTCAAGAGTGCAAAAGTTATCTTTGACAAGCTTACTGGCCACTCAAAGGGCTACGGCTTTGTTTGCTTTGGAGATGCCAATGAGCACGTACAAGCAATGACAGAAATGAATGGGGCGTACTGCTCTACCAGGCCTATGCGAATTGGGCCTGCTCCCAACAAGAAATGTACGTACACACACCAGCTAACTAACCCACTGTTTGACTTCTGAACTACCTTTGGTTTTAAGTCTCCTTTGTCTCCTCAAGTTGCAGTGTTTCAGCTTTCAAGCATGCATTGCTGTTTATGTTATCCCCTCTCAATTGCTTCCCTCCTGCATGAATAAATTCTTCCTGCTGTGATATTGTAGCTTGTTGGTCTTTTTACCCCTAGTAAGTACTGCAGTCAGGATTCTCAGTATTGCTTAGATGCAAGTGGACCTAGTTCACTCTACTTAGCTTGCTCATTCAAGGAGTAGTCTGGCATGCTATCTATCCCAATAGGTCTTTTCTATCTCTTTTAGCTCCGCATTAGTTGAAAGTTATTTTGTGTCACCTGTCAAGTTGATACTCTTGTTCTTAATTTTTATATTCTGGACTGTCACAGTGATGCATGCTTTGATGTATTTCAAGTCACGTCGTATGCTTAGCTATACATGTACAATATTTCACCTGCAGTGATTTGTTTATCTGCAGAAGGGTTTGTCTGCTGGTCTTTCTCGATTCATTTGTTAGTGATCTTAGTGTACATATATGTCAAATAGCTATTATGTTTGGTAGACATTTTGAAGTGCTGTATGGTGTTGTTCTAGTCCCCATGTCTACTTGTCCAGTGTTGTGTGAATAGTGAAATATAGATGGATCAGAATGCCCTGAACATGCATTGCATTGTCCTTGACTAGTGGTGGGTTATCTCAAATATGTTTGCGTGGGGGATTCATATTAGCTAGCTACTGGTATGTTATCCTATACAATTTCTTGTAGCAGTGTCCATGGCGCTATTAATCACATTTCTTCTGATATGCAGATTTTGACCACAGCACACAAGGAACTGATTCTTATCACGATCCAAACAATTCAAAAGTGAGTTCATGCCTTTTCTTTTCAAAGGAGTGATTTGTAAGAGCATTTAGCCTAAGCATGCATTTGTTGCTTGCAGCTGTTTGTTGGGTGCCTTGATCCAAGCATCACAGATGATGATCTACTGCGGGCCTTTAGTCCATACGGAGAGCTTGTTAATGTCAAAGTACTAGTGGGCAAGGCATGTGGCTTTGTCACATACTCAAACAGGTATTCCTTTTTGTCATCGACTCATCTGAATTTTATATTGTAGATAGTGGGCCTGCCAGCTAGCTGATCAAATACCTCATCATGATTTCAAGTTATATGAGGACTAAACTTGTGTCTAGGTTATCTCATAAAATTTGTCACATGTGTTTTGTATACAGACTGCAACTGTAGATTTGTGATTGCAAGATTGTACATTTTGGGTATGTAATGCATGTTTTTAGTTGGCCCGGCATAGTCCCCTTAAGTGTTGTTTGCAGGAGGATTGACTTGTGAGTTGCATATCTTGTAGGGCATCAGCAGAGGAGGCCATGAGAATGCTAAATGGGAGTCAGCTGGGAGGTAACAACTTGAGACTCACATGGGGCCGCCCTGCTGGTAACAAGCAGGTAGCTTTTGTTGCTTGTTTATTTGCTAGTTGCTAATTTCCATGGCATAATAATATGGGTTTTGTTTGTTGACATACATACTCTTGGTGCAGAAATATGAGCAGGGTCAACGAAATGGTGGCCAGCATGGACGCCCCAAATCCATTGATCCTTCTGGCTTGGGTTGCTCTCCACAGGATCCGTATGGTCATGCTCAGACAGGCCATCCAGGATATGGATATTACCAACATCAGCTGCCCACAGCACAGGTAAATATGTTTTCACTCATGAGGATCAGGAAGCTGAGGATCTGCATCAGGAATTCGATTCGATCGAGTATAATGATTATGTTCTGTACCTTTGTGCAGTGAGATCAGCATGCGAAGGAACATCTATCACAAGGAAACAGCATGTAGAGAGATTTTTTGGTCCATGAACTCGGCAGAACTTCCTCTCCTTTTTGGAAATATAGTTTTCTTCCTTAGTTGCGCTCCCATGAGAAATAGCCCGGTATCCCAGCACGAAAGCCCCCCTGTGATGCCTGGGACTAGAGTTTCTACAGACGTCTGAGAATTTAGCTCTCTTTAGCCTGTTGAATCTTGCTAGCTTAACTCGAGTTCAGAGTGACTTGTCAGCGGATTGAGGCTGTAGACGCTAACACATATTGTGGTTACCTTTTTCTAGCTGAATCGCACTTGTGATGGGTGTTAATTTCTGAAATGGTTTCGGATGAACATTTAATTTTCTATATTTCAGAGTTTGTGCTGATCGAAGCTGTGAAAGTACATGTGCATGTGGGATCAACTAGAATATGTGATAGGGTTGAAGAGCAAGTCCTGGACCATGCGCTTCATGCGATGAGGTGATGCCATCTCCGTCCTGGTAGATGCAGTGGATGATCCGGGCAAGGTTGAGGCACAGCAGGTTGCTCTGATCATCCGTAGCCGTGGATGACGATATCTCCTTGTTGAGCTCCTTCCAGGTGTCGGCGATGATGCCCTGGACGGCGGCGCGGGCTTGGTCCTCGCCGGCGCGCACCAGGGCTCCGCCATGCAGCAGGCGATGGCCGACGGCGCGTCGCCTCGCTCCGACTCGGCCTGGTGCGACGCGCAGTCGTTGCAAAGGCGGAAGATGGTCGACGACAGCTCCACCAGGCGGCCATTGATGGGTGCTCCTGCTCCGCCGCCGGCGGTGGCGGCGTGGAGCAGCAGCAGCGGCCCTGTGGAGGTGACCCAGCCGTTGGCGAGGTACTCGCGGAAGCTGGGCCTGTGGCTCTGCTGGTGCCACCGCGCCTCCACCAGGAACGCCGTGCACAGATCATGCCACTGCATGCACAGATCATCAGCTTACAAAATTTTATTTGCTAGCAGTTCTAGATACTATATATATAGGAGTAGTAGGCTAACCGACCGCTTTCTTGTAGAGTGGAAGCACGTCGCAGCCATGGTTGCGGAGCACTTGATCCGCCGCCGTGGTTGAAGTTTCGCAGATGGCCGCGTACACGGCCTTCATGTACTCCGGGAGCGCCCCGACGGCGGCGGCGTCGGCGTCCCAGGCGGCGATGGCGTCGGTGAAGGCCTGGAGCTCGTCGGGCGTCCCGTAGACGTCGAAGATGTCGTCGAGGTGGACGATGAGGGCGCCGGCCTTGGCCAGCACCTCCCGGCAGTCGGCCGGGTGCGGCTCCGGCGCGATGCAGGCGGCGCAGAAGAAGCACTCCACGACGCGGTCCCTCGCGAACGACGGCAGCTGGCCCTGCAGCCCGCTCTCCTTCCACCACCTCGTCACCTCGGCGAGCTCCCGCCGGTGAAGCGCCTGCACACGGTCGAAGTCCAGCCGGGCCAGATGCAGGATCGCTGGGTCGGTCGTCGTGTCATCTTTCTGCTGCCGCAGCGACCACATCGCCTGCAGCCTGGGAGCTCTCCAGTGTAGCGGCAGCAGCTGCTGCTGCTGCAGGTCGCCGGCGGCGAGGCTCTGGACGGCGAACGCCCTTGCTTCCTCCAGCACCGTCTCGCCGGGGAAGGCCAGGTATGATGCTTCGTACAGAGCAAGCAGCAGCCGGTCGGTCTCGTCGTCTTCCCTGAGTGCGGCAGAACAACCCATCACCAGCAGATCTGTGGATGCTGGGATGCCCTGTTGTCGGAGCATCCGGAAGAGAAGCGCAGCCGAATGCGGATCAAGGCCGGCAGCAGCAGCATGATGATGGTGAATGGAGAGGAGGACGGCTCTGATCTCCTCCTCGAAATGGTAGGCGATGCCGAGACTCTGCAGCTGATGGATCGTCCTCAGCCTGCTGCTTGCGCTTGCACTAGCTCTGCCGTCGTCGTCCTCCTCCTCCAGCACCAGCAGACGCCGCACTCTCTCCTTGATGAGGGTCGTGTTTGCTTGGTGGTGGGCTTGTTGCTGCTGGCTGAGCGTGAGCGTGAGCGTGCAGATGGAGTCGTAGTCCCAGGTTGTGCGTTCGTATTTGGCGGACCGCCGCCCGTGCGGCGACTCCGCGGCGGCCTGGGCATGCTCGCCGGTGACGACGACGACGGGGACACCGGCAGCCAACGCCATGCGTGTATAACGTACGTGTTGTGTGCTTGATCGATCACTTGCTTAATAAGCTTATTAGCTATCTAGCTCCTGCACGGCTATATATTTATTTATGAGCGTGCAGTGTGCAGTGCATGGTCGATTTATATAGAGATGAGATCGTGCACAATGTATATGTGATCGACTAAGTGCGACTACATGCTGGCAACATTACTGATACCAATGTCCTCCTGGCTATTTGGAAGTTTCTCTTCGCTGCTGTCGTCGTTGTCGTCCTCTTCTAAAAAACGACGACTACTTCAATTTTGAGCTTTCATTCTGTCGATCACAGCATGCATATGGCACGCGTACTGCCATTTGTTTCGCATGTAAATTAAGCAAGCTCCCGTGCAGCTCGTGTGGAAGGCAAATATTTCTTTGTGCATTGTCAAGCTCAAAATAATATTATACTCCTTTTCTTTTATTAGAAAAAAACTTAGAGCAATACATATACTTGGATACATATATAACAAAATGCGAGCACATATAATATAACACACTACATAATGAGGCTTCATGTCTTTATCCATGAGCTACATAGCGTGCCTGAACATGCGAGGAGAAATTGGAACTGCACACCTAAACTCCAAAAGATGGAAATTGTGCAAAAGAGGCATACTAATATTGAACATCATGCGTGGCTGATAATAAAATATTTGAAAGCCAATAATAAACACGCCTAATTTGGGATACTGAGACTAAAATGCAACAAGGTGCATTCTGTACATCAAATGTATAGACCCGCAGTTGCAACCAATTGCAACTATGCACCATACTAATTGCAACTCGACAGAAAAATATTTTGTACAACTAATGTACAGATTCTTACAGTTAGCGCAATTGCACTGATTGCAACTATGAGACTATGCCAATTGCAACTATGACATTGTACTAATTGCGACGGAACTAATACCAACAATTTTGACCCTTTCTAATTTCCAACTGCGTACGAACCAATTGGCATTAGACCAGACCTAGTTGCAACCCGACACGAACCAATTCCAACTAGAGTTGGTTTAGTTGGAACTGAGCAAGAATCAATTGAAATCGAGGTGGGTGCATTCTCTATACAAAAGGCATCTGGGTGCATTATAGCAAAACACTACACACGAGAATTCAGCGCTGCAAATAAATATTTTGTTACAAATTCTACAAATCACATTACAGTATTAGTTGCTAGTCTCATCATCATAGCCCACCATGAACTTTAATTTTGAACCTTGTAAACACGTAGGCAGTCATGCCGTTACAGTGTTTATTTTGGAGCCCGATGAGACTTTTTTTATGCACGTGACTGGGCACGTGTTTAGTTTAGGCATGAGCATATGCTACAGGTTTTTTTTGGGCGTGCGCAGGCGTGCAGCATATGTTTGTAGTGGTGAAATAATGCACAAGAGGCCGCGTATTTTCATTCGTCAACCTTTGGGCTGCACAAGGGACGGGAGGGGACAGGGAGGTTGGATGAGCGGAAAAAAGAAACCCCCATGCCTCATTGCCTCAACCAACCAACCAACCAACGTTGCATTTCTTCTTGCCAAGAGGAATGAATGTGAACATGTATGTGGTGGCGACACAGGTACTGTAGTAATAAGCACACCAGCAAGTACGTCACAGGCAACAACAGGCCGCATCAATCAAGATAGTAATTCAGATAACAATGTCATGCTCCCTCCGGGTTCCAGAACCAAACCGAACACAACACACACCCTGGAGATGCAACCACAAACAGAGTCGCCAGTTTCATTCGTCAGTACCACTAACACCAAGACTATCCCTCCCTCATCATGTATTATGTTGATGATGATGCATCACCACCACCAATGAATGCTTCCATAAACACAACAAGGCGAGCAAAAGCATTCAACTCAACTGGATGCAGCTCCATCACCCAGACTTCTTATATAGTACCATACAAACATTGCAAAATCTCTCTAGTTAATGGGGTGGTATTGTGCCGATACCCGCTTGGGGGGAAGCTTCCGTAGGACGAACAGGACTAGTGCAGAAGGCAATATCTCCGTCAGCTGCACAAATGGGACTACATTTATTAGAGAATACTAATGCCAGGGATAATAAATAGTTGCTATAGTAACACGCTCAGCTCTTACCGTATAGTAGAACAAGTCTAGGATTGGGTGGTCCAAAACCTCCAGAGATACATCCCGATCAAATGCAGATAATGCCACCTACCATCAGTGCACGTAACAAGAAAACATCAGAAATAAAAAGTCCAACATCTGCAATTTCTATACATGTGGAATGTTTCCAAAGTGAAGTGACATTTTGTAAGCAAAAAAAAATAACATTCTTCTCACAAAAATGCAAAGAAAGACTAGTCAACTATGTCTGGTGTTGTGTCCATGTCCGTATCACACAGGTCAGCATCATGTCTAGTTTCAGAATTGAGACCAAACAAAGAAACAGCCGATTCTTCGTACTTGCATAGCAACCAATCAGTAAGTGACAACAAAATACTCACCACGACACATCTTATCAGGAAGCAGGTCACGCAAATTGCTGTCACAGTCCCAACCTGAAAGATTTTCGAAAATGCAATGTCAGAACGAAAAAATAATTATGGAGACAGATGATGGGCCAAATAACCCTCGATACGTTATCAAGAAATAGGTGAGTAATTATAAATTTGCACATCAAAAGTAAATAAACAATTTTAAATCGTACAAAGACATATCATACACTATACTACACATATGGCCTGTACAGCACAAGATTTTACTACAGTTTATTAGAGCTCCAAAAATCATGTTTTTGAGACACTGCAAAGAATTAAATGTTCAATGCACGATGATTTCCACTGTTTAAACATGAGCATGATATTCTTTCGCAATTCATAGTAAAGGTCAGAAGGATAACGTCAACCAAATGATATGTATATGATATGTATACCCAAAAAGCATTCTATGTCAGCAATCTGTTTTCCATTCTTTACAGTAGCCTTTTCACGGGCAGTTGAACATGAAAGCTAGCAGTTAAAGTGTCACAATCACCTCATAAAGCTTCTTTTGCCGCCCCTTTGATTCAATAGGGAAACGTCTCAGCAAGAAAAATAACCTGAAAGCGGGAGCACATGTTTACATTGTAAATAACTAATGTTGCGAGACAGTACAACAGGAAAAGACGCACAGACATTGGTATACCTTCCGCCATATACTGAAAAGCCAAGAAGCGCGACGAAGGAGACAGCTACGATGAAGAGTTTGCTGGCCAGCTCAACCGCAGCATTATCATTTATTCCGAGGTATATCCAGATGCAAACCTGTCCACCAGATGTACCGAGTCAAAGGTAGCAGAGAGTATTTGGAGCCCAAATACAAAAGAAACCCAAAACATATGAGAAAAAATTGCATGAATAGGAAGTAATAAGAGATGATGAGGAAGAGACCTGAACTACATATATGATGGTGTTAACAGCAATGTATGCAGGCCTTAGCTTGTCTGTTGGGAGACTCCTTGCCTGCAAGTGGAGCAACATTTGTGCTTGCATCATTTATTTGATTGATGAGAAAGGAAGGATAACAAGTGTAGGTGAGACAGGCAAAGCTACCTGGTGGTAAATTTCTGCCCAGAAGAGCACGAGCAGTGTGTATGTGGAGAAGAAGAGCAAGCCGGGGAGATCTAGTAGCACCAGCTTATATACCTGT